>JAIXMR010000099.1:0-104910 GCA_025677835.1 Sporodiniella umbellata | reverse complement strand
TGGTAAGAAGCTGGCAGTCTTCCTTCCACAGATAGACTACACACTCTCTCTCCCCTCTGTGTGTTTACAAAAAACCTTTCATCGTCTGACAGGTAATCACATATTGATCCTCGATCAATCTACATTTTCATTACGTCTTAGAACCTTCTCTTCGACCGAGATACGCTACCACACCAAGACTAGTAAAAATATTATTAACCTCCTCCGGGAAGGGCGCATAAGTCTCTCTCCACTAGTCAATCTCCACAAGACATATCCAGACTCTTCAACTGCACAAGTAGATTTTCTACCGATATTTCTATCCATTTGGAAAGTCAACTCTGTTCGGTTACTAACGGCCGAGATGATTAAACCTACCCCTAGGACATTTAGACTTTTCATAAGCCAACGAAAGACACTCGAGGTATCACCGAAATCTACTGCAAATGTCCAGTTCAACATGGATCTTGCAGCTAAGCAAATCCCTTGGTCACTGTTTTGGTCCCAAAAAATTCCACTAAAAGCCAGAACAATTTGGTATAAAATCCTTCATCGCTCTATTCCTCATACTGGTCTGCTACACAAATTTCTACCGACCAAATTCCAATCCGACCTGTGCCCTCTTTGTGAGAAAGAAAAAGACTCTTTGATTCATTTCCTATACACCTGCCCAAAAATAGTCCCCGTTTGGCAACAGACCGCACACACCTACTTCGATGACAACTGGTCACCCTGTATATGGTTCTTCCTTTCAGACTTACACATAGCTGTCACACACCTAACCGCCTTTCCTCCTAGACATCCGAAAACTACGTCTGTGATCCAACTGTCCTCAGCCCAAATAATAGCTTGTACATTACAAGCAATATGGTCTGCTCGTTGGCGTCACATTTTTCACCAGATACCTTTCACAACCTCCACAGTTTTCGCTCAAACGCAAAAGCTCATTCTCCAGCTCCACTCTGAACTCCAGTTGTGTCACGACATATGATAAATGATTTTGGATTCCTTGTTGCCAAGAACTGAATCGTTTAATGTCGACCCCACAAAAAAAAAAAAAAAATTATTATTATTACTATATTTATTCCTTAATAGTCTATTGGACTTTAAATAAACCAGGATTTCTCTGAAATCCCCTAAAAAAAAAAAAGAACTAAATAAAAACCATCATTATTCAGTCTCGTTAAACTTGTCTTTTTCTTGCCTGATTTCTCACAAGCAATCTAAAATCTATCTAATTTTTTTGATACTTCATTGTTACTTTATTTTTAGATAATACACTTATTTTTAATCAATTTATTAGTTTTACTAGATAGTTTTATTACAAAAAAAAAGAAAAAAAGCAAATGTAGCATTTTAATGCTTAAAATCGCTGGTCAATGATATTTAGATTTAAAAACAATAAAGAAAGAAAAAAGAAAAAGGGAACCATATTATTTTAAATGTTTCTCATAATAATACAAAAGGGTTTCATTAGTTATTAAAATTTTCAGAGAAACTAACATTGATTTAAGGTGCAAGTTGCTAAAAAAAAACTTACAACATGCTTTTTTTTAAAAAATCTTTTTAAAAGAAATAAAGATTTTTAATTTCTACTGCACTACGAATGATAGATGCAAAGAGAGAAATTAACTAAAAACTTATCTATGTCATCAGTTAAAACACCAAATACTTTTACAAAACTAGCTAACATTGCGAATACAGTGCACCAGAATTTATCTCATGCAACGATGCTCACTGACTTGATAGGATTCAATAATTTCGACAGAACCAGAAAATAAAGATAAAATACAAACAACATAATTTTAGATATCTCTCTTAGGTAGGTGATACATGTAGTTACGACCGATTAAAGAATATGAGAGATTGCTTCCATACTTGACGTGCACTTCGAGTTGTTAGGCTTTTTTTATATGTAACTCATTATTCTTAAGTAAGTCGGGATATGATATACACTATAAGTTCTGGAAACTTACACCTATTTTTCTTTATTGATGGAATCTTAAAAGCGTATATCATTGTTTTTTATAGTGTATAATATTTTTGTGGTGTGTATCAATTCTCTTACATGATTTTGTTTATACTCAACGTGTGGGAAATTAAATTTTAATGATATCAGCGAACTGAAGAGAAATAGCTTTTTCTTCGACAAGAATGTCAGACAGCTTGGAAGTCTCTATTCAAAAAGTTTTGGATGACTTTCATCTGAACCCAGAAAACAACTCTAAAATCAATGCCGTTTCAGATAATCTCAACAACCTTATACAGTTAATAAAAAGAGGAGAAAACTTTATTACTCTTCATTCGTTTGATTGTGAAGAGCTTCATCAGTCAGATAAAGTAAAAGGTTATTGATCAATCCATACATTTTCACTCATAGCTTAAAAAAGGTTGCAGAAATGGACAAAAACATGAGAGATCTTGTGGATCTTGAGTCCAACATGAAGAATACAAAGACAGCCATTGAAGCTATTATAACTCGCATTGACAGAGGAGAAAAAGTGGTATATAGTCAATCTACAGTTTTCGTAGATCCTCAACGATTTTTTTTATTTTAGAAAAGCGCAGTCAACATATTTAATGCAGAGGTAGACAGGCTTGAAACCGAATATAACGACAAAACAGAAAGAGAAAAGTACCTCACCAACAGTCGATATGCTGCTTATAGGCAGTTTATTTGGGTATTTCATTTTTGAGATCTAAAAGAATCAACATAAATAATGCCTTATTTAGAATGCTAATAATCCTGAAGAGGAAATGCCACCTTTGACTACTGACGAAAACGCTGACGACGAAGTTGTAATGAGTCGAACTAAATTGTCTTTCAAGTGTCCTATTACTACTTCTTGGCTGGAAGCACCTATGACAAGCAAATTGTGCAAACATTCATATACAAAGACTGCTATTGTACAGCTACTAAACAATCACAACGGCTCAGTTCGATGCCCACTTTCAGGCTGTGACAAGATTGTAAGAATGAATATTCTTTTCAATGATGAGATGCTGGAGAACAAAGTGAGAAGGGCAAGGGAAAAAGAGGAGCAGACTTCTGCTACAACAGAGTTTTATGATGTCGAATAATAAAACGAGTAAAAACAATATTTATTCGCTAGGTCTAAATGAGCTTGAAGTCGTTGCGGTTGTTTGTACTTGACATAAGGCCCATAGCTCTTGCACGCTTGACAGCTTTTGCCAGTTTACGTTGATTTTTTGCAGTCAATCCTATTCTTAGTTTGTCAGCTTTCTCTTCAATTCCGTTTTTTTTACTCAAAGTAAACTATGCATACCTGTTTGTTCTCTAGGTAAAATTTTTCCCATGTCGGATACAAACTTTGACAATAGTTTATAATTTTTGTATTCATGAAGAGGATCAAGACCGAGAATATCAAAAGGATCTTGAGTAGGTGTTACTGTTTTTCCACGACGTGCTCGCAATGTCTCTCTATAAAGATTGTCATTTAAATCGTTTGGGTGGTAGAGGTCGCCTTCTTGGTGAAACTTTTGATAACGTTGAGCACCATCAGAGTTCACTTTAACCTTTTCCTCTTTTTTTTTTTTGGGTAGTTTAGTTATTTTCAGTATTTTTTTGAAATGTCATCAACTTACTGTTGACGCTACTTTGAAGTAACGATAAAGTTTGAGCTTCGATTTCTAAAGCCAAAAAAAGCAGGTGAGAAATTAAAGGCTAATTACATCTCTTGTTGTTTGTCTTCTTACGCTTATCTCTGCCCCCCAATACTACTTTGTTGTAAAGCGCTGTACTAGAGGCAGGAGAAAGTGATGCTCTAGAAACTGTAGAGAAAGTGCGGATTGTGGACAGCATATTGAGTGACAAGGGGGTGAACAAGTGTTAACTAAGCTAGATTGCTCACAAAAATTTTCAAAACCCTGACAGATTCAATCCCAGAAAGCGAATGTATCTGATTGGCTTAAAGAAACAATGAAGCTTTTTAACAATAGTCTGCTGAGTTCTTTATTCTCTAAATCATCAAAATTTTTTTGATAATTCTTGAGGTCGACCCAGTTGGGAGCTATTGTGGCCCTAGTTTACGGTTAAAAAGAGAGAATATTACTAGATTTCTGTTTATCTTGATAAGTGTTGCGATTCTAGGACTACTTTTTTTCATACATTTACTCGGTGCCTACTTGTCTAAGTGTAGTTGTCCGAACCCGAAAAATAAAGGTGCTGCACTAAATGAAGACAATATTAGCAGAGTTTTGATCCATATCTTTGTCATGGCCACTACTAAAGCCAAGGGAACGATCTGGTTCTTCTAAGAAAAAAAAAGACTTTCAATAGGAAAGCTTTTAAAATTTCGTAAAAGCGAGTTTTTGATCAAGTAAAAAAGGAGCCAAAAACTTAAGAATCTGTACTGGTAGGATTAGGTTTCGTTCAAACCGCTGTCTTATCATAGTATGTTTAGGTAGGTACATCACTCCATTTTATAATAAAAAAGCTTTATTATTATTATTTTTAATGAAAACATGCAGAAAAGAACTAAAGGTAATAAATGTTAAGAAGATTAGGAGCAACTGCAACGGTACATCCTTAATGAGTGAAAGAGGTGAAGGAGTAAGAGGGTAATTGATTTTTTATGCTTCTTCTACATGTTCAGCGTCAGAACGCTTTTTGAGGACAAGGTCAGTTCCAGTCATACGACGATAAATGTCTTTAACATCATCACACACGGTTTCAAAGTGAGTAGAAGCATCGTAAGATTTAGAGACAAAAACTTGACTTTGTACACCATCCGTAGTAGGCTCTTCAATGTTAGATACAGTAACAAATTTGTCGTGAATGGGGCCCAAGATATTCAAACCTGCCTTCAATTCAGATTCGGGGTCCTCTGTTTCAACAAGAGTGGAAACAATAGCCAAATACATATCTTTGGGGCATACAGAGTGGCTATTGGAAACACTTGCAACGTAAACATCGTGCTGACGCCCCAGCTCGTTTTGAGGGATAATGATTTGAACGGAGTCGACATCCGATGTATTAGGGATAGGGTGTTTTAAGAAACAGATAGCTCGGACGACCTTTCCAGTTACCTTTACCTTATCCTTAATATAAGAGGGGTCACAGATAATTTGCTTAGCCTTAGCAACTTCATTTCCAGAACGGATGCCAACAGCAACACCATTCTCGTAAACGATTTCGTCAGCTGCTTTGTCAAGCATGTAAGTACCCCCGTAAATAGCACTCAATCTATAAACACATTTAGTTTATGGCTTTGTAAAATGTCGACTTATCTATCAACTCACCTGGCAAAAGATTGGGGAAGTTCACCCAGACCATGAAGAGGATAGATGTAGGGGCTCTTGCCATAGCGAGCAACTGATGCAACATACAAGATAATCTTCTCAATTGTTTCACGAGCAGGCTTGTTGATATAATCGTCATCAAAATGTAAAGCCATAGCGTGGCCAATAAAGGTTTGCGCTGCAGGCTCAAGGCCAAACTTTTCGTATACATTAGCCATGGTATTTAGATCCAAATCCAAACCTAATATTACTCATCAGTTTCATGTTTTAAGAAGCACAAAAGTGAGCAGCGTCATTTACCATTATGGGTGGTTTCATCGTCGTCTTTCCAGTTTTGAATGAATTCAAAGAACTGTTGAACTCTGCGCTTTTCAACAAGGCCCAATAAAGATGAAGAGATGGCCTCAGTTTCGGTAGCGGGCACCTTGGAAATTTTTCCTTCTCTGTACACAAACGAGCCTGAAATTTGCTTGAATTCTAGATAGCGAGTAACATCAATGTGTGTCAAGAAGCGAACAATTTCGCCGTTAGCCATCATAAATTTGGGAATCAAATCAATGTTGTAGTCACGGTCATGTCCTAATTCTGCTGGAACTGAGACATCTGGTCTGTGTTTGCGGTAAAGCTAGAAGCAGCATCAGTACATGTTTATAAAGCAGTAGAAGAAGGATTTCATATATCTTACTTGAGTAAGATTCAAGGATGCAGACTCGCCACCATAATAATCATTTCTATCCATGTGAAGGACCTTTTTTCCTTCTACAGAGAAAATTCCACTAAGGATACATTCAGTCAAACCGGTACCTAAAACGATAATATCGTAGTTGTCATCCTAAAAACCGTCAGCCCTTTTCTAATGGCCAGGCCACTTACCATCTTTTGGTTCCTAAGAAAAAAAATAAAGCAAAGCTTATAAAAAGAAGAAGAAAAAAAGATTGTAGGCTATTTATACCTAAGAACCTTCATTTAGAAAACAGTGTAAACTTCCCAAACTAGGGGATACAAAAGGGGGTGTTTTTGATATTTAAGCCAATTATTAACGTGCCCTCCATTTACTGCATTATAATAAAACGTGTCTCCCTTTTAAACACGAGAATATATGCGGTATTTAGTTTTTGAGCACTTTGTGAAACACAGACACCCCTCTCCCTCTCACCTCCCCTCTGACTTCATCAAAGTTGAATGTTGTCACATTTTTTTAAAGGGTTCAAAGTAAGAGTAATCTGAGAGCTAATCAGTTGTCATAAGCAATTTGTTTATATTAATTTGACTTTGCGACGTAAAGTCTGCTGAAAAACAATAATGACAACAATAAGAATAACGACAAACCTATACTTCGGTGTTAGACCACAGTTTGGGGTACTATATATACCAGCGCCCTTATTTATGTTTACTTTAAGTCCATTTTATTTTTTTCTTGAAAAAACCAAAAGACTGCTAATATGGAAACATCCCTTGCGTCAAATAGATCTTATCGTCTTTATATTGGTCATGGTAATTGGGTCAACTTGGGCGAAAAAACAACATCTGAACTACTGGAGATATTTGCAAGAGGAAAGCCTGCGCGATATGAATTGGCCTCGAATCTGTTTGTTGACATTATACCCCATGATGTAGACCTCAATAGCCATAGTATCGATATGATAGGCTTTATGCGAGCGGATCTTGTTTATGAGACGTCAGAAGAACAGAAGACACAGCAGGACATGTCTTCGTTCATTTGCAATCTTCTAAACGACCAAAATATTGTCGATGCTTTTACTCCTATAAAAAAAAGCGAGCCGTTACCCAAGGTGACTTCTATCTCAACACATAGACACCTGAGTCTCATTCCTTCTGTCTCTAACTCGCACAAAAAAAGCAGACCCAAATTTGTTAGAACTGCGCTTTCTCCAATCAATAAAAAGAGTTTTAGGAAAGTGGAACCAAGGTTCTCAGTCAAAGAAAGCTCTTTGTTAAACCTGCTCATGGTGGAGCCTGTTCCTTGTGGTAACATTGTTCAATTGGATCATTCTTTGTCATGGCCAGCACCCAGTTTTTCTTACAATTGTTTTAAAAACGGAGAGGCTGACTATATATATACTGATAATACATCTCTTGTATCTAGCTCTAGCTCTAGTCAAGTATATGTCCCGGAAGCTCAAACTACACTGCCTTCTTATTATTGTCTATTGAGCCATTACGACTATGACCTATCTAGCATAGAAAATAGCGAAGTTCCCTTTAATAGCTCTCATCTGCCCGAATGCTTACTAGGACTATCTCCTCCCTTCAATTGGTTTTCGGAAAATCAATGCAACCCTAAAAAAAAAGAACACCATCCCATAAAAGGCAATGTAAGAACTGTATGTATTCTAGATCATTTAGAGCCAACCCCCACCTAAGAAACCATGGCTAAGCCCTAAGCAAGTAGCCGCCTGTTGATTTATTCTTATTTTTCGCCTTCTTTTTTTGTAGCATAAAATAAAACAATCGCAAATAAAAAGAACCTTTATTTCTTGTCAACAAAATTTTTTAAATTGTATGGACTGTAGATTAAATTTTTAGTTATTTAGCAAGACTCAAGAATACGTTAAATTGCTTTTGGCTCATGTTTGAAAATCCGACTGTTGTTAGCCTCTATTATACTATAATACAATAAAGTACTAGGCTCATTGATAGGCTTCTATGAATCATTTAAAAAAAATAATTGGCTGTTGACTTACAGCATTGATATAATGGGTATTCAATTATTTCGCTTTTGTTCTTTATGATACAAAAAAAGTGGGAGGGGACAAATAAGGTGCCAAGTAGTATGTGCTTATAGTGGGCAAATGTTTCCAATCATGTTAAAAATACTAAAACAAGCCCAACATGTACTCGACCCAATCATATAAATGATGGCTATTTAACTGAGGTATTTATATACATATATATATATATATAAATATAGATCTCTTTGAACTAAAATAAGATGATCAATATAGTTGGTTTTACCATTTTAGAGGAACGTGGTAAGTTTGCATTATTTGATTATTTAGACACTGCTTCATATGTTCTACTTGAAATTTCCATTTGACATTACTGTCCTTTGTTTTGTACTCAAGGTACTTCATTACCAAGTACGCTTTTTCTATATATGCCTGTTTCACAAGATCAACTATGTACTGCTCAATTTTTTCAACATCTTCAGACTCAGGCTCATCCTCAAAGGTCATTACCCACTCAGATAATAAGTTGCGTATGTCTTCAATATCTTTCAATCCTTGAAACGGAGGCTCGCCTATTGTGTCCAAGTCTAATATAGAAGGCTGGTTCTTTTTTTCTTTTTTGGGAGTTTCGTTAAATACACGTGGGGTATCTGTCATCTTTTTGGTAGGGGCGTGTGTTGCTGTCTTTGAAGGCATCTGTGTTAGGGTAGTTTTGTTTTCCTTTTCGAAGCCAACACTTTCTGCCTGTGGCCAATTCTGTAGCGCCATTCTGTTCTTTTCGCTGTATGCCTTTAAAATCCGCTCTCTCATAGTTTCGGGTAGTGCTAAAAGTGACATAGGATCAAGCTGGGACCAAGGGGGAAGTTCAGGCAATTGCGAATCTTGAGATATGGCCGTGTTTGCATTCGGTTCGTGAAATTCAAGTTGATAGTTAGATGCAAGCTCTTGCTGTAAATTCTTAGGCAACTCGGCGTAAACTTCTGGATCTACATTCTAAAGAAAAATGCATTAAATAGGGTTCTCTGCCTTCGCTTGACTGCTTTTTACTATTGGCTCCTTCTTTTTATCATCAAGCCCAACTGCGTTTTTGCTTTTTTTGTGCGGTATCAAGTCCTCCTCTGTGACTGAAAGCATGCGATTTTGTTTGATACGACTAACTGTAGGCATTATTGGGATACCACTTCTTTTGTTCAAAACATTGCACTCCGTATTGTCTTGGATGTCCAACTTTGTTATTTGTATACCAATTCCTCTTATATCTTTACAATCGAATCGAAAGGATTTCAACAGTGAATAAACATGTCCATAAACAACTTCGAGGTTATCTGTAGGGTCTTTCATCGTATACGACTTTGAGAAAGAGTCTACCTTACCATGCCCTAAATATTTCTTAGGCTCCTCTGCTCCTTCTTGTCTTTTCAGTACCTATTTTTTGTATCTCTTAAGCATGAACCAAAACCAATACCAGTATATATACCTTGACCGTGATTGTTTTCCCTCGTTTTCCGCAGTTTTTTAATCTTTCTGACACCTCTTTACATAGGTCGTATACAAATGTCTTTTGCGATTAGGTTCAAATAATTTACTGTCATAAGGCTTACCTTTTCTACCTCTTCTTTCTCAAATCTTACTCCCCACTAACACACATAAGTCTTTTGCTTTTGTTCGATTTGTATTTTCTCCTTTTTTTTTTTTTTTTTTGTTACATTCACTTCTGCACTAACAGACTGTCGTTCTTGGTATACAGCAAGAGGACGATGATCTATCCCTCTAGAAAAATGGTATATCGTCTGCCCTAACTTCTGTCCTAATGTAGACTTGAGCGTGTGAAGAGCTATGTCCCTAATATCTACTATTTTCTTTACTCCCTAAAAATGGTTTGTATCAAAAAAGAATAAAAAAAAGTATTAAAGGGCAATAAGAGACAACGTTTACCAATTTAACTAGTTTTTCTTCTGTTGCATGACCCACCTTTTTGTTAAAAAGTAAGTAACATAGTGGTATGATCTTAAATTCCTTACTCCTGGTAAATCGGTCACTGACTGAGAAGCTAGTAATTCTTCTATATCTTCACTTGACTTGCAATAAAAGTGATTTGCAGGTTTAGCTTTTTTAGTTGACATCCTTTAATATTTGTATAGTTTTTTTTTAGAAAAACAATTCGATTGCTTTTTAATGACTTCATACCTTGCTAACAAAATGTTTGAGCCTATGCCAATACTTGTCTCGCATCCTGTAACGGACCGTATTTTATTTCTGATATTTAAAGCAAGTGCCTCTTCTTCTCCATGATATGGTATGTTGATATGCGATCCAACTTCTATAAGTGCCTCATCTACGCTAACTGCCTCTATTTCATCTGTATATTGAAAAAGAATCTATTTTTCTTTTAAAAAAAAAGAGCAGCTTGTATATTGTGAAAGTTTACTTGGTAGAATTTTTCTGATATAGATCTGTATATATTAAACTCATAACTGATATAAATCTTCAGTTAGATACATACAAACACATGCTTGAAAAACACAGCTGAAGTAAAAACTTACGGGACAATTTGTAAGTCTGGACATAGCGCTTTTGCTGTTTGTATACTAGAAAACATGGTCAATATCAATTGTCTTAAACGCACGGACAACTTACACCATACCATTACAAACGCCGAAAGAGCGAGCAATATAGTTACAGGAGGCTATGGTAATTTTTTCTTAGCCTTATAAAATGAGACCAAACTCGCAATTACCTATATCGCTTGAAGATACCTCACTAGTACCACTGTTATGGGCTACTGCAACCTAAAGATTTATGTATAAAAAATAAAGCGTTGGGTAACAAATGACAGCGATGGGAACAAAGTAGCTTACAGGTTTGTCATGTAAATGAGGGCGACTTAAAAGGCTGGCAGAGGCAAAAAAGCAATCGAAATCAATGTGCCTATAGTACAAAATATTATTGTTCATACATACTTGCAGAATTAATTACATTATAACTCGATGACCCCTTTTTCTTTTTTTCTCCACGCTAAGCTCTGAGGAGCCGGGCTTTAGTTTTTTCACTATTTCCTTAAGCTCAGCTTTCCAAGTGGATAAATAGTGCAACCGTGATGTCTCGTAATATCTTTGGATAAAGCCTGGGTTTGCTGTGACTGGTTGATGTTCTTGTGATGCATTTCGTTTCTCAAAAGCTAGTTCCTTTTGCCGGCTTCCAGAATAGACAAGTCTATAGTTTTGCCATGGCAGAAGCTGTCTGGCTTTTACTGAATCCACTATCCAATCTGGCAGGACAATTTTGTACGCCCTAGATTTATTTTCGAGTTACTTTAGTTGCAATGCATTTTCCTTTTTTTACTATCAACCTAAACTCTTGCATTTTGGAGTTTGTTAAATTTGTGGCAAGTATATGAGTAACTGATCTCTTCTTTACTAACAAAAGAAGATGTTGGTATCTTATAAGAAGGAACGGTAGTACAAATCTGTTTTACAATAATGTTGATAACTTCCTCCATGTTGAATGATTGTTTTACGCAAATCAGAGGAGGGAGGTTTTGTATATCCATTGATGTGTATTGAAAGCCCTGTAAAGATCTGTGGTAGTTCTTGGCTGGATTGATTTTTACTAAATACGCAAACACAATGTAAATTGACAGAAAAACAATGGGTATTATACAATGCTGGCTTACATTTCTTTCTCTTGAGCGCTCAATTTAGCCTGCTTGTTCTGCATGTACTTTCGAAACTCGCCAAACTTGATTGCACCATGAGGATCTGTGTTCATCTTTTATATGCGTAGTTAAAAAAACATAAATGTGGCAACTGAGTCTTAACAGCAGTTTTTGTTTGTGATAAAAACTTGTTGGATGCCGTTTTGTAAATTTACTTTTTGCTAATTCCTTGGTATTGAATGGATTATTAAGCCAAAGACGAAGATGAAGCTATCACTTTCTTTTCTGATAATACAGCCAATTATCGCGTGACTGTATTAACGTAAGTCACCTTAGAAAAGGGCATGCTTGGAATTTTTTATTTGTTTAAGAGCCAGACGTCTTTATGAACGACGTGTTAGTATTTGGAGCGTAACCTTTAAAAACTCTCAAATGCTTGGCCAAATGAAAGCCGCTAGCATGGTCTACACTTCATGCAAAACACCAAAACAGCTTAAAAAACGAAATAATTAATGTTTCGTAATGTAAAAGACGAAGGTAAAAGCAAAAAATTGGTGAATTGTAGATAAACGCAAAGCTAGAGTCGTTCTAGAGCTATATAATATAGCTTTATTATAACACCAGAGACTGTTTACATGCAAACTGATCCTTTAAAAATACGATTCTGAGTTATCGCTCTCCTGAAGGAACAGTACTATATCCTTTTAGCGTTACAAAAGGGCTTATGTTTCAATGATAGGTCGCAAAGCACAAAGTTAAAAAAATAAAAAAAAAGCCTCAAAATATTTCAGTAGCTTTGACTTTTTTCATGGAACATTACAATATGATTCCAGTTTAGATATGGTGGGGCTTCATCCTGTAATGCCTGTATGAGCATATGTATTTGCCCAAGGTTGTAACTTTTAGGATTTTTTTGGTTTCCACGACTGTCGAATACAGCTTTTGATATATTCGTGCAATGAGTATTTTGATAGCAACCTATAAACCACCCTGTATAGTAAACAGTTACTTTCACAGAATAGTACTGTTTTTAAAGACGCGACACTAGCTTTTTTTTTTTTTTTTTTTTGCGATACCGTTTTGTACTTGTTTTTCCCAAAAAAATAATAATGTTTGGTTTCCTATAATAGATTGTTTTTCTTCCTTTCTTTTAATATTTTACTTAACTATGGTACAAACTGTTAATGAATATACTATTGTTAGCTATGAAGTTTGCGATATACGATTTCCCACTTCAAAAGCACTAGATGGCTCAGACGCTATGAATAAAGATCCAGACTACTCAGCCGCATACGTTATATTCTATACAGATGATACAAGTTTGGCCGGACATGGAATGACATTTACATGCGGGCGTGGCAACGATATGGTATGTTCTACTATTAAGCTGTTGGCTCAGAAGTTTGTCAATAAAAAACTAAACGACTTGGTGTCTGATATGCGCGCAACACACCAAATTTGTACTGGCGATTCTCAGCTGCGCTGGATTGGTCCCGAAAAAGGGGTCATTCACTTAGCTACTGCTGCTGTCATTAACGCAGTATGGGATCTTTGGGGAAAAGCTGTAAAAAAGCCAGTGTGGAAACTAATTGCTGATATGACACCTGAAGAGTTTGTTCAGTGTATCGACTTTCGCTACATTACTGATGTGATAACACCGGAAGAAGCCCTCCAAATGCTACGCGAAATGGAGCCTACAAAAGCTCAACGCGAAACTGAAATGCGAGAGAGTGGATTTCCTAGTTACACAACATCTGCAGGATGGCTAGGTATTAGAAAGAGTTTTTTTCTGTTGTTAAAAACTCACATAATTCGTATAGGCTACAGCGATGAAAAAATCCGTAGTTTGATCAGAGAATCTAAAGCAAAGGGGTTTACACATTTTAAGCAGAAAGTTGGTAGTGATAGACAATCTGATATTAGACGCGCCAAAATAATCCGGGAGGAAATTGGAGAAGAGGGTATTCTTATGATGGATGCCAACCAGGTATGGGATGTTAAAGAAGCCATTGACTGGATGCAAGACCTTTTGCAGTTTAATCCTCTGTTTATCGAAGAGCCAACATCTCCTGACGATATACTAGGTCATGCTGCTATTCGCAAGGCGCTCCAGCCTCATACTGCCGTTGCCACGGGGGAACACATTCAAAACCGCATAATATTCAAGCAGTTGTTTCAAGCCAATGCTATTGATTATTGTCAAATTGACGCTTGTCGTGTGTCTGGAGTCAACGAGGTTTTGGCTATTTTATTAATGGCCAATAAATTCAAAATTCCTGTATGTCCTCACGCAGGTGGTGTTGGTTTGTGCGAATACGTACAGCACTTGTCTTTCATTGATTACATTTGTATTTCTGGGACAACTCAAAACCGTGTCCTTGAGTACGTTGACCACCTTCACGAACACTTTGTACATCCTGTTATTATGAGTAACAGCAACTATACTGTACCCACCCATCCCGGTTATTCTATTGAAATGAAGCGCCAGTCGATTGAAGATTACACCTTTCCAACTGGTATTATGCACCAACAAAGCTAAATAGGCTTTTAGAATCAAAGCCCGTTTAACTCGACAAATACTTGCTTTTATTATGGCTGAGCTTCGTAATTGACGAAAAGGTAGAAAAAAGCACATTTGTAATCCAAACATTTTTAATTTGAATCAACAGTTAATCAATAAACTTTGCCCCTCTTGCTTCTTTCCTATTTTTGGGTGTTTTTTTTCGAGTACTTGAACTGATCGTAATCATGGTGTATAGCAGTCTCTGTGCATACAAGTATGTGTTTATCTAATTTATTTTGGCATAAAACAAAAGTTTTTATTTGGGTGAGGCATACTTGTTCATCTTAGATTGTAAGCTTCCGAAATTCTTCGAAAGGCGTGAGCTTGAGCAGTTCTATCGCCTGAAGGAGCACCACTTGCCAGCAAAGAGTAAATAAGCTGAGCCAAATTTGCTTCATCTTCAGGGAGGTCGACATTTCTTTTTTTAACAATACTTATGACATTAGCGTTCAGTATTCCTCTGATTTGTTTTAGACATTTCTGGAATACTTGAGCGTTCTGAAAACTTTCTCTTTGAGAAGCAGCCCCAAGACGGTATGAATCTATCTGCTGGCATAAATCTACCATATTTGAGTTGGCTCGGTTCATCTCTATCTGTGCCATAACAGCCTTCATCATGCCTTCTGGATCTATAGGAGAAACTGGCGTTTTTCCTCCGTCGCTGTTTTGTCCAGAAAGTTCAATAAGCACTTCTGAAGTGGGAATACCAAACTCATGCAGTAGAATTTGAGCATCCGGTGACAGTTTCTCTTTGGACATAATTTCTGTTAAGAAGCCCATAGACATAAACACATCTACAGCCATTTTGCTCGGCTCAGTCGAAAGCACCTCACGGTAAATGGTTCTTCTTCCTGTAATAAGATGTGTAGCAATCCACTGTGTAAGTAAAGGTACAATACATCTAGGCAACATGGGTACGGCTTCTAAAGCAGATAACGAACATGAAGTAATCCAGTAAGCATCTATTGTAGGATAGACTAATGATGCAAGATACATCAGGTGTTCGTATATTGTTGGCTCGCTTTCCATATTAACCAAAAGTACAAGGCCTTGGTCTTGCTTTTTGATTACTTTTTTTTGAATGTTTGATTGAATTGCGCTTTGAAACTTTTCTTCTACATTCCAATCCAATACAAACTCTCGTTCTAGTAATTGAACTAGGAATCTGAATCTATCCATAAAGTCGTCTTCCGTTATTTTAATATCTGAGAAAGACAAATAAACTACAGCAAAAAAAGAATCGAGTAAAAACACATCTAGCATTTGGTTTGCATAGTAAGATAAAATCATCACATTATCGGCGTGATTGTTTACTCTTATGTTCGTATCATCGTTCATTTCTTTTCCTTCCATAACAATATTCTTAGATTCATCTAATAGCTTAAATGAGGCAGTAATCAGCAAATCTAAGTCTTCCCCTTCTGCATACCAAAAAAAAAAAAAAGATCAATTTTGTAACGCGTGCATGTACATTTTCTTTCTTTTTTTTCGTACCTTCCCACCCTGCCATATGTCCATCTTGTACTATTTTATGTCGAATACTGTTAACAATTTCTTTGATTTTTCCAACGCAAACGCCGTGTGTAGCTCTCCCGTACAAGATAATAGAGGATACAACAGAAACGATAGAAATAACCAACCCTTTACGTTGTGACTCTTGAATTTTCTTCGTGACTTTTGTTACCAGCTCATTTTCTTGGTTACTGCTACACTGATCAGCCACTTCTTGAACACTAACTAAAGGTCCCACCCCAAATATCACACGACCGTACTTTCTTTTAGACGGTAATTCTGACACAGTTTTTCTTTTATCTTTAGCTTCGCTAGGCCGTACTATACGAGAGGGTGTGGGCGATGCGTTTGAAGGAGTGCGCCTATGTTGAGTTGTGGTAGGTTGTTGTTGATCAAGTACTTCATCTACTAGATAAGGAAGTTCTGGCACGTTTTCATAAGTAATGTTGACAGGAACAAATAAAATGTCCTTTTGCACCTTCTTGCTTTGATTAGTGTTTGGTGGCGTTGAATCAACTGTATTAGGCGAATCAGGCGGAGAAGTACTATCGCGCCCTGAGGATGAAGCACGGATTTGATTGGTTTGTAAAGTAGCTTCTATTACCATATCAACAAGGCCATCAGGGTATGCGTTTTGACATTTTCCTGTACGCGATCGAGAACGCTCAAGATAAAATGAAAGAGCACCGTGTTCTTTCAAAAGCACTTGGGTATATGCTGCAGTTACTGCTGAATTGAGTGGGGATCGTTTTGTTTTGTCGCGTTTTATATAGTATGCCCCTGCCAAACGGTAGATATCTGAAATAGGCCCCATCTGCGACATAGACTCATCGCAAGCTAAAGCTGGAACAGGTAAATGATAGCGAATGGCTATGTACCATACCAGCAGCTGATCTAAGATACTCTTTGATGAAGGTATATAAACAACCCTTTTACCCATTGCAGATTGACGAATAATTCTTAAACTCTCTTCTTGTATTCGCACATTTTCAAACATATCTTCAAAAAAATGACGAAGGAAGGAGCCTGTAAACCATACAAAAGCTAGCTGGGTTCGCTCACTCATTCTCATCAGAATCTTGACAGCCTCATTCACCGCTGTTTGCTTGGGAACGCCAGCTTTTTGTGTGATTTGACTGATGGCTAAGTTAACTCTTTTGTCGTTCAAAACTGCCACCTTAACAGACTCATCGTTACTGCCTACTTTCTTACGCCATTTTCCTAACGACATACGGCGATCTGTGATATTGATTTCGTTATCCTGACACCAATCGTCCAGAGAATCGTCTAAATCAGCCAGCCAAACTTCGTCTCCTTTATTTGTATCGTATTTGTTTTGAAGAACTGTCAATTTGGTTGTTTGAACCATACGTAGCATTCTTTGTATTATTTCGTCTTGAGTAAAAAGGGCGCTTCTAACTTGCCTTTGAACAACTGTATACCCGCCGCTTTCTTCTTCCATCAACTGACAAAGTTGAATAGCGCAGTTCCAACCGTAAATAGGAGTAGGTAAGCGAATATGGTTGGATTCTTGGCATATAAAGTAGTGAATACCATAGCTTGCATTAGTTATATAATTGAACCAAAAAGTTCGATCTGCATCTTCAGGCACAATAACTGAAGGGTCGAATTTCTGACTATCGTCAAGATGCCGTAACGAAACAGTCAACGCATTTGCATGTTGGTTACTCGTAAAGTTTTCGTGATACAAAGAGTTATTACCAGACAACTTAATAGCTTTGTCTACTGTTCGACTCACTCGATGGGAGCTTCGTTTGTTGTGTTCAGTAGAGACTGAAGGGCTGACAGAGATAGGCTCTGCATTAGGAGAATTATAATAGCCTCGAATTGAATTCATAACGGTTCTTGCACGAGAGACGCTAGGTGTAGGACTCACATTTCCGCTGTTTCTTTGAGTAAAATAAACGCCTGACGAAGGCAAGTTTGCTTGTGTGGCTTTGTTCCAGTATTGACGAATAGTTTCATATCCATATTGCCATGTGAGGGGGCGTTTGTGAGACATGGAGATTTGATATATCACAGGCAGTGAGCGGATTGTAGGTAGATCGGATATTCTTTGAGGTTGGAAATGACTACTCCTGATGGAAATACGACTAGCTTGGCTCGATGACCTTTTACGTCCTACAGGCTTCTGTTCCTCAGTGGGCTGAAGTGCGGGTACTTGAAAGTCGTGCGGAACATACATTACAGTCGGACAGCCAATGATTAAGCGAGCAGCATAATCCACAGGTACTATATCAGCCACAGTATCACCAAGCTGTGGATGAATGGCTTTGGAGCCTTTGCCTGTCAATAGAATTATACCATTCACGCCATGGACTCCATCAGCCTAAAATGAGGGGTTTTCAACGTTAGCTCAACTATGCCTCTTATTCTTTAGTGTTAATTCAAACTTACCCAGCCGATTAAAGGCTCCTGAACACTAGGTCCTACGGGTCCTAGTCTCATGATTGAAATAGGAAATAGTTGTTCTTTAGGCATCTTGTTGACCTGATCGGCCAAAATATGCTCAGTCATGGATTTGGCATATAGATAGGCGTTGTCGTACAAAGGCTTATATTCAACCAGTTCCTGCTGATCCAAAATGTCTTGCAGCACATCTGTAGCGGAGTGGTCTTGTTTCAAAGGGTACAGATATCTTTCATCAGAATTGGGCTGAAGTGTTGAAAGGTGAACAAAGCCAGAAATAGAGTCGCATTGTTTAGCAAGATTTAATAGATCTAAAGTTCCCAGTGTGTTTATCTAGCATCCAATCATACAATTAGCTTTCTTTTTTACTCTTTTTTCTTACAAGAGAGGTACTCTACTTTGATGGTATTTTCTAATATCTCATTACCGTCTGAATTCCCAGCACAATTGAATATAACGTTCACTTTTTTTTTTATTAGCTCTGTTGATTCATCGCACAATCCAAGGTTTGGCTCTGTCAAATCGCCAAAAATAGGGCGAACTTTCTCTTTTATAAGAGTATCAAACCGTTTTATTCCCATTGAACCGCGAAGACTAGTAAAAGCCTATGGTATATTCCTCAGCAGTTAATAATTGTACTACCCTATTCCCCCTCCCTCTTTTTGTATCTTTCTATCTTTGTATATTGAGACCTTGTTAGATAGTATATCGTCTTTTAGTCTTTTGTCTGCAGAACTCGAGTTGATTCGGGTAGGCCTCAGTAATATAAATATTGTATCGAGGGATTCACCTAAAGAATAAAGTAGCTTCCATAGCACTGCTTTCCCAACAAAACCAGTGCCTCCTGTTAAAAGGATCGATTTGTTTTCATAAAATGAGTATATCGTTCTGTTTTTGTCGTCTAAGATAACCATATCTACATGGTTGTCGCAGCTTTTAGGGTTTAAGGTTTCTTCAGCAATTGTTTCAGCTGATTCCTCAGCATTCGCTTGGGGTTCAGGTGGAGATTCATAAGTTACTGCTTCACTATTGTTAGCTAAGTCTTCACTCTCTAAATCAGGAGTGGTGATAGAGATGCTGGGAACTGGCGTCATTTACAGCACAAGAGAAAAAACCAAAAAAAAAAAAAAAAAAAAAAAAAAAAAAAAAAAAACAAAGAGTAAAAGCAAAAAAAAAAAGAAAAAGAAAAAGCAACAAAGGTGAACAAGAATAAATTTAAGAAGGTGTGCCTGACCTGCACAGAGCATCCGCCATCAATTGACATAAAGTGCTGGTCGGATTTCAAAAAAGAAAAAAAGAAAAAAGCGATCACGGTTCTGGCTTAAATTAAGACAGCTACCGGGGAATCAGCTGGTCCACAACAACTATTTCCAAAAGCTAGGACTTCAAAAGGTTGATATTCATCTGCAAAAACAACACTATACTTTCGCTGGGTACTTTCACCGTTAAATGCAACTGTCGTTGAAAATAGGGCTTACTGGGCAGTCAAGATACACGCGTCCAACATGTAAAACACGGCATACATGGAAAATCCTTTATTACTTCCTAACGTACGAGGAAGAAACTCCACATAACAAATAAACACAGTGTACATCCTGATTCGATGCACTAAAAAACTTCTAAAGGCTATATTAAGCTGCGTGTAAATCCGACTTCCTGCTTAAAACTCCCTATCGAAACAATGATTGTGCCGAACTCTTCATTTTTCAAATTTTCTGGCGATAACGTAACGGTCGAAGACATGCTCTACTATGAAATTGAACACCATATACTGCTTTTCAATAGATCAAATTGATAAAAAGCACGTTAGAGCCATCGGTAAGTTGGTCAAAGAACAGTAACAGGAAAAACTCAGCCCTGATCCTTCCTTGGCTACTGTACTGACCCAAAGGACCTGCCCGGTCTGCTACAATTTGGAAGGCTTTACCGAACACATGCTATTCCCCTACCTTGCCAAACAAGAAGTCCGTAAAGAAGTGACTCATGAGTTTCTGTGGCTCACAGTCGAAGTTAGAGACGCTCAGCTGGTAATTGAGATCCTCGAATTTTAAATTGCACGGTGCACATAGAAGCCGAAAATAGTCGCTGAAATAGTTATTATAATTGCGGTCGTCATAAGATGAAAATATCACTAGCGATTCACTTTTAGCTTTCTCCCTTTGACCCCCAAGACTATGGCCTTGCAAGTTAGCGAAGTACATAGACATACAAACGAAGCGAAAAAATCCCTCAAACTATAATAACATTTCATTTTATTTCCCTTCCTTGCAATTGCTATGGCCGCTTAGTTGTCAGTTTCTAAAAAAAAAAAAAAGCTCTTAAAATAGTACTCATTCTCAAGCCTCTTCCTTGTTTGAGCTTATTGGTAAAAATACAATGTTGAGAAAATTTATGAGTTGAGCTTGACTCACTAAACAAAAAGCCTGTCTATTAATACTCGAAAGCACACCGCATTTTCTTTTTTTGCTAACACTTTGCCAATTTGTTTGGCCTCAACTTTGATTTGATTGTTTTTTAGGAGGCTCAGTTATCTTTGGATAGGCAAGAAAGTTGTACAAATTCGCTTTTATGGAAGTTTTGTGTAATAGAAATGTTTTATAGTAAATTTCAAATCCTGCTTTTTTTAATAGCATTGAGTAGCTCAACGGCTTTAGTCTTGTCTTAATTTTGATAATAAAACGCGTATACTACACGCTCTTTACTGATAGTAGTCATGTTTGTTAAGAGTACCAAGGTAGCCTGAGATTTAAAAAATGAAGATGGGGGACACGACACAGTGAAGCTGGGAAACTTTCGATGGCTAGAGTTAACAACCGAATTGAGATTTGCTAAAAAAAAAAAAATGAGCAAAAGAATCTGATTAGTTGGCTTTTGTTGTTTCATTGGGCATTTTTCAAAGTGGCAACTATTCTCAAAATTTGACAATTAAAAACCAGACGTTTAGAGTGGCAACAAAATGTGCAAGGGTCATTGGTTCGCACGTTGCTGTAATTTCTAATGGTTCCTTGAGATAAAGTCTTTTCTCTCAATGAGCTCCTACGCTTCGTTTTCTCTTTAATAAAAAACCAAAAGCGTTAGATTTGATTCACTTCTGGGAGGCAAATACTTGCATTTATACCCTTTATTTTCAGTTTTTCTTAGCGTTGATTATAACGTTTAGATAGTGCAGTTACCCATTACAAGATAACTACCTTTCAAATCTTTGTTTATACCAAGTATTTTGTTCTCTAGTGTATTACTGTTAGAAAGAAAGTCTAAAGTTTAAGGAATGACTGCTACTTTTAAAAGTGTTCAACTAATCTGGTCCTTACTTTTACTCTTTTTTTTAGTATAGCTCAATTTGATTTTTAGCCATTGAAGCTTTCAAAGTGCGTAGTGTTTCCCGGCTTTACTATAGCTTGAACTTTAGAAAAAAAAATTTTTTTGTAGGGAAACTGAGAGAGTTTCGGTTTTATTTAAAGTCAAATTGACTGAGAGTAAAGGTGAGCTTTAGAAAAAAAAGACAGGATAAAAAAGTATTGATCTCCAGAATAAAAAAAAAACCGTCCTTTGACGACTAGCACTACCTATACCGTTTTGAATATCGCTCTTTTTTTTCTTTTTTTGCAATAAAACAAGTCGATCAAAATGTTTCGCGAGAAGTATATCATCTAAACCAAAGGGAACTTTCAATATGGACGCGTCTGCTTTCGTATCTCACCAAACGTTGAACTAGGGTATAATTAACTGTATATTGAAGTATATTTGACTTGAAATAAAGCAATCAAAACAAAGGAGTATATACACAAGAAGTTGTAAGTTGTTTTATGTCACCATCATCAAAATAAGTATCTTATAGATTAATGAAGACTTTTGAGTGGAATAGCTCTTGACTCTGTAATTTCCGAAGCTATTCTTTGAAAAGTCCATTTATGAAGTAAGAACATGGTTTGGTTTCGTGCTAAGTTTTTCTAAGTCCTGAGTAAAACGTAACGTGCATATTGAAATGTAAGCGCAAATTTGAATATGGAAGTATAAACACACTGCTCTACCAAAATCCAAACGCCTGAGTTTTTAAAAAGATTTTTTATATTGACAGTCAAAGACAGGAAATAGCCAATAAAAAAATACTGCGAATATAACTTTTTGGTGAATTTGGGTCTCGCATTTAGTGCTCTGATGTATCACGCTTCTATTTATCGGATGACAACACAATGACTGTCTCTTTATTTCCCCTTCCCCTTTTTTATGCATAATATCGAAACACATGGAAAACGCAGGACAGTAGGAAATTCAAAGTCCATTATCATTATTTATTAATTTCTTTTCTTTTTTTTTCTTTAAAAAAAGTTACAAAAATGAGCACTGCTGTCATTGTTACGCTACTGCTATCAATACCTACTATACCACTTCTTCTTTATGCCATTGGGCTTTTACTTCCTGTAGAACACACTGTGACACGTTCATTTAAGTATGAGACAACGGCCGAAATCGTTTGGGTCATTCTGACTAGTGTTAAGGACTACCCTGCATGGCGTTCTAACATTGGTCAAGTGACAGTAGAGGAAGATGAGGGTGGGCTTAATAAGTACGAAGAAAAGGAGCGTACTGAATTCGTTGAATACAACATCAAAAGAGACAGACGAACAGCTGTCACCCATATTGAGCAAGAATTTGAAAGAAAGTTGTTAAGAGTAGTTGAAGAAAAATCAACATTGGAAAACCATCCACCTACATTTACGGGCTCCTGGTCTTTTGTAATTGAGTCGCTTGAAAATGAACGAGCCATTATACTGAAGATTACAGAACAGGGTCAAATTAAGAAGCCCATGGTTCGAGGTCTTAACCAGCTAATCTTTGGTTATCACAGACGCATAGACCGATTTATGAAGGATTTGGCTAAAGAAATCAAATTGGGTATATTTGAACTCAAAGAGGAAGAAAAAGGCAAATCAGAAGAGAGTGGGGGTATCGAGGAAGCTGAAGAGCAAAAACTCGATCAAATACTTGAAGAAGCTGAAGATAATAGCGAGCATGAAATGGGTCCTGATGAAAGTGTAATGGAAAGTAAAACTGCTTCCGCAGACAAAGATTGGGATATCATAAGTGAGATTTATGAAAAAAAATAAAGCTTTTCAGTTCAATATAATACCCAATGACGTTGTAAGCGCTTTAACCGCAAAACGTGATCTTTCTTTGAATTTCCATTTTATCACAACTGCATAAATACACAGAGCTGGCGGGCGCATTTACACAAGTTCCCATAAACTGGCTATTTAACCTTTTAGTCAGTATGGTATCAAGCAAAGTAGTCTTTTTCGACCTGCTATCAGTGAAGAAAGTACCGATATTCTAGTCTACAAAGATTGGGGTGCTTTTCACTAACACAGTGAATTCAACCTGCTTATTTTTTCGATTAATTGTCAGAAAACTGTATCACGTCTCCAAAAGTAAAGGCTAAGAGCTTTATCAAAGTAGTTACTCATTTTACCGTCTTAAAAAACTTTGAGGTAATGTTGCCTTATAACTATAAAAATCTTTGATTAGATAAAATTTTTCATATATACTTGACTGTGTGTGTTGATACCTAAATACATCGTCCAGTACTTCCACCGTTAATTCGACACCTTTGTAAAAAAAAGTATTGATCGCTTTTCTGAAATATTAATTGATTACTTTATGGAAATTCATTTGGTCACTTGTAAAAAAACAATCACAGTCAAACCTATTGAAGTTGACGTTTTCCAAAAAGTGTTTGCCAAAGGTCAAAACAAGACACTAAAATTGGCATTTAACTAAGGGATATTTTTGGAGCCGTTTTTTTTTTGTTTTTGTCCTTTCTACTTATTTAAAAGAAACACAGATTGAATTAAATAATTCCACTTACATTGCTGAATCTCCGGCTTTTTTCTGCCTTTTGTTTCAGAATGGTTTATAGTGTGGGTATATTGACAGGTAAGAACATGTGTTTTATAAATGAGCGCGTTTCTAAGCGCTAGTCAGTTAGCGACACTGCATCTAAGGATGCTTCTCTTGACAAAAGTGGACCAACAATAAAAGAGTTTCTTTCGAAAGAGCAATACTCAGTAGAGCAGCAATGCATTGTACCTGACAGCATAGATGAGGTTCAGAAAACAGTTAAACATTGGACTGACAACCTTAAAATTGATCTTATTCTTTTGACTGGTGGAACTGGATTCTCTGAAAGAGATAAAACGCCAGAAGTATGATCATAAGAAAAAAAGAAGCCCAGAGGCTTACTCCCTTTTTTTTTTTAAGTTAACGCTTTGTTTAGGCAATCAGACCATTATTGACCCGTGAGACACCTGGAATAACTCATCTTTTACTGTCTTCATCGATTTCTATTACCCCAATGGCTGCTTTATCTCGGCCTGTTACTGGTATTAGAAATAAGACCATTATTGTCACATTTCCGGGAAGCCCTAAGGCGTGTACAGAAAACTTGAGTGCTATTGTTAAAATATTGCCTCACGCTTTAGATTTATTGTTGGACTTGAATCAAAAACACGTTAAAGAAACGCACACTCAAATGCAAGGCCATCAGTGTACTCACCGCCAAAACGAAGACGATACACTAATTGGTCGTTCAGCACCTTTGGGTACACCAGGTATTTTTTTTTATTTTGTCTATTTACCTTCACATTTTTTTTTTTTCAAAAGTTGACTCAAGTCTTAGTTTCAAGAAGAGCCCGCCATTCTCCTTACCCCTTGATATCTGTTAAAGAGGCGCATCATCTGATTGAAAAGCATGTTCAAAGACTGAATACAGTCAATATGCCTGTTTCTCAGTTTCTTGGATCGGGTTATGTTTTAGCTGATACCATCAAATCGTTAGAGCCTGTGCCTGGTTACAGAGCTTCGACGGTTGACGGGTACGCTGTATACGGTAAGTTTATAAAAACAGTTCCTGTTTCTTCTAGTAACACATTTGCTCTCAGCGGAAGATGGGCCCGGAGTGTATAAAGTTGACTCTGTTGCATTGGCTGAAAAACAAGAGAAAGTAATCACTATGCACCCAGGAACAATTGCTCGCGTAACGACAGGAGGTATGATACCAGATGGTGCCAATGCGGTGGTCATGCTCGAGGACACCCTTCTAACTGAGGCTTCTTCTGAGGGTGAGGAAGTGAAAGTGGAAATACTAGATGGGGCCACTGAAGGTCAAAATATCAGGGAAATTGGATCTGACTGTAGTATGGATAGCGTTGTAGGTGTTGAAGGGCAATCAGTGGGGCCAAGTGAAGTTGCTTTGTTGGCATCCGTTGGTGTACGCCATGCCAAAGTCTATCGCAAACCTGTGGTTGGTGTACTTTCCTCTGGAAATGAAGTTATGGAGCATATACATACAGACACTCTGCAGCCTGGCCAAATCAGAGACACCAATCGGCTTTCGTTATTGGCCACAATTCGAAATGCAGGTTTTGAGGCGTCTGATCTAGGGATTGTAAGCGATAGGGTAGAGGAAATACATGAGGCTATAGAGGAAGCACTAAGTAGAGTTGACGTTTTGGTTACTACTGGTGGCGTTTCAATGGGTGAAGCTGACTTTATGAAGCCTGTGCTTGAACAGAAACTAGGGGCGACTATTCATTTTGGAAGGGTTCTTATGAAACCTGGGTGAGTGGCAGTAACAAAAAGAAAAAAAAATGTATTTACAGATTCAAAAACCTACAGAAAGCCAACAACATTTGCCACTGTGCCTCAAGGAAAAAAGTCAAAGTGGGTGTTTGCTCTACCAGGAAATCCTGTCTCTGCTTCTGTCACCTTTTATCTGTTTGTTTTGCCTGCTTTAAAAAGAATGATGGGCTCTCTCAAAACTCAAGCCGTCGTTGTACCAGTCAAAGTAATATAAAAATTCCTTTCAAACCGTCATATCTAATATACTCAATAGCTTACAGACAATGTGAAACTTGATAGTAGACCAGAATATCACCGAGTTCGTGTAAAAGTAGGTCTATCGGGGTTCAAGGTTGAATCAACCGGAAAACAGATCAGTAGCCGTGTATCAAGTATGTCGGAAGCTAATGGGCTACTAGAGTTGCCTGCAGCAACCCCTGAGGTGACAACCCTTTGTAAAGGAACAGAAGTTTCTTGTATGCTGATAGGTCAGCTAGAAGGATATTAACAGACAACGGAAATACTTTTAGTGCATATGAATGCATATAAAACTTCTTTTTTTATAAAGAGAAAGATCTGCCAATACATAAAAGGTATTTGCTTTCTGTTTTTTTGCTTAGCGTACCTTTTTCTTTAGTCATATGTCCTATTCTCGTGTCAGTGTAATGGCAGTCATTGCCAGTGAAAAAACCCCTCTATCTAAACCACGTTTCACAGCTCTGTTCATCTATTTGTCTTCAACAAGTCTCTGATTTTAAACCTTTTTAAGCACTAATCGAAGATGCTTATTTTGTTTCATTTCGTTTCTTCCTTAAAAACAGAGACAATGAACCCGTTTAATTCTATGCAGCTATTGTCTCAGTCTTTTATACAAAAGTCGTTCTTATTTAGCTCCCTATTCCAGGTTTCTCTCTTTTATGTTATCAAGATTAATTTCGCGGAAACAAATAAACAAGTGAGCTGGATACTGACTCTATTGAGTAGTTTGGTATGCACTGTTATATCTATTCCTTGCTTTATAGTCTTTTGGAGATCAGGGTGGAATATGGCCATGCTATCAATAGATTCCAGTCTTCATATTGGTCTGGTCTGCTTTTTTATAACTTACCTTGTACTTGATCTCAGTTTTGGGCTTGTTTACTATAGGCAACGTATTACTGTACTTACTGGATGGATTCATCACCCTTTGTATATTGTGGTTCTTTTTTGGCTGCTAAAATCTCGTTCCTCATCTTTTTTCAGTACTGCTTGCTTGCTTGAGGTTCCAACGCTTCTACTAGCTTTAGGTTCCTTTAGAAATCGTTGGAGATGTGACTTCTTGTTTGCATGTACTTTTTTTGTGCTACGTATCGTATTTCATGCTAAAATGATTGTGTACCTTAAAAGCTATCATCGGTTAGAGACTCTATGGATGGTAGCCGTGGTTGTATTTCCTCTTCATATGTACTGGTTTTATGGCATTGTCAGTCATTTGCTTAATGATCATTTTAAAATCGCTCAGCTGAGAACAAACGGCGTGTCAAGTATTGTTCAACCCAGAAGTAATACGCCATTTTTGAGAAAATAGACTCTTTACATTTCTTTTTTTATTTATTTATAAACTAAACTACGAAATTTACAAGCTCGCCCTTCTTTGCCAATATTCTTTTTCGGATTATCTTGTCTCCCAGCCATTTATGTCCTGCTTCTGACTCTCTCACTCGTTTTTCAATCTCGTCCATGTTGTTTGAAATTTCTTTGGGGATTGTGAGGTTTAGTCTTGTTTTTCCATTAACCTATTTTGTTCTAGTAAGTCGAGACGCTCTTTATATACTACAGTAACCAAAGTATTAACTTACCTGGATAATACACAGAAGATCGTCCTTTTCTAAGGCTTCAGGATCAAGTTTAGGCCACGATTGTTGAAGTACACTATTGCTCTCAAAAGATACGTTTTCCCAGCATTCTTCACTCATTGAAGGTGTCATGGGTGCCATCATTTTAACTAATGATTGAATAGCATGTGTATAAACAGGTGAGGATGTTGGAGAGGTTGATATGTAATTGGATAGCTTTATAAGATCTGAAATGACGGTATTGAAAGAATATGTTGTACACATATTGCTGGTTACTTGCTGAATAGTTTGGTGTGTTGTCCTATATAATTCTCTTTCTTCTTTAGACATTTCTTTGATTGAAGGTATATGGGAAGTTTTGTCCGTAACTGATTGAGACAACCTCAATACTTTAGCAAGCCATCTTTGCATTCCTACTATGCTTGTATCGTCCCACTCTAAGACTTCTGAAGGTGGCGCTTTGTAGAGAATATGTAAACGAGTTGGATCTACACCACATTCATTGGTGACAGTCTAATGAGCAAAAGATCAGAATAAAAATAATACAAAGATGTATATGAACACTTTTACCACAGGATCAACTCCATTGTACTTGCTTTTAGACATTTTCTCAAAAGATATTAAAGGGGTTTCTCCTGTTTCTCTAATCTTTGGATTTGCTGAGTCAGATGTATCAACTTCCTCTGGCTTCAAAAACCTAGAGGTTTTAGGATCTTTGAAAGTACGTCCATGAACCATACCCTTTGAGAGATTAAATAACCGTTTTACTAATTAAAAGTCCTTGTTTTACCTGTGTAAGCAATATATTGAAAGGTTCTCCATTTCCAGGTTTTGTTTCAGGAGACTGTTGGTAAGCGCCCTGTTTTAGCAAGAATTTAGAAATGAATCGAGAATAAAGAAGATGCAGGATAGCGTGTTCAACGCCGCCAATGTATGTATCTACAGGTAGCAGAGCAGAGGCTTTTTCTGAATTGAATGGTCTACAATTAAATTTTTAGTTTTGAAGTGGCTAATTTAGAACAAATATTACAGCTTTGTATTCTTGGGGTCTGTGTATCTCATAAAGTACCAAGAGGAGTCCACAAACGTGTCCATAGTATCAGTTTCGCGCTTAGCAGGTCCCTGACATCTATTCTCACAGGATAAGCACTTAGATTATGAGTTTGTTTATATACTTACTGTGGACATTTGCAATTAACCCAGTCCTCTTTACCGGCCAGAGGAGAGTGTCCTTTTCCAGAGAACTCAACATCCAAAGGAAGACTCACTGGTAAGTCTTCCTTTGGAACAGGCACCACTTTACATGTAGGGCAATGTATAATAGGAATGGGTGCCCCCCAATATCTTTGTCTTGATAGCAACCAATCTCTTAAGCGAAACTGGATTTATGAATGAGATTTATGCTTTATGCATACATTTTTTTCTTTTCATACCTGGGTTGCAGGATGTCCAATACCCATAACTTCCGCTTCTTTTAAAACAGCTGCCGCAGCTTGTTTTGTTTTCATACCTTTGTAGGGTCCTGACAAATCGGTCATAACACCATCGCCAATAAAAGGCGCGCTTTTATCCAGAGGTTCATCCAACGCTCTAATACATGGCTCAACTACAAATTTGATATCTTCGGTTATGTTGTTCACTTTGCAAAACTCAAAGTCGCGCTTATCGTGAGCAGGAACGCCCATCACAGCACCTGTACCATAGTCTGAAATCACATAAGGTGCAACATAAACTGGAATATCTTGCTTGGTGAAAGGGTTGTGAGCATATAGGCCGGTAAAAACACCTTGCTTAGTCTCTTCTGCAGCGTCCATATTTTGCTTTTTCTTTAATCCTTCGACAAACTCAAGTACCTTGGTCGCTTGTTCTACAGGCAACGCTCTAGAGAAACAGATGTTAGTTTAAGTTGATTGTTAGATTGTATTAAAAAAAACCACAAAAAATTACTCTTTGTTGATAAGAGGGTGTTCAGGAGCAAGCACTATATACTGAACTCCAAATATCGTATCTGGTCTACTTGTAAACACTTTGACAGGTTCCACAGGCTTTGCTGATTTCTAATTACAGTCAACACGATTATATTGAATCTGGAATCTTTTTTTTTCTTTTTTTTTTTTTTTTTTTTTTTACAATGTCAAATATAAGTTCTGCCCCTTCTGACCTTCCTATCCAATTACGTTGCATTTGCTTCACTCTTTCAGGCCAATTGTCCAGTCTATCAATATCGTCTAAAAGGTCCTATCGCAACAGGTGTGAGACGATTTTTATTATCTTTTTATATGTTTTACATTTGCTAGCTCTGTAACTTTAAAAAACCATTGCTTTAGCTTTTTCCTTTCAACAAGTGCGCCTGATCTCCATGATTTTCCTTCAGGATCGACTTGTTCGTTGGCTAATACTGTCTTGTCCACAGGATCCCAGTTTACAACAGCTTCTTTTTGATAAGCTAATCCAGCATTGTAAAGCTCCAGAAAGATATATTGTGTCCATCGATAATACTCTGGATCGCAAGTTGTAACTTCCTATAGTGTGTATTTATCAATATAGTGCTCAGATCTACTTTAATCTAATGTACGAACTTTTGACCAGTCAAATTCGATACACAACTTTGATATCTGCTCTTTCATGGCTGCAATATTTTTCTTCGTCCACTCGGCAGGATGAATTCCTCGTTCAATGGCAGCATTTTCTGCTGGCAAGCCGAATGCATCCCAGCCCATAGGGTGTAGAACATTGTAGCCTTTCATTTTACGAAAACGTTGAATTGTGTCGCTAATAGTATAAACACGAACATGCCCCATGTGAAGCATACCACTTGGGTATGGAAACATTGAAAGCGTGTAATAAGTAGGTTTCGTAGGGTCTACAGGAAGGGGCTTGCTTTCTTTCCAACGTATTTTCCATTTATCTTCTATCGCTGCGAAATCAACAGGCGTTTTTTTTGTTTGTGAGGCATACAGACGAGATCCTTTGGCATTAAATTTACTGAAAGTCCTTCTTACAAAGGACTGACATTGTAGGGATGCCATTTTTTTTTCAATTAACAGTAAAAGATTTTGTTCCGGGACCTGGTTTTTTTTCTTTTTCCTTTTCAATCTGACACGAATCTCCGCTGCCTAGAAACTTTAATGACCGATAACCATATCACGTTATTTTCAGTCAAGCTTTATGCATTGTTCTCTGAAAGAATCTGTTATTTATTCGCTTAAGAATTAAGACTTATAATAGGCTTATAATTTGGAAATCTGAGTAGCCTTCAAAAGTTTTTAATTCTAATGATTTCAGCAACAGAAAGAACTACTGCTATTTGAATGTTTAAAAGATGCAACAATTAGTCTAAAAAAAGCTTGTCGAGACTTTAGATTTGTGACAAAGTTAACAGGGATTTTTTTTTCCTTTGAGGAGTCCCTCACGTTGTTGAAAGATTTGTTTAAAAAGTTGACCTGTTTCTTTTTAAAACACCGAAAGTTTGTTATCTTTAAGTTGCTTTAAATGAAGCCGAAACTACCAAAGTTTCCTTATAAACAAAATGGTTAAAGAGGCTAGAAAATACATTGGAGTGTATTGGATTTCGATGATACTGCTTTGGATTAGTAGTATAGCTTCTATAATATAACCTTCCAGGTTGCGGCTTATCTATTGCTTTCATACATAATCACAATAGACTCATTAAAAGGTACACTAGGATTGAGTTCAAGAGTCGATACAGATGTTCTTTTCAATCTTGAGTAAACCGCGACTTGTAGCTATATTTCCACCTTTTTATTGAAAGAAAAAATTACTTTTGTATTCTGCTATATAAAGCAAAAGGAGAGGGTATAGTCATAGTAGAGCAGTTCTCAAGATTTTGTAACTGTTTATTTAGAACCAAAATATTCCAAAGAGCCTTTAGGGTTAGGCTTGATTGTCTTTTCTCCCTTCTTCCAGTTGGCAGGACATACTTCACCATGTTCGTCAGTGAATTTGATAGCCTCTATCACTCTTAATGTTTCATCGACAGAGCGTCCAATAGGCAAGTCATGAATATTGGCGATACGAAGAACGCCTTTAGGATCTACTACAAACAAACCGCGGAGAGCTAATCCTTCTTCAGGAATCAAAACTAAGGGAAAAATCCAATTGGTTTTTTTTTAAAGGGATTTTTTCTTTCTTTTCCACGTTACCATTATAGTTGGTGGAGATGTCTTTCTTGATATCAGAAACTAAGAATAGAAAAATGTTTTAGACCAAGATATAAACATATGTATATACGGGTTACCAAGAGGAATATTGATATCACCAAGACCACCTTGCTTTCTAGGAACATTGGTCCATGCTATTGTTTAGTTGAGTTGTAGATTCTATATAGGTTTTTTTTTTCTTTTTTTTTGCGCTTCAAATACCTAAGTGAGAGTGAACGTTGCTAACATAGAAATAAAAGAAGAAAAACGGTCAGTTCGGCATCACAAACTCGAAATAAAACAAAAGACTTACTCCACACTAATACCCACTACTTCTGCACCTAACTGACGGAACTCTTCAATACGGTCACTGAAGGCCAAAAGTTCAGTGGGGCAAACAAAAGTAAAGTCGGCAGGATAAAAGACCATTACAAGAAATTTTCCCTTATAGTCAGTGGAGGAAAGCTCTTTGAATGTGCCTTCAACAAGCGATTGTGCTTTCCATTCAGGTGCAGGGTCTAAGGTCAATAGTTAAGGCTAATGTTAAAGGAATCACTCAAAAAATGGTATTTACGTTGAACGGTAGCGATGTTTCGAGAAAACAAACTTGTTGCAATGCTGGGAAAACTTTTACGAGCCACAGTTGGAGCAACACTTGGGCGAGTAGCAGCCTTTAGTGTGGTGGCAAGAGGACGAGCAAAGACGCGAGAAAACATTTTTTTTAGAAGAAAAAAAGATAACCCTTGCTTTTTTTCCACAGTGAATTTAGTAGATCTGAGATAGAAACCAGATTAAACAGTGCACTGTTTTAACATTGCTAAAAAAAAAAACAGATTAATGTATATAGATCCCAAAGGATATAATGCTTTAACAAAAGAAGGTTTTTTCTCTTGTGTCAACACTTACTCTGCTCGGAGATTCTTTGAATTCTTCCTCTTCAAAAAAAAAAAAGTTAAACTCTAAATAAAAACAATTGATAAACATGTTGTCAGTCTATAATCGCCTTGTAGCTTACTCTGGGATATACAAGCTTGAAATCAAAATTATAACTAAAGTATGCTCTGGTGCCGTAATAACTCTATACAAACTATAGAACACAAGTACACAATTGGTCTTGAGTGTTTATGTCTGTATTTATTGCTTTACAAAAAAAAAAAAAAAAACGCGGCGGTAGCTCGTTATGCTTGGCCGAATGATCTCAAAACGCTATTTTTTAATACTAAACATCAGTTGATTCTTAAAGTTTCTCATAGCTAAACTGAGTATTCTATTCAAGCGTTTGTTTTTAGGCATTATAGTTAATGTTTCTCGGAGAAAAAAAGAGTGTTGTTTCAAGACATAATACATACATAAAAACATACATCAAGACAAGATTCGAGTGTCTATTAGATTGAATTTATTTTAGCTATTCTTTCTTACTAGTAGGGGTACTTACTAAGAAAAAAAGGGGGGCTTTCAATTACAAATTGTGTATGATAAAGTTTTTAGTCGAAGCAATTCGCTTTTAGTTTACTAAATAAATATTGCAGATTTTCAATACTTTGCCCAGTATTCTGCTTTGCTTAGCAAAATTGGAGCTTATCAGCTTAAAAAAAGCCGATATCTTGACTATGTAATTATACTAGTACTGAATTTTTTTGTTTTTTGTTTTTGTTTTTTTTTTTTTTTTTTTGGTTCCTGAGATTTATAGAGAAGTCCAGCGGTTTGTAACCGTCCACATATTCTAGCCTGAAAGTTGAAATGTTTGCGCCCGTGCATGTTTTACAAGCTGCTTTTCTCCTACATCTTTGAATATCTATTAAGAACTATCTATATAAACAACTGCTCGATATGCATTATATAACAAGATTACAGCTGAGACCTTTAAAAAGAGAAGGCTCTTTTGTTTGTGGTTTTCACATTAGCTTCGTATAGCCCACTCAGGTATTAAACCCCACCACTATTAAAAACCCGCATGCTTGTAGCTAAAAACCTTAAACTGACAGGCGGAGCGGCCACATTGACTACAGAGAGAGACATGACCATTCTTTTAGTCTTGCATATTAAAGTTCCGCGTTCGAAATGCATTTAAGAACATTTGGTACGCAACCTTTGTTCTTTTTTCTTCTTTATACTTGTATTGCTATCATGTCCCGTTTAGAAATCATTGGTGCCGGGTTTGGTCGTACAGGTACAACAAGCTTATGCGACGCTTTAGATTATTTAGGGTAAAGAAAATAAAATTTTCCCTGAAAGAGTCTGATGGATAACGGATTTTAGGTATCGAACACATCATATGAAAAACGTTCTTTTGGATCCTAAGCAAGACCCAGAAGTGTTTGAAAATGCTTACAAACATTCGGATCAGCCGGTGGACTGGGACAGCGTGTATGAAGGATATACGGCGGCAGTAGATTGGCCTACTTCTGCTTTTTTTGATAGACTCTATGCATTGTACCCAGATGTCAAGGTTATTTTGACAGTACGCGACCCAGAAGGCTGGTTCAACTCGGTCTACAACACAATCCATAGATGGCCTGGAGTGGACGAAACTTGGCCAGAGCGAATCAGGCTTACCAAAAGAATGGCCGGCGCGGTGTCTTGCCATGGGCGCTTAGTTCAAAAAGATTTACTAGAACAAAAGGAGGAGCTGATTCAAATGTTTCTTGATAACATTGAATATACCAAAAAAATAGTAAAGCCCGAGAATCTGTTGGTTATGGAGCTTGGCGATGGCTGGGAAAAACTCTGTGGATTTTTAAATAAGCCTATTCCATCCATTCCCTATCCTCACTCAAACAAAGGAGAATGCTTTCACCAGCTTTTGGAAGAGATCAAAAATACACTTTCGATAAAGAATTGAAAACAGTTTTGTTTATTTTTTTAGTTTCTCAAATAAAACCTGTCAAATTTTTAGATTGTATAAAGAATAGTATCAACGTCGCTTTACAAATATTAAATACCCGTGGTTCAATGATTGATGGCATAAATAGCAAAGAGTTGTCTTTTTTTATCATCTCACAGCCTTTTAACACCAATCGTTTCAAAGAGGTCAGTCTTTTAGAAATTTAGGCTAAACTCACATTGTTAAAACATGGTTTTTGCTCTTTAATTACGCAAATCCTAGGCCATCTCTAGGTTGTTTATGATTGCACAATACAGAAAAAAAAATTATTATTGGAAATCGGTTTGACAGGTTACAAGAAATGATTTTAAACTTTATTTTATAAAACCCGATGTTTTCAATGTTTGAATTCTAAATGACGTTTTTTTTTTTTTTTTTTTTTTTTTTCGCATTGAACCAATAATGACAGCCTTCTTAATATCAAAAAGAAAGAAAAGTATGCTGGCTGAGAAGAAGTTCAGGCCTACTTTGGATTGGCCCGTTAGCTATTGCTTTTGCTTTAATGTGTGTTTCTTTGGTTTTTATTTCAGCTAATAAAAGATAGTTGATCACGGACCTTTGAAATACTAATTGCTCTGGCTTAACCCAATGGGCAGCAATTGACCTAAAGAAGTAGAGCACTCAAAGTCACTGATTGATTAACTAAACCAATCAATATACGTTTGGTGTGATAAAAGCTTTTGAAATGGGTGCTTTTTGTCGATACTTGCTAAAAAGCTGATACTGAGATTGTGTAATATGCTATTGTCAAACATAAGAATAAATGGAATACAATCAAAGCGTTAATATCCTACAGCACTGTTAGTTTTTGTTTGAGAGTTTTAGCGATGATTTTTTAAAGATTCAAATACAATATACTGTTTCCTTCTTTTTATCAGCATCCTAAAATGCTAGTCTTTGTTATAGTATCACTGTTGAAAAATCTAAAGTGTCATAAAAAACTGATAGTCGTTGGTAATTTCAGTGACAATCCATAGGCACAGTTTTCGATTTAGTGTGATAGCTACCTTAATAGCCCGAGATATAGACCCATAGATAGAACGCGGCCTTTTTTTTTAAAAAAAAAAAAAAAACTACTCAGTAGACATTTTTTAAAACTGAGCACTCATCTATCCCAAACTTTTACATCTAACCTTATTGAAGGCTGATAGTTCATCTGTTTTACTTTTAAGAGTATAAACATAACTATTGGCTCCAATGTTCTCTATCAAGAAGAACCTTTGCTTGCAGAAAAGAAGCTCAAAAACAGTGGTAAAATCACACTATATCATTTTGCTATATTTCCCTACGGTTGTTTATGTGACATCTCTGCTATTAACAACATAAAACCGTTTATAAACTTTTTAAAACCAGATGCCAAAAAAGGGAATCCGTTAGACTTACAAATACCGTCATTTCATTTGACACCCCTCAAGTAACAGTGATAATTTTTTTCTAAACTTTTTTTTTCTGTTTACTTCTTTCTTGATTTGCTAAAACAAAGACAATGAGCTCTAAGCTAAAAACTGAAATTACCGTTCCAGTATATAAGATTCCTGAAGATTGTAAATTAAAGACATGATCTTTGCATATAACTAATCGTGTTCCTGTCTGTGTACTATACTATCAACACTATTATTGCTTTACTATTCTTTTTTTTACTACTACAAAAAAAAAAAACCGCTTGCTTTGATTTTTTTTTTTGGTTTCTACCTTCTTTTTTAAAACAAACAGTTGCAGCGTTTGCCGATCAGAGCATGCCATATACTGAGGAGGAGGTTTTGGGAACTTTCTGCCATAATTGGAAAATCACGAACTGGAGCAGTCTTGAAGAGCGCGTCCACGGGCCTGTATTTGAAACCGAGGACTTGAAATGGTATTCCTTTTTTTGGGCATTTGTACGATTTCCATAGACTCATTTTCGTAAACAACACTTTAGGAGTTTGTTGTTGTATCCTAAAGGCAACAATCACAATGACGTTGTGTCAGCTTACTTGACGCTGAATACACTAAACGAAACTGAAAAAGACCTTCATGTATGTGCTCAGTTTTTGATGCTCATTTCGAGCCCTGAAGACCCCACAGTATTTGTGCACCACGGTAAGTATCCTGATAAAAAAAAAAAGCCTCCTGTTTCAAACTTTACTTACGTTATGTAGCTGCCCAACACCGCTTTCAAAAATATGATAGTAATTGGGGTTTCCCTAACTTAATTAGCCATAAAGACCTAGCTGAAAGCGTAGACAATAAGCTACCTTTTTTAGTAGACGATACTGTTGTTTTTACAGTAATCGTTCGACTTATAAAAGATCTCAATGGTGTTTTGTGGCACAACTTTATAGAGTATGCTTTATATGTATATATATATACATATATATACACATGCTTGAAATTAACGGAATCATAATAGCTATGACTCAAAAAAAACAACGGGCTATGTGGGACTTTATAACCAGGGAGCAACATGCTATATGAACTCGCTGTTCCAATCATTGTACTTTACAAACTACTTTAGACTTGCTGTCTACCAAATACCAACGGACTCTGAAGACGAAAGCATATCTTTGGCTATACAAAGACTTTTTCTTGGGCTTCAATTTTCTGAAGATCCTGTTTGTAAGGTCCCTATTTATTTTCCAAATGTGTATTAACAAAAGAGTATCCCTTTAGCTACTACCGAAGTGACAAAATCGTTTGGTTGGAACTCTACCGAGTCTTTTATGCAACGTGATATACAAGAATTCAATCGTTTGTTACAAGACACACTAGAAAAAAAAATGAAAAATACGCCAGCAGAAGGATCAATTCAACGACTGTTTATTGGAAAAATGAGAAGCTATATTCAGTGTATACACGTGAATTATGAATCGTCTCGTACAGAAAATTTTTACGGTAAAAAGAATACTAACAAAAAAAAAAAAAAAAACCAGCATGCTATCATTCATCTGTGTTAAACTATCTCCAGATATTCAGCTAAATGTAAAATCTTGCAAAAATTTGCAACAGTCTTTTGAAAAATATACTGAAATTGAGATGTTGGATGGGGACAATAAATATATGGCTGAAGGCCATGGACTGCAAGATGCTAGAAAAGGAGTTATATTTGAAAGCTTGCCCCCAGTTTTACATCTTCAATTGAAGAGATTTGAATACGATACACTGAGAGACACCATGTCTAAAGTGAATGACAGACATGAGTTTCCTTCTACCATTGACTTGTCTCCATACTTATCAAAAGACACTGACAGAGCCGTTTCTTATGTGTATACACTACATGGGTACGAAAAACATGTTATAAATTATATTCTGATATACCAATAGTGTGATGGTGCATACCGGAGATTCTAACGGAGGTCACTATTTTTCTTTTATCCGACCAACCACAGAAGACAAATGGTAACACGCTTGGCTTTATTTAGTGGTGTTTAAGCTAAGGTTTGTATAGGTTTAAATTTGACGACGATCGTGTAACACCCGCCACATCAAAAGAAGTATTTGAAGAAAACTTTGGTGGGGAGCGACTGAATACTCATCCCAAGTTACGCAATCGAAAGAAGTCTACAAATGCGTATATGCTTGTATATATACGCGAGTCTTCTCAAAACGAAGTACTACAAGAGGTTACAAAAAAAGATGTACCAGAACACTTGGGTATGTATACATGCAAAGAGTATATCTAATTTTGTTTTCATTTAGTATCAAAATTCGAAAAAGAGAAAAGGGAAATTGATCTAATTAAGAAGCGAAAGGCAGAGCAACATCTATATATGAAAGTATATATTGCAAACGAAGAAAGTTTTTTAAAAAACACAGGAGCAGACTTTATACAGCCTAGTGAAGACGAACGAGAAGGCGATTCTGTAGTCGAAATAAAAAACCTTAAAAAAGATACAATTTTGAGAGACTTTACGAACGAAATGTCAAAGAAGTTGGAAAAGAACAAAGAGCACTTTCGACTATGGGTTGTTTCTGTCACAGAGAAAAACAGCTTAAGACTCACACGTCTTTTGAATAAAGATGACCTGGATCTTAGTAAGTTGGAAACTGTTGTGCTGCAAACCCCCCTTTTTTTTAGGCTAACAACAATACACTTTTGCAAAAAAAAAAAAAAAAAAAGCTCTAGAGGAATTACAGCAGACATGTCATAAAGACTACCCTCATTTGAGGCTTTACATAGAGGATTCGAATGATACACAGACTGTATTACCAGATATGAATAGTGGTGTGCGTTTATTGTTTGTAAAAAAATTCGATCAAACTACACAATCTATTGGGTATTTCCTTTTTTTAAAAAAAAAAAAAGACAACCCAACACAACTAACAATTTATGAAGAGGGACTGGAAGGATCTATGTAGATTGTAAACAGTCAATAGGCTCCATTGAAAATACGCTTAACGACATGTGCGGCTTTGAACCAGAAACAGCGCTAAATATATATGTGGTACAATCAGTTTTCTTAAACAAATGGGTACAAATGTTATTTTATTTTAGGAGTTTTCTAGTAAAAACACTGTAGTAGTGGATAAAAAATCTACCTTTCAAGACTACAAAATTTTGGATGGAGATATCATATGCGTAGAAAGACAGCTGACAACCAAAGAGTAATAACAAGACAGCCAAAATACAAAAAAGAAAGCTTACAAACTCGAAACTTAGAGCTGATTTTTTGAACAAATCTTACATACCCACAAACACTGAACATTATCTTCGTTTCATACAAAATCAGGTTTTGATTACAGTCATCTCTAAAGAAAACCCAATGGCTTTTTTCGATATAAGCCTTTGTATAGACATGCTTTATCCAGAAATTGTTTATAGGATAGGAGATATGGTCCAATGCCGTCCAGATCATCTCCGACTGCTAACGCCTGATATGTACGGAAAACCAAAATCTTTTGTTGTTCCTTTGAGCAACCTTAGTCTTGAAGACATATTACAGACCATGCCTTCTGTAGAGGGTAAACGTATTCTGTTTTATGAATCGCTTCCTATTAGCTTGGAACAACTTGAGACAAATAGTATTGTTAAAGTTAATATTTGCTATCCTACCACAAGTCAAGTAAACCCGTTTGAATTCATCGTCAGAAAGAATGCTCGATTATCTTACATCAGTGAATTGCTACAAAAGAAATTGGGTATGGAAAACCGAAAAGTACGCTTTTTCACAGTAGAAGATCACAAAATCAAGAGTGAATTAAAAGAGTGTCGAATTCCGCCTAGTGAGCTTACTATCCATGCAGAGGTAACTGTGGTTTTATAAACAGGCTTTATACTGAATATATTCTTTTGTGCATGTATAATCACTTTTTTTTTTTTTTTTTTTTTTCAGTTTGTTTCTGATAAAGAGCTACAAAAGGGCGATGAAGACTTCTATATCAATGTTTACCATTACAAAAATAGTTTAAAGAAAACGCACTCTATTCCTTTCCGGTTTTTAGTGATCAAAGTCAGACCATACTAATCTAACACTCGATCTAACTTATTACAATAGGATGAGCCTTTTGAAGAATCTAAGAAACGTTTAAAAGAAAAGACTGGTATAGATGATAAAGAGTGGGATAAAGTCAAATTTAGTATTGTGTCAAGACACATTTTGCCCATCAAAAATGGTAAGACCAATTCTATGGAATAAAGAAATAGATAGCAGTACTAATCATTTGCAAATCGTTTAGACTTTAAGCTTAGTGAGCATAAATTTACAGAACTTGAATCACTGGGCTTGGACCATACGGACATAAACCAACCAAAATCTTTTGAAAACGAACTTTTTATCAAAGAATAGTATGTTTGCGACCAATAAAAATTTAGAAAATGAGAAAAATCCTCAAAGATCTATTTCAGCCTCTTGACTAGTTATTGTCCACCCTTTTTTTTTTTTTTTTTTTGTGAAATGTTGCTTGTTTATCAGCTAGGAGATGGCCTCAGCTTTTTCTTTAAAGGTAGTTCCCAGATTGGGGATAAATCCTTCTTATCCATCATTGAACACCTTTTTTTTTATCTTTGACTTAAACTTTGTTTCTCAAGTCCAAATTTTTTGACATTCATAAACAAAACAGAATTTATGTTCATAAAAGCTCTGACCTATAAACAATACAGCACCAAGTAAAATACAAAAGCTCTTATTTATCGTGAAGACCTATTTAGCTTATTAAATTGTAGATAAAGTGACCTTTGGCTGATCGAAGAGATACTTTTTTTATTAAGACAAAACTCAATGTCAATTTTTTTTTTTTTTTTTTTTTTTTGGAAAACAGCTACTTGCAAAAAATGAAAAGACAAAAAAAAGTTCTGCATTGAAAATTTGCTCTCAAAGACATTTGATTGATGCACGTTTTACAAGCATAGCTCGATAATTGGTATCATTGCTTTTTAATATTAGGTTGTGTTGTTATTACTATCACTACATTTCTTGTTTTGTAGTTTTGTATAAAGTGTCTATATACATAAATATATAGCAGTAGTTGTATATCTTTTTTTTTTTAAAGAAAAAAAGAAGAGAAAAAAAAAAAAAGAGCTGTATCTATTATGGTGTTATTTCATCTTTTGAAGTTTGCCCTGTAGTCGCTTCTATTCCCGGTTTCAGTAACATTTTTTCATGTGTTCTGTATTCCAACTGACTCCAAATTTCATTTTTTTCATTGTTAGCTTTTTCTTTTGATCTACTAGAATAGACGAAAAAAAAAAAGGGAGGGGATTTGTTTTGAATATATATGTGTATATGTTTTTCATGAACTAGAAGCAACTTACTCATCGTCTTTGTATTTTTCTGCATACTCGTCAAACAGCTGGGGTCCAAGTCTCATCAATAGCTGTAGAGCATTATAAGCAAGCCCATGAATGGTTCGATTCCAGTGTTCTTTTGAGTACTTGTAAAGAGGCGGGAAAACAATTGGCATAAGCAGCTCGATATTTTCACTTAAAACTCGCACCACGTCCTCGTAATTGAAAAAGTAAAGGGCTCTTTCAGCCACCTAAAATAAAAGAAAGTCAGAACCATCTCACTCTTTTTTTTTTTTTTTAGTCCGATCTACTTGCCTGAAAATGAGAGCTGGAAACACATTGTGATAGTTTTTGAAAGAAAGGAACCATGAATCTTTCAAAATCTTGTGTATCTATCACGTCCAAAGCGTCTTCTATCTCCACCAAGAATATTACCTCTTTAATACTGTTTACTTTTGGCCAGTTTCTTATGAGGCCCTGCATAACGTCAGCAGCAAGCTCTGGCTCTTTTTCTATAAATTGAACAATGCAGTACGATAGCTGAGGACTATAGGTCGGTAAAGAAGGGGGCTTGTGAAGAGGTATAAGCACCTTAAAAAGGAAGGTTTTATGTTCCTTCTTCAGAGGCAAAACAAAACCGTTTATAATGCTATTTTTATAGGTTCAATACACGTATAAGAGATCTGATTCTATACCTTGCTTTATTTACCTTCCTAATATTTCCAATAACTCTGCAATTCCATTAAACCTCTCTGTTTCATATATAAATTGAAAGAAGATATTGTTGATAGACTTGCGTATAAAAGCTCTCAAGTTTAAAAATTTTCCGTAAATTCTGTGAAGCACTGTTTTCAGTAAATCTCTTTCTCTTGGGTCTTCACTATCAAACAGTTCTAGCAGCTTTATATAAAAACAATGGTTAACATCAAGAGGTTTGACAAAGATGGCTTACTTGAAGCACAAATTTTTGATCAATATATTTTCTAGCCAGCTGTGAGTTGAAGTCTGGAGATTCTATAAAGCGAAGAAAAAACTCGTATACTAGCTGAAGATGAGGCCATGCTGTTTCTAGAGCCGGTTCATCCTCATCTGGTTCATATACTTCAGCATTGATGATAGTTTGAGGTGATATAGTACGAAAAGCATTGACACTAAACTATGCGGTGTTGGGTGGGTGTTCTGTCTTCTCCTTTTGCTTTTATTTACCATGCGTACAATATCCGGATATACTGCTTCTGTAATAGACCCTGTGACAGTGACAATGTATTCCAATATATCCTGTAACTCTTGTCGTTTAATTTCCTTATTCTTTAGGTCCGCTGCCGGGTCTCCAAAATCAAAGAGTGTTTGGCACTGTATGAGTTTTCGGATAAACAAGTCTTGTTTTTTAGCTTGGGGTACTTCTATATAAACGCAGAGATGTTACTCCTCTGTTTCTATACATGTATATTCTCCTTCTAGATACATCATCTCGTCCTACCGTGAAACCCCGGGCATTTTTCCAGGTCCTTCTTCTCATGCGCTGGATATATGCTTGAGGAACGTTGTCGACGAGGGCCCGAGGCGGTAGGTGGAATGGTATCCTTGGGTGTGTCTAATAGCATTTGCTTTGTTACTTCAGAAGACTTTCCAAAGCGAGGTAGAGGCTGTTTTTTAAAGGTTGCCATTAGTCTACAAACAGATCGTTTTTTATCACTTTGATTACAATCTCATTGCTAACAGAGGCATCCATAGGCAATGCCTTTGTGTCTTCGGGTCCTACTTGATCAGTTCGGGCCTTGCTAGAAGGTTGTTTTTTTGTGTTGTTTTGAGAATTGTTTGATGATTGTCGATCGTTCGACTTGTCTTTTTGAGATCGGGTTCTTGAAAGCTGAGTATAATAATGAGTATTTATTTTTTTGTTAATAAAAAAAAAAACAATAAAGCTTTTTCTTTTGAATTATTACATACAACACCTTTCAATCCTTTCATCATTTTGTTATAAAGTTTTAAAGAAAAGAAAGCTTACAACGGAAAAAAAAAAAAAAAGAAAAAAGTTTAAAAAGATATAAATAAATAAAAAAAAAAAAAAAAAAGAAAAATGAAGGCAAATATGCCTAGAATGACGCACAGTATAGCGGGATTTGAAAGCAGTGAAAGGAGAAATTATGCTATTCTCCACCATTGTTCTCCTTTTTTAGTGGGCCCACGTCAGAAATCATGTTTTTGTTTAGTTTTACTGATACACAAAATCAAACAATGATGTTCATGACAAATAAAGAAAAGCCCATGTGACTCTACTATAAAGGTCACTTATTTGTTTACAAGAACCGTTATTATGCAAGAAATATGAACTTTAGGTGACCGAATCAATTTTTGTGGATCGCGAGGTAATTTTTTTTTTTTTTTCGCGTTTTTATTGCTCTTATTTGTTACACATGCCAGTTTTTTCTCTGTATTCAACTGTAATATCTCTACATGTTTTGTAGCACTCTTCATACAATGACTTTCTTTTGACGGGGAATTATCAAGAGTTTTCGGAAACATCTGGAAAGTCATAGTATTCTGTTAATAGCCAAATAATTAAACTGTTCAGTTTCTATGCCAACTAAAGTCTTGGCTCTTTTTTAAAAAAAAAGCTGATTTACATAATAAAGTGTCGGGATATACGCGCTCAAATTTGTTTTTCCTGCATCTTTTGAAGGGATTTACGTTGGTCTGTCTAATAAAGAGCAAATTTAATCTACTTGGAGTCTAACATTCCAACAACCAAAACAAAAAAAAAACAAAAGCATTTAAGCTTATAACTAGCTCTAAAAACCAGATAGTATACATAGCGATCCCAATCAGCAAGCCTAGATGCCTACAAAAAGAAGCATTTTTATAGTGTTGGGGTGTATAAGCAACGAACAGACTTTTCTTGATTTGGATACCGCTCAAGATTTTATTAAGAAAATCAAAGGTTGACAAGAATGTTTAAAGTCCCTGTATGTAAGGTTGCTCGTAAACAAGTAGTTGTGTACCCCTCAATTCATATCCACCTTTTGATTAGCAGCAAAGAGTCCTGATGAGGAGTTTTTTTTTTTTTTTTTTTTTTTTTTTTTGGGTAGAGATCAATATAGAATTTAGATCGTATTTTTATATATAGCATATGTTTTTAGGAGGCTACAGCTATGTTATAGTCTATATACTGCTTGCCACTTTGCGTTTTGAGGGTTTTTTTTTGAGGAACAAAGAAAGGTTTGCATAGGCGCTGTGTAACACCCATGGCTATTGATTGTTTTACGACTTTTGGACAAAATTTAAGAAGTAAACTCTAGTTTAATAATGAATGAATGAAAAAAAAAAAAAAAAAAAAGAGAGAGAGAGAGAGAGAGAGAGAGAGAGATATAGACAAAAAGAAAAAAAGAAAAAACAGGTGATGATGGATGTTTTTTCAAAGGTATTTTGGTGCATGGATTGAGGCCCAAGTGGATTTTTTGTCGGTTGCAAAAGCAGGAGGTGTAAGATCCAACGGCGGTGGCGTGGGTCTTCGAGGGGCTACTAACAGAGGAGGCTCTTTTGCCCATCTACTCTCCGAGGTGCCTGATCTAAAGTGAGCGTCGTAATCCATCACCATAGCCATATCCTCTGTAGCCTCGAAAGCGTAACCTTCATCGTCAATGTCCATACCCTATAGTTTATAAGAACAAAACACAGAACAGGATGGCCTACTTACAGAATCTTCTTCCAAGGAAGGCTGGAGCGGCCTCTGTGCTATGGGTTGTGCTATAGGCCGTGACTGGGGCAAGAAGCGATTGTTGCTGACAGCCTTAATGAAATGGCCCATTTTTGTCTTGGATTCGGCAGAAAGGGATTGAATGTCGTGTATCATGACTTTGATGCAAAGATTTCTATCGTTTGAGAGCAAATAGATGTTTTGATGAGTGATGGATTGGAAATAGATGCAGCAGTCCAAGATCAAATCGTCTCCTTTCAGTTTAGGATCCTTCAGAAGATGTGTTTTAAGTATCCAGAATCTATTTATATGTTGTTCTTACTTGTAAACTACGATCGATTCTTGTTTCATGCAGCTTTTGGCCTTTCAAGTATTTTGACTTTTCTTGGAGTTGTGTCTCCAAAAATTTCATGGCCTTTCTAGCCAAAGTGTCTACACTCTCTGAGCTGAGGGAACTCCTTCTACCCTATAGACCAAGCTTTTGGGTCAATACTTTTAAAACTGTGTGTATTATCCCATGTACCTTTAAACCGTCCAACTCTCTTATTACAACCCAAGGTATGAGTATCAGCAAACTCCCTGGGTTCTTTTCTGCCGCTTCAAGTAAGGTTCTCAGGTAAGCCAGATTGGAAATGAGAAAGTTGGTATCTACAATGGCAATTGTTGTAAAAGTTTGACTATCTTTCAAAATGCAATGAGATCTTACTGTTTTTTTTTTTTTTTTTTTTTTTTTTATATATACTGACAATCTCACCTTTTGATTCCATGCTAAACAAGGACAAGTCCACAGGCCGATCAAGACCGCCGGAACGTATAGTAGCAATCTGAGCATTAACATGGTTGATAAACTCGGGACCGTCAATGTCCATCAAGTCTTCCATTTTCACTCAAAAAAAAAAAAAGTGTATGCAAAGAAAAGAGAGCTTCATTTTTTATTTTTTATTTTATTAAAAAAAAAAAAAAAAAAAAAAAAAAAAAACAGAAAAAAATGTGAACTGATAATTAAAAAAATATACAAAAAAGAAAGGAATAAAGGAAAAGAGAGTAAGATGGATAGAGAAGCTTGTCTATTTATAATATATACACATACAACACAAAGTTCTTTTTTTTTGTATATAAAATAAAAGGAAAAAGAAAAAAAAAAAAAAAAAAAAAAAAAGGGAAAGAATATGAGAACAAAAAATAATAGATAAAAACCTAAAGAAAGTACAGAGAGAATCTACGGTGAAAGGAGATGCAGAGAGAATCTGCGACCAAAAAAGAAAGTACAGAGAATAAGAATAGAAAAGAAAGAGTGGGTCAATTAAGTGATATAAAGGCCAGAGGAAAGCAAGGTGTCTTCGGAAGGGGCAGACGAGGTGTGATGGGGCCAATAAAGGTTTGAGGGTACATAGGGTGGATTGTAGAGTTCTGGATAATCCAGGGGATAAGTGGGTGGCGGGGGCTCAGTGAAATGTACGAGACGGCGGGTTTCATCGTGATTTTGGATGAGTGCAAGAAGCTCTTGTTTGAGGTGATGCTGTAAACCTTTCAGAGAATGTCGAAAGAAGCGCGAGGCTTGTTTCCCCTCGGTAAAATCCGAGCATTGAACCCAGACGGGGCTGACCGATCGCTTGTCTTTGTCTGTTTCGTTTACAGTGGTGGATTCCATGTAAAACAAAGGAGGTTCACTGATATCGAAATGAACCTCAGCTAGTGCATCGCTGCTCGAAAGGTATTCGATGCTACTTACCGCATCTTGTGCAACCTCCATCTTGAAATGACAGCCGCCATCCACAATATGCCAGGCAAACGTACGAGTGTCCGGACGATAGACACAGACAAGGTCTGTTTCGTTCATTCGAAGTCGATGCCAGGTGCCTACGGTGAGTGTGGTAGCGCTCAAGTACAGATCCTTGGGCTCTTCATCGTCATCTGCCTCCTCTTCTTCCCCTTTGGTTTCGTTAGACATCATCAGGTTCGAGGGATCCACCGTGCCTGCTCTATCAGGCGTCTGATGAGGAGAATCTATAGAAGAATCTTAGAAAAAAAAAATAAAGGGTCTAAATAAGCTCTAGGGCTTTTACCGGGAGATGAGATCCAAAGTTCTTCTGTTGGGTTCTCTAACCCGGTTGAGGTCTCCTCGCGGTGATTGCCTACAAGCACAGCGGTTGGACCTGCATCAGGCACAGGTATTAGAGTGGGTATGGTGGCCGACGACTTAAGGGGTCGAACCGGGCTTGGAGGGCCATGTAAATAGTCTGGAAACTCCGGGCCCATCTCGTTCAAATCGTAAGGCGGCATGCTCTGTCGGGCATCCAGGCCGGGATAAAACAAGACAGGCGGTGTGCCTTGAAAACCACCTAATTGAGAGGGCGGATGGCTGGGCTGACCCAACATTTGCTGTTGGCGATGATAGTGCTGAACTGCGTCCACACTCTGTGCGCGTGTCATTGAGTTACTGTTACTGTTGGCCAGTCGTTGTGCATTGACAGCGGAGGGGTTAAAATAATAATTGACAGGTGGTGGCACACCGTACGTCTGTTGTTGCTGTTGGTGGTATTGGTAAAGTTGGGCTCGAATAGACGCTTGATGCATCTGCATCTGAGCTCGCTTTTGCATATGCTTCACTTTGGCTCTTCGGTTTTGAAACCATATCTGAATTGATCGCTCGCTCATCTGTAGCTGATCGGAGAGCTGTTTTCTTAGTTTCGAGTTGGGGCTCACATTCACAGCAAACGTATCTTCCAGCACAGACAATTGTTCTGCTGTAGCCCGGGTTCTCTTACGTACTGGCTGGCTCGCCTGCAGGTTTGTAGCATCATCGCTTAGGTTGGTTTCGTTTTCATGGGTGGACCAGCTTTGGCTGTGGTTATCATTCAACAAGGAACTCATTCTGATATTAAGCAGTGGTGGTTTCTATAGCAAAAAAGAAGGGGTAGGGGGCTAAAGTTTAAGAAAAGAGAGAAAAGGTTACTAAAAAAAAAAAAAAGGTTGAGAATTAAAAAGAAACTCTGTGTAAGAGAAAAAAAAAAAAAAAAAAAAAAAAAAAAGTTACTAACCTTTCAAAGTAGGAGTTGAATTAGCGAGTCTTTTGATTCCCGCTCCTTGTTCTTGTGTTGCAATAAACCTTTTGCCAAAGAAGCGTTGCACAAAAAATTTTTAAAGTGCATCATAAAAAGGGTGTACCATCCATTAAGTGCGTCATAAAAAAAAAAAGATTCCATTCTCTATTGAATAAACAAGTGCACCGCATTTGAAAGTAACAACTCATAGAATTGTTGCGTTGAATGAAATTAGATCTATTCATTCAATAGCAAGACCTGTAAGGTAGTCGCTGAAACATTTGACTGAGCAACCTACAGAAAGAAGTTGTAGAAACCTGATTACTGGCTTCAGCTATTATTTGAGAAAGAGTGTCTTTGTTTAAAACAAACTCTCTTGGCTCTTGACAACAGATGGGATCCGCTCAATTAGACCGATTTCTAGAGGGTAAAATGTTAAATGGATACAGTGGATACATTAACAACTACCATCTCTAATCTTTTCACCCATTAGTTTGGCTATACACTTTATCCATAATCAGTCATTGTCCTTTCATCTTAAAGAACTCGTTCATTTTGTCTTTGTTAAAGTGAACACAACGATCGGCGGCCGCCCTCTTCACTTGCTGTTTTTACCGCTTGCTAACTACTTTTTCTTTTTCTTTTTTTTTTTTTTGGACAGCAGAAGAGGTTTTCTTAAACTAACCTTGACAGGTCTTTGAGTAGAAGTAGCTCCCAAAATAGAAATTGAGTTTGCCCTTGCTGCTCAAACCTTTACAGCGCCAAAGGGCGCGCTTTTTTAAACCTCAACGGGCGGGTTGATGGCCCAAACACAGTTTACTGCATCAGTACTCCTTGAGCTTACAAAATTCAGTTTTCGAAAGGCATTGATAAAGCCCTTCTCATACGCTTTTTTTTTTTTTTTTTTTTTTTTTTTGTATTTAGCAAGATGTACTCACATTGTTATGAATAGCACGGTCAAGCCTAAGAGAAAGAAAAAAAAGTTATTGAAGATATGCCTATATCCAGAATAAATCCTATCCAATATAAAGGAATTCCCTTGTCTTGTGTGCTCTGGCCTGAAAAAGCAGACGGAGTTTTCAAAAGCTTTAAATACTGTAAACACTAGTCTTTTTAAAAAAAAAAAAAAAAATCACAGCGTTCTGTTCATACCTTTTTTTGATGCTTTCTATTTCCAAGCTGAATCCATCATTACACAGACAAACGCGGATTTGTATTGAAAATGCATTTACAGCTTGACGTTTTGCTTGCATAAAACTATCGTTAAACCCAGTCTGAAGCCCCTCAATATAGACTTTTTAGGCAAAAGAAAACTTAGATGAACCGGATGACCAAGCGGAGAAGCGCTATCGGGCCGAGTGAGTTGTGTTTGTACGGTGAGGATATGAGCCAAAGCAAAGTAAAGATTCGCAAAACGTTAAACAAGACAAACCATCTGTTCTTTTTGCAATATCAGTCTTTGGTCTATCAGCCGAGTAGCTTTATTGGCCACGACGTCTATCATACCACATTAGGTAAAACTCTTTATCTTTGGCTTTTGTGATCGCTGGAAGCCAAAAGTAGTGTTACAAAAAAGATAAGGCTTTTCCTTCCCTAGAGGCAATCATGACAAGCGATAAAAGAGGCTTCCTTTGGGTGCATGCCTGCTCAAAGCTACAAACAGAAATACCATTCAAGGTACGCAAGAACTCAAGGCTGAATTAAGAAGGTTCAAAGTACTGAGTACCAAAAACCTGCTTTGCAAAGACTTGGTACTGAGTATATACAAATGACGCTATACCGAAAGCAAATAACAAAGAAAGATCAACTGCACATTGATTTTCACTTTATTAACGAATCACTGAAACAGCCGTAACCAGGTCCTTTTACTTCTTTTTTTTTTTGGAGTTGTTTATGTATTGGAACAATCAAGAACCATACCATTATTACAATATATGAAAGTAACATGAAAGTCTACAGCACAACTACTTGCTTTGAGCTACAGTCGATTAAGTGTTAACCTCACTTGTTCTTTTTAGGTTTTCTGTCTGAGAGACCCTAAAAATAGTTTGAAGAGAAACAGTGTGCCCTCACTATCCTTAGTATACACTAAAAAAAAAAAAAAAAAGCTGATGAATTGTCTGCAAAACCAAAGTTTGTTACTAAAGCGTATATTCTCTGGATTGTTTTATGATATTTGGCTTTAAAAAATTTCAAGATTCAATTCGTCTTGAAAGCAAAAAAGAAGCTTCTGAGACTACAAAGCTGCTTACGCACATTATTATGCTTGCTGTCTAGAAACCCGTCAGCTCGATTAGCCATAGTAAATCTTCATACATTGATAGTACCCAAATACTATCCTTATTGTATTTTTATCTTAGACTCCAAGAAAAGGCCGTTGGTCAAATATTTTTCCCAAAATTCCATTTTCAAATAAAAAACAAAGGAAAAATGGGAAAAGCTCAAGAAAAAAAAAAAGTCTGAAAGCTAATTTTTTTTCAAAACCATAAAAAACTATACTGGATTAAAACCCTTTTTCTGTCTTGCTTCCTATTTGCAGGACCACCAGTAATGTTCGCTGGAAATTAAGATATAAAGAGAAGCAAGAGAACAAGCGTGGAAAAGAAAGCGTTTAATCTCAGCTTATGTTTTACCTATTTCGAATGAGAGGCTTTTTTCTGTCTTCAAATTGAGCAACTCAAAGCAAATCATTCTTTCTTTTTCTCTTAGTCTTCTGAATTCAGAGCCTGTAAAGAACTAATAAGCAATTGATAAAAAGCAAAAGCAAAAGCAAAAAAAAAAAAAAAAAAAAAAAAAAAGTTTGATAAAAAGAAAAATCAATTTTCTCGATTCTAAGCTGATATTGAAACAAGCAGTTTTTATTGTCAAAAGAGAAAAACCGCTTAGCTTTCGATTGAATATGCGCTTCAGTAAAGCGTATTATTAAAACGCAGTGAGGGTCAGCCTATGTTGTTTTCTCTCGTGATTTGGAATATAGCAGAAGAAAGTAAACATGTCTGTCTTTTTTTGGCTGTAGGCGTAATAAAGTCTCAGGGGCCATCGGCTCTCCTTAGAGGTACCTTTTTTTTGTTTTTTGTTTTTTTTCCCTTGTGTCTTTTGAGCCCCCTTTTTTTTCTACACCTTGTCTTATTTTAAAACAGAACTCAAGATGTTTTTATCTATTATCAGATGAAAAATGAATTTTATAAAACTCAAAGTTCTTTTTTCTATTTTGAAGGCAAGCCCTCACAACGATAAGATACTGTGATGAGTATTTGCCAGTTCATAGACAAGCCTATGTGTGTATGTAGAGATGATAGGTCAAAAGAAACGATACAACGATTTAATCTGAAGAATGGGGTATAGGAGGTAGTAATGAGGTTGGTGGCGGCGGCTGAGGTGGTAGGTAATCAAGAACTTTTTTACGGTAAAAAGCCAAGCTGGAGAGTGTTGAATACATCTTAGACGGAGGTCTCGCGGTGTCTGAACAGATGGTGTCGATCAAAGTCAAGGATACACAAGAACTGGGCGGCCGATGAAGGCCGTCACCCTCCAAAGAGATGGCTGTGTTGGGCTTAGAAAGAGAGGTGTAGCCTGAATCTTTTTCTAGTGTAATCAGGTCGCAACGAGTGATGTGACCTTGGTGGCCTCTCTTCAAACAGCAGACGGTTTGTTTCAAGTAGCTCAACCAGACCTTCATGGTCTCGGCATCTTCTGTTTGAAGCAACCAAACCGTTAAGCCTGATTCGCTACCTGTTTTTTTGCTGATTTCGATACAATAAGCAGTCTTGGAAAACCGATCGGAAAGATAGACTTCCGTCTCGGCAGTCATCTCAAAATACTCTCGGTACGTGTTGGGTGTCTCTGACTTGAAAGTGTACAGCATACGATCTACCAACAATACATATCGTTTTTTGTACGCACTTCTAAACATGAACGTCGGCTTCTTGTACTTTTTTAACCAGCCTTTACAAACAGCCTCCTTCAGAATTAGCTTGACATGAATCCCGTCTGCCTTGGGCCGGTAACTATCTGGGTCCTGGCTATCGACCGGCTTTGTGCTCTTGTATTGACGAACAGGAACATCGTCAATAGGAAAAGGAATGGAGCTTGATAACGTTCTTATATAACACATGTTGTTCGGCTTATCAGTTACTATCTTTCGATAGTCAGTCGTCATCAATTGTATGTATATATATCTAACAACGTAATATAAAATGGTGAATAGGAAAAAAGAGGCAACACCAACTTTGCACTATTTATTGAGCTTTTTTTGTATCACATAATTTCTTTTTAAGACAATATAATGAAACACACCCTTTTATTCTATTTGCAAGTCAAAGCAGAGAATACTGTCATTTATATACTCAAGCAATTGCATCTTAGATATAAAAAGCTTGCGAATTCTGACAAAAAAAAATTCTTTTATTAATCATGTTCAATATAACATCACTTGTAGTAAACATTATTAAAAAAAAACTTTTGCTTCCTTTACTAAGCTAAGGTTGCCTTTGCAAACAAAATCAAACTTGCTATTTTTTGCTCACAGGCTATATTTATGCACAAGCGACGTGTTTTGTGACACTTCTGGTCATCTGTACAAGTATAATGAAAGAAAAAGTACCGAGAATCTGGTACACTATGCAACAACAGCCTGAATGATTTTCATCTCCTTTTTTTTTTTTTTTTTTTTTTTTTTTAGCTTTACAAATTTTCTTTAAAAGTGCTTTCTCCTTGCTACTAAAATGTTATTATCACTATCGTTTATTTCTTCTCAGTCTCATGCAATAGAATAGGTGATAGTAGTGAACTTACTGCTATCTGCATACAAAGTGCCATTGGATAAAAATAGGAGTAAAACGTTTGAAACAACTTTGTTAACTTTGCCAAAAAAAAAAAAAAAGTATGGTAGTACCTATAGAGAAACTATTCAATATGCTCCATAGCAAAAGAAAAGCTACTGTTACATTCAGTTTTAACTTGAATAATATTCAATCCATACAACCAGTACACCTCTATCCATTGGTGATTTGATTCAAGATATACTCGCTTATATTTACAAAAAAATAGGTTACTTTTTCCTGTCTAAAAAAAATGAGGGACGTTTAACAAAATGCATGATACATTTGATTATTGTTAATAGGAGCAACAGTAGCTGAAATAGTTGTTTATTTATCTAACATTTCATATATTGTATACACCCTTACAAGTAAATTTTATGTGAAGATAGCAACTAACATATTATTTTTCTTTCTAAAATCTAATGAAAACAAATACGGCCTTTGTCTCTCGACTACATTAAATGTACACTTCTGTCTCTTATTTTAAACATTGCACAAAAAACTTGGTATCAAGAAAATATTCTTTTTAGTTAAGAGCATGGCGTTAAAATGAAAGCTGCAAAATTTTATAATTGAAGGCATTATAGATAAAACGAATGAAATTGACACTTTAGAGACTAAAAAAATATTATGACCTGTCTTAAAACTTACAGTACACTTTTTTTCTTTTTAAAATTTAAAATAAAGTAAATTATCATAATAAAGCAACAAACTAGACCTATCAGATGGATATATGATAGTAAAGAAGCTGCTCAAATCGCAACCTTTTGGCTTCGAACATCCTTGAACTATGAGTTTTTACTCAAGGAGGCTTCCACTCTAAAGTGTGTTTAAAATGGCAATTCGATTTTGATGTATATGTATATACGTATATATGCGCGCAATTTTAATGGTTTTGTAAATGATTTTGATCGTATAAAGAGTGGGCTATTCAATAATAGTATCAAGTTTCTTGTATCGGAATGACAAAAAAAAATAAAATATAAAAATACCAAATTCCATGGTTTGGATACCTCGGGTTGGTACAGTTACGTTTTTTTTTTATCAAATAAATCTACCAAAAAGAGCTATATATACCTTATCTAGTAGCATTATATGAAAAGACCATCTTTTGGAACTGATACTCTTTAAGATATCACAAAGAAAAAGACTTATAAATCATTTCTGAGTATAATTCTTCAAAAAAAAAAAAAAAAAAAAAAAAAAACCCTTTGTGTCATTTTACAAGCAGAAAATCCTATATTTGAATCGTTTCTTTTTACTATAGAAAATATAGTCTAAAGAAATGCTGTTGCTACGTATATGTATCTTTTTAGCGTGTTTCGGTATATTCTTGCAGCTTTTGTTTTAAGACTATTTTGATAGTCTTGTGTGATTTTTTTTCAACCTGATTATGAACATAGACTTCAACAAAAGTGAAAACATAACAAGGAGAGTTCATAGAACTTGACAAACGGACAAAAGCATGTAGATTGTTGTATATCGTTTGAGGAAAATGAATATCATATCAATTGAAAAGAGTAAATTTTCTTTGGTATCAATAGTGCCTTAATTACTATATCAAATGTTTTAGCTAAAGCCAAGAAGCGTAGAGAGGCATGTCTTGGAGTTGAAGTTTTTCCTTCGGCTTATCTTCTTCACATGCCAAATTCTATTATAAGCTCCTTTTGAAATTGCAGTATCAAAATACGGTTTTCTCAATTCTTGGTTGGCGGCTTTCACAAAAAACATACTTTGATTTTTATGAAACCGAGTTAAAACACAAAACTGTGAAAGTCAATGCTATGCTTTTTTTGTAAGCGATTTTCTTTTTTGGTTTTTTCGCGCTTTCACAAAGCAACCGCCGCAAATCAAGAATTGAAAAAGCCGTATTTTAAAATTTAATTTCCCGCCATTGAGTTTTTTTTTTTTAAAAAAATCTGCAGCTCGATGGGGGTTGATTTACACATTTGTCATAAAAATCCACTGTGTGATTTTTTATTATTATTTATTTCTCTTTTTTTTTTTTTTTTTTTTTTTTTTTTGCTTTTTGTTCCTTCAGAAAAAAAATGTCCAATAAATACCAATACGAAACAATTTTAGTCGATGTATCCCCAGAAGGAGTGGCTCATGTACAGATTAATAGACCAAAGAAGATGAATAGCCTAAACCCTCAGTATGAGCTTATGCCAACAGTTTGCTTTTTTTTTTTACTCAACCTTTCTTGTTACTTTTTTTTATTTTATAGAATGGTTGTTGATTTTAGAGACGTTTTCAATCAAATCAATAACGATCGTGAGGTACTGTCGGTTGTTGTTTCTGGACTGGGAAAAGTGTTTACTGCCGGCTTGGATCGTAAGGACACAGAGTGACAATCGAATAGTTGAATTAATCGTTTTGCTTTTTGCCTAAGCCAGTATCTGAGACAAACATAGCCGCTTTGGGCTCAGACGATCAAGATGTAGCTCGCAGAACATACAACAACCGTCCTTTTATTAAAGACTTTCAAGACGCATTCACTGCTATTGAGCTCTGTAGTCAACCTGTTATTGCAGCTATCCATAGTGCTTGTATAGGTGGAGGAATCGACTTGATTACTGCCTGCGATATTCGATATTGCTCTAAAGATGCCTTTTTCTCTGTGAAAGAAGTAGACGTAGGTTTGGCTGCTGATGTAGGAACATTGCAAAGATTACCCAAAGTCATTGGTAACCACAGCTTGGTTCGTGAGCTCTGTTATACCGGCCGCAAGTAAGTACACCAACTTAAAAAAAAAAAGCTTAAACACCTGCTTATGTTATCCATAGCTTTCCTGCCGATGAGGCTTTACAATGTGGATTGGTAAATAGAGTTTTTGAGAACAAAGATATTTTGTTAGGTATTTGCTAAACAAACCAAAGTGGTGTTTTTCATACTTATCAATCCAAATCTAGCCGAAGCCTTAAAATTAGCCAAAACTATTGCTTCTAAATCTCCTGTTGCTATATTAGGCACAAAGTAAGTCAATACCCCTTCTACAAAAATCTGCTCACGAGAAAAAAATGTTTATTAGACATTTATTGAACTATTCCCGTGACCACTCAGTAGCTGACGGTCTTGCTTATACAGTCACTTGGAATTCTGCTATGCTTCAAACCGAGGTAACGACCATTAAATCTAAAGCTATTTATTTAATTGTTCTCTTTGTTTATAAACACAGGATATACCTCGATCTATTGAAGCTTTTGTCTCAAAGAAAAAAGGAAAATACTCAAAGCTTTAACAGAAAAAATACACACAATAAAGCTGTTTATCTTGTCGAGGAAAGTCGCTTTCCCTCTCTCTTTTTTTTTTTTTTTTTTTTTTTTTTGGCTTTTGTCAAGTCTTTACCTATGTATAAGGCAAACAGTACCTTTGAGGCTATTAAAAAAACTCTTTGCTAGTAGAAGCGCTCATGTGATTAGGCAGTAAAGGGAATTCACATTACTCAGAGATAGCAAGCCAAAGCTGTGTTGGAAAACAAAGTGTATTCGCTTTGTGCGAAAAAACGTGAAAGGTTTCATTTTAGATTAATGCAAAAAAGAGGAAAAAAAAAAACCTGCTAGTCTATCGGAATTCAAAACAGAATCAAGCTAGGAGCTTCCTATATAACACCAAAGACTGTGCTTTTTTCTTTTGTTGTAAACTTTTTCTAAACTACCCTTATTTTTATTTTATTTTACTTGAACTAGAGTGTATATAGTATACTCAAAGAGATAATAAGAAAAAGTAAATACCAACTATCAAAATGTCACAATCTGAGTCAGCTAGTGCGAGGCCTGCCCCAATTACTGCCGAACAGCTAAAGACATTTCTCAATGAGACGCCGTTAATGTACAGCCCCAAGCTTCATTCTCAAGCAGAAAAGCATATACTTACCAACTGCTATCGGGCCCTTTGGAACAACAATACAGAATGGATGCAAACCTATTTTTTCTCAGAAGAATATCCCAGTAATGACAACCTGATGTTCATGTTGGAAAAATACAACCTATTTGGCTCAAAAAAAGATGCGTCCGATATGAACCAAGGAAACCTGCACAACAGCAATGAGAGTGAACCCGAATATATGGAAACACAAAGAGGCAAACAATGCGGTCATGTGTTCAAACGGGGTGAGAGTATCTATCGTTGTAGGTAAGAATATCCTATTAAGCCTTGAAAGTTAAGAGAGCTAAAAAAAAAAAAAAAAAAAAAAAAAATTTAAAAAAAAAAAAGAAACTGTGGGTTGGACGATACATGTGTTATGTGTTCAAAGTGTTTTCATGGAACAAGTCACGAAGGACACGACATTAAGATTGCTATCAGCAAAGGAACAGGTGGATGTTGCGATTGCGGAGATCCAGAAGCTTGGAAAGTCCCTCTCCGCTGCAAAATACATTATCTGGACTCTTCAGAAAACCAGTTGCCCAACGCATCCACGGAATCCTTATCGTCCATTCCAACACCCTTGCTAACTTCGGTTAGACAGACCGTCACTGTTGTAGCAGATTATATTCTGGAGACCTTTGCTGCTTCTCCAGAAAACGTGGCCACACTGGGCACTGTAAAATCTATCGAAAAGGACTGTGTAGATTCACATACAGCATTTGGTTTGCCTATAGATTTGAGTACACAATCCTACGCTTGTGTATTGTGGAACGACGAGGTTCATTCATTCGATCAGGTTATTTCCATCGTTCAGCGCGCTATCAAGTGTACTCCAGACCATGCAGATTTGATAGCTCAGTCCATCGACCGACACGGACGCCGGGTCATAAAAGAATCAACGGATATTGAAAGCCTGATACAGGCTGGCAAAATCATCGGTACAGTCGGTTTGGCTGTCAGCGTGAGTTCAGTTCATAAAGTAGTCAGGGAAGAAACGGCAGGACTGTTACTGGATTGGCTCAAAGGACTCATTAGTGGAAAGTACAAATTTTTTAACGGGGTCGACGGAGGTAACTGTGTTATTCGCGATATCATTTGTGAAGTCTTTTCAGCCGATTGGTCTCTCTCACCGGCTCTTGCGCGACTTTCTGAGCGTACTGGAGTCATCGCTCCAGCCACGCAACAAAGAGATCGTTTTTATGCCTCAGACAATGAAATGGATGAAGATTTTCCACCCTTGGTAGATATGGGCAACGAAGATATAGACCAAGGTGAAGATATAGACGAAGGTGAAGATATAGACGAAGGTGAAGATATGGACGAAAGCGAAGCTATGGACGAGGGTGATGCTGAAGGAACTGAAGGAGCAGCAGAAAACAACGTAGCTTTAAATGGCACTGAACCTGTGCATACAAGAAACATTATGGATTTTGTTGTAGATGTGGACAATTCAGGAAGTGTTACAGTAAATCTTGTAGAACCAGATATACACTCTTTCGACTGGAACTGGAACTCCTGGTTGGAACGTGTCGATCAGCTCGAGTCAAGTGAAAGACAGATCTCAAGGAATTTGAACGTATACGATAATAATGTTGCTTCACATTCTAAGGAGCATCGTGAAAATGTATTAAGCCAGTTTAGTCGTAAGATTCGCTTAGATTATTTGTTGCGCTTTGATTTAAGACTCTGGAAAAGCGCCAGAATGAATGTGAAAGATTTGTTGATTGGGACTTTTATTTCAAACTTCCAATATAGGCCTATTATGGGCATTCGATTTGTACGCAACTATCCTGAGCTAGTTGATTCCTACTTTTTCAAAGACAGAGAGCCCGAAAACTCAACCAACACTTTATCTGTACAAATCCTGACTGTTCCCACAGTGGCATCCATACTTGTGAAAGAGTACAAGTTCTTTGAAGTCATCTGCACTGTTCTGGCCAACTTCTTTTTGACCGACTCTATTCGAATGAGTTTGCCTGAGGGCTATGCTCAAACCCAGATACAGGTTGGTTCGAATCTGGCTTCTCGTCAACGCTATGCGTATACTATCCACGATCTTCATTATCTTATGAATGCAGAACCAGTGAAGCTAGAAATATGTCAGAACCCGCTCTATTTGGGCCAATTTCTCAATATGTTGTATCAATTTCAAGGCATGGACCCAAACAAACACCACTCCATTACTCACGTGGAATATGAAACAAATTCGTGGGTTATTGCCTTTAATATCTCAATTCAAATATCCAAGTTGTGCGACCAGTTTTCTTCTTGCTATTCTGCCTACAAGTCTCATATAACAAAAAAGGAAGCCTCGGGTCATTTGTGTCGTGCTATCGGCCGTGTTTTGAAAGCTATCAACGACTGGAGAGCTGCTCTTCCCCCTACTGCCGACCAAAGCAAACCGCTTGTTAAAGGGACATCTCAGTTGACTGTCAAACAAGTCAGCGCACCCGGTGTGGATCCTGTTGGCATTGTGGACTATAGTATTACGCTGAATCCTGTATCTTTGCATCATCCATTCCACTGGCTACTCTCAGAACTATTTCAACAGATTGATTTACTCGATGAAGATACACTCAAGGAAAATGGCTGGTCCAATGGATTTAGAGAGATGGTCAACTGGGTATTTAAAAGCAACGCAAAAGGATCGTTTATGCATATTCTTGAGTCTCCAATCCAAACAGTGGCCTTCTTATCTCAAATCAACTGTGGGGCTTGGGTCAGAAATGGATACAGTGTTCGTAACCAGGTAATATTACGTTTCTTTGTTTAGATAACTGCCTATATATTAATGTATATTGTTCAGGCATACACTTACAAAGACATTACTGTGAGAGAAAACGCCCTTGACCAAGATATCAACTTGCTGCAAGTTGGCTTTTCTGTCTGTGACAGCAATCAGCTTCTATTGACTCTAATAGATAGATTTGAGCTTCTTGACTGGTTTAAAGGAAAGCCTCTTAAGAATATACCAGCGTACGATTCGGTTCAGACGCTATTTATGGTGGAAGAGCTACTGAATCTGCTTATCATATGTGCTACAGAACATGATTATGTTTCTGGCACTACGATCGATCAGCGAGTCCGGAAATTTATTATTCAAAATCTAGGAATCACCAATCTCCCTCACTCTGAGCTTATGAAAAATACCCCTGGAAGCCTGTGTGAGTACGAATTTTTTGAAAACGAGCTCAACAATGTGGCTCGCTTTAGAGCACCTGGTGGTGTGGACGACAAAGGCATGTATGAGATCAAATCAGAATGTTTGGATGAAATGGATCCATATTTCTGGTACTATACACGTAATGAGCGTGAAGAAGCTATGGCCAAACTTAAAAAACGCTGGAACGAGAAAAATCCAGACAATACATTGGGAGAGAGTGACGAGTTTTTCATGGAACCCAAAGTGCGTAGGATCGAAAAGGGGCCTTACCAACACCTGGGCAATTTTCTACACTCGAAGATCTTTGTACAGATCTTTGTTTATTCCCTTTGGAATTTCAGAATGTTTAAAGAGGCCCGAAGTGAAACCGTTCTGGATGAGACCATTTACCTGGGCATGCTCGCTGTAAAAGATCCAAACCATTCTGAAGCCAGCTTCTTCAAGAACGTGACACAGGAAAAATACGCTGTTCAAGTGAATGAGATTGAAAAATCGCATTACACCCTTTTGACTGTGATTTTACATTGTGTTGAGGAAGATAGATTCTCTAACGCTCGTAAGCGTCTGGGATACATTATTGATAAGATTGAGGAGTCCGGCACCCAAGAAGCAAAAGAAGTTATCGGTGCTTGGAAAATCAAAACCCAACATGGTTCATTGGCTGAAAAAAACACCAAAGCTAGCAATGAACTATCAGAAAAAGAACGTAAAAAAGCAGCCGCAAAGGCTCGACAGGCAGCCATCATGTCACAATTTGCCAACGCTCAGTCCAAATTTTTGGAAACACATGCTGACATGTACAAAAGCGACGATGAAATCAAAGATACAGAAGAGGAGATGATGACTTTTGATAGTGCAAATAGGGCAGATGCTGAAAGTGAGACTGACATTGTACGTAAATGCTACTTTCCTACCGACAACTGTATTGTTTGCCAGGAAGCTTTGGATGATGATAAGTTGTATGGCATGTTGGGCCTTGTTCAATATTCAAGAATTCAAAGAGCCACACCAGACTCAAAAGAAGTATGGGCTGAAATACTAGAATCGGCAAATTACCCTGACAACCCATGGGAGACAAGAGATACATCTTATCAAGAAATATTCAATGGGTTTGAGTGTTCTGCCAATTTATCTGGTGTTGACATCTCTTCTTGCGGTCATCTGGTGCACTCGGAATGTTTTGAAGCCTATCAAAAATCTGTTCATCAGGACAATCTGACTCGTCGCTTGTCTCTGAGACAGCCTGAGACCCGGTTCATGTGTCCGTTGTGTAAAGCGGTGGGTAATGTACTGGTCCCTATTGTTTGGAAAGGAAAGAAAGAAAGATTCCCTGGTGTGATGGCTCCTTCAACACCCTATGAAGAGTTCAACAAGAACTTGCAGACATTAGCTACGAATGTTCACTGGACCCTACATACTGAAACAAACAAGATACCTGCCTCTGAACAAGACTTTCACCTCTCGGCTTACGATAAAGAAAAACTTCAGTTCCTTTATAACAAACTTATGAAAGCAATTCACAAATCCAGAGGAAACTCACCCAACGTCAACACTATTGATCTAAAAAACTCATTGATTCAACTCTATGACATGTACGCCTACACTATCGGCAATCGTGAAATTGCCCAGCGAGGTTCAAAAAACACCCGTGTTAAAGATCTTATGGTTGAACATACGGGCACTTTTATTGATGACGTTTCAAAAACATCGCAAGTGATCTTGAAGATTCTTGCTTTGACAAACACCCTTGTGTCCAGGCTGATGGACACCCCTTGGCAAACTGATGAGCCACGGGTAAGAGAGGTAATCCTGAAACAAGACTTGAACAAGATTGTACCTCAGACGCCCAACCGTATTCCTTTACTTATGGACAACCCGTTCAATGTATTGGTTCATCTCGGCTTTTCTACTGAAGACCACCCTTCGATTGAGCCTTACCATTTGATGCGTGTGCTTTATATAGCAGAAGTAGCGGTGGCTGTCATAGGTATTGCGCAAGCTATCTTGAGAAACAAAGAGCTGTTGAAAGACCCCCTTTTGAGCCAATCCCTCGAGAGTTTACGTCATGGACAGACAGAAAATAGCCAGTTTGAAGGCTTTATAGACTGTGTGCTGAAAACGATTGGCTTTTCAGAGATAGAGAAGGTGCGTAACCAGCTAGGTAACGAAGGATTTGCAGCCTTGGTGCGTCTATACACCCTGCCTTATCTCCGTAAATCGCTCTTACTCATGGTTGTTCATCATGGTTTCATTCCTCAAGCACCTTCAGATACCTCGATGGTGGGAGAAACACCGGTCTGCGAATACGATGAGCTTTTAGAGATCCTCAGGCTTCCTCGGTTTGATTCTGTTTTTGACTTGAACGACTCGGAGAAAACGCTCTTGACAGGCTGGCTTGAAGATTTTAAGTGTCATGACTCAATGCAGATCTCGCTGAGACTGCCAACAAAATATCGATTAGTCAATCTACCTTATCGCTTGGATCATCTGATTGATGAAAGTGTGAAAAGGGTGTGCGAAAACTGTGGTACAGTCCCTGAACACTCGGCTATCTGTTTGATTTGTGGTACGTTTGTTTGTACTCGGCAAATGTGTTGTTTTCAAGAAAATAAGGGTGAATGTAATACGCACATGAAAAGGTAAACAAGATTTTTAAGAAAAAAAAAAAAAAAAAAATGTATACCTTGCATATCCTCTCTCCTTGATTTTTTTTTTTTTTTTTTCAAAGAAAAATCAAAATATCGATTGATTTTGATCTGTTTACATAGATGTGGGGGCGATGTTGGATTGTACATGGTTGTTAAGGATTGCTATCTTGCGCTCCTGCATGACAGTGGAGGTAGTATTATGAATGCACCCTATTTAGATAACCACGGAGAAGCCGATATTTTCCTTAAAAGAGGATCGCCCCAGTTTTTAAATGACAAGAGATATGAACAACTTCGACAGATGTGGCTATCTCATACAGTACCTTTATTCATTAGAAGAAGAATGGAATTAACTCAAAGTGAAACCGATTGGGAAACTTTCTAGAATTCTCACCCATCCGTTCCAAATGTATATTATGTAAAATCCAATAAAATAATGGGATAAAGTACAACTCACGTCTTGTCTTTTTGTTTTCCCCTCCCCCCCCCTTTATATATATATATATATATATACATATATGTATTCAGAGTATTTATTTGACAACAGGTGTGATAGAACTTGATTTTGCAAACAGCATGTCTAAAGCAGCCATTGTTTCAATCAGTTCTTTTTGTAATTTGATTTCTTGTTTAACTTTAGCTGTTAGTCTAGACAGAAGATCATCAATGAGTGGAGATTGACCAAAGACACGTGTATAACAATCTGAAAAATAAAACATGAATAACAGTATATCATTAAAGTGGTTGAGTTACCGATCAATGCTTCTGAAACGTCCACAAGTAAATTTGTGTATCTTGGGTGATGGATATTTTTGATCAAGAAGCGCATCATAGGCTCTAGCGATACATCATCACGGCCTGTGATGGCTTGTTTGAGGCCATCACGATGGATGAGCTCTTGTAAGACTGCGGTAACGATAGGAGGAGAATGAGCGCTGGTTTTCAAGACTTCATCCAGAGCGTTTGCGTATTGAAACACTTTGATGAATTGATCGTATTTTTTTAATTTCTGTCTCTTTGTACTCTCCACCACGTAATCGTCATCAACAGGGGCATTGGTTTGTCCGCGCATAAAGTATTTGTAAGTACCTGCCTTGATATAATCCTGTGTATTTTTCTTGAGGGCTTTTTCGGAAGCCTTGAGTTGTCTTTGACGGATAGAGAGGAGGCCGTTAGCCATACCTGCAGCCAGATGGGTATCATCCGGTGACAGACCGACGCTGAGGATGGGAGCTGGGTACTTTACACTGTGTACAACCTTATAGTCCTGTACATCAAAGATTTTAACGTGTTGATCAAGTGAACCTGTCACTAATCGTGAAGCCGAACCGTCAAAGCACATACTAGTGACTGTCTTTTGAAAATTTGACAAGGTGTGAATGCATCGCCCGCCGCTCAAGAGATCCCACACTTTTACAGTAGGTCCACCCGAAGAAATGACGGCAGCTCCATTAGGATACATCAAAAGCGATTCAACGGGTGCTCCGTGGTTCATTGTCATTGCACTTTCCTGTTGTCTCATATCCCATAATTTCACTGTCTGATCGTATGCGCCACTGATCACCAGATTGGGGTTCTCAAGACTGACAACGCCTGCTCGAACGTAATCCTCATGCTCATCAAAAATGTTGACACTATTTCCAGTCGGAATATCCCATAGACGTACTGTTTTATCGTCTGAAGCAGACATAATGTTGGATTTACTCGTTGTAAATTGTGTCACTTGGGTAGGTCTATTGAGATTTTCGGTCAAAACGAGAGTTTTGATAACAAGCACACTTACAGTTCATGGCCTTTAAAGGTTCTCAAGATAGCACGAGAGCCACCATCAAACATCTGTACTAGCCCGGTAGCATCACCAGCAACGATTAATTTACCGTCTTGACGAAAACTTCCTGAATACGCAACGTCTTTAAATCTAGAAATCGTCTTTTTAGGTTGATGTGTTTTTGAAGAATACACTTGGACACGAGTGGACGATGTGACAGCAAAATCGAAAGGTGAAATAGGTGAAAAGTTGATGGAAGTAACACTGGCATATTCTTTAATGACAATAGGTGACTTTTGTAGGAAAAAAAAAAAAAAAAAAAAAAAAGTGAGCTCTTGATCGTTCAATTAGAATCTATAAATACCTTGAATTGTTTCCAATATCTTGTTTCAGGTGTTTTTTTGCTGGTTTGAATTTTGGCCTGTTTTTTGGCTATTGTCTTTTTATAATCCATGGTGTAATTGAAGCTTTTTGCTGTCAAAAAAAAAAAAAAAAAAAAAAAAAAGGAATAGGGGGAGTTTTTTTTTTTTTTTTGGGCAAAACCTTGGTCGGTAGCATAATAGAATAGCAAGTCACGCACATATTGCGCCACTTTTTTTTTTATATGGATTCATGCACATCACTCTAGAAAAAAAAAACTATTATTTCAGACATCAGACTGTTTTTGTCAAACAATGTATAATTACATTTTTAAGAGTTTTTGATCAAAGCAAAAAATAGCGTTTCAGACGGACAGAGTTGATATCATCAAGATTGAGAAGAATAGTACAAGTTTACCTTAAAAAGATTTAAATCAATAAAAAAGAAAGTTCTTTGAGTACATTATGAGAAAGCAGTTTTTATTTTTCAAGGATTTTATAAACTTGGCATGGTTTATTATTATGTCATTGACTTTACAAAAACATCGAGTGGCTCAAAAGAAAGTTTATTGAGTGCAACCATTCAAAATCCCTAAAATTGGATTGATTTCTTTACAGAATAGGTAATCTTCTGTTGTCAGTTAGAGCATACTATTTGTTTTTAGGCGTCATTCGACACTTTCTCAACCTTTGTAGTCAAAAGGCACTAAAAATACTTGTATGTCATTTTGATGGAACTATTTCTTTTTGAAAGATACAGAAAAAAGGGAGTTTATTTTTATTACTTGTGAAACCTGGGCTTTTTTTTTTTTTTTTTTTATTTTGGTGATTGCAAAGTGACTTTTTAATGTTGAATTTCTCTAGACGCGTTCTTGTTTTAAACAATGGTTTCAAACAGAAAAAGAGTAAAACGAGAAAATGAAACAACAAACCGAATGGGCTTTTACCTCTTTTTTTTTTTTTTTGGGGGGAACTCTTGAGCTGAGATATGTAACATCTCGTTTTTTGTATACTAAAAAGAGTTTGGAAACAAAAATAACATTGAAAAAATTTTTGTATCCTAAATCTATTTATTCATTTTTTGAGTTCTTTAAAAAGATAGTTTAATTAACTCTGTGAGAAAGCGGTATAAAAGAAAGATCTGCAGGTAAGATTAAAACAAAATATATAGAAAAGAAAGAAGTTCCTTTTTTTTTTTTTTTTTTTATTATTATTACTATAGTTGCTGAGTGTAAGTTTTACAAAATAAATAATTGAATGAAAATGATATGATGCTCTGTTGGTTTGAAAGTGGTATAAAAAGAGAGGTGAGGGGATTCATGGTATCATATAGAGAAGATGTATATATAAACGAATATATACTTTTACAGAAAAGGGGGGGGAATCTCTCTATAAGTATATACATAAAAGAGTTATTGTAGTTAAATGAGATATCCATCGACAAAGTCTGTGCGTAGAATGTCGCGATTACCATCTCTATATCTCACCATCCATCGGCCGTCAGGGAGCTTGACATAAAAGTTGGAGTAAGGGAATTCGTTTGTTTTGAGGTAGGTGGGGCTGAAAGGAGGTATGATAAGAGCAGAAGGTTCTTGGTTGTTGTGGACCAGTTGTTTCCTTTGTTTTCGGTGGCTGTCAAAATCAGCACTCTTGGTAGACAAGGTGGAGCTACTACGTCTACGGGAAAAGTAACCTGTACGTGTAGAGGATGCAGAGGAACTACAATTGCTCTTGTGATGAAATAACTTTCCAAACTTGCACCAGATAGAATGGTGATGTGATTTACTGGAACAACTGGAATTGCTTCGTGAATAATCAAGCATTTGTATTTTTGTATGTGTTTATGATGGAAAGAATAAAAAAAAAAAAAAAGAGTAAAAGAAAGAGAGAGAGAGAGAGAGAGAGAGAGGGAGAAGAGTAGCAAAGAAATTCTCAACCTCTTTTTATATGTAAGCGATTAAATTTGAGTAACCACCTGGGCCAATCAATAAATACCAGTTGACCAAGTGACACCACCTGGTTTCTATATTTGGATCTGCAGCGCCATTCGGAGCCCACTTGTATTCACCAGGGCCCAAAACAAAAAGCTTAGTGATCTCTAAATTTAGCAATTTCAGGCTTTTGACAATTACAAATTCTTTGCTTTCCTTTGTTTCCATAGATTGAAAGACATGCCATATTCAATTTCTGATAGACGTGTATGTATATAAATATATATATATAACTATAAATATATCTATGTGTGTGTGTGTGTGTGTGTATTTGGACACAGTGCATATCTCCTTTTTCAGGGAATTCACGTCTACTACCAAATGTTTCCCTCTCTCTCTCTCTCTCTTTCTCATATTCCCCCTTATCATTCACTTACTAATCTCACTCGGTCTATCACTTTAGGTTTTTTCTTGTGCTGACCAACCGGATCGGCCTATTGTCTACTTTTAATTGTTTTATAATCAATGTAACCTCATACTTTTTAACCTCGGTTAACCTTGGCTGCCGAGTAGATCTCCTTATCAACCCCCTCATGCTTTTACTAGTATCATCCCTTTACAATTCTTTTCAAAAGACGCATGTCTGTAAGAATGACGGCTTACGTACAAAACGATGAGTACTCAGCATGACGCTACAGATCAAGCAACCATGTTTCGCTTTCTCTCAGAGTTTTTCTAGCATCTATTCCACATTTCAAATACTCAAATTCCGTTTATTAAAAAAAAAAAAAAAAAAAAAAAAAAATATACATATTTTTTAGAGAACCCAAATGGTTTCTTTCAAAAGTAATAAAACAACTATAGAAAAAAAAAAATTTTTTTTTTCTTATTACAAATCTTCCTCAGACTTTTGACAGTTCTGTCTCAGATTACTCATCCATCGTTTATTGCTTATCGGCTATACTTGAAGCCAAGAAAGCCCTATCAAAGGCCCGACTAGCTTTAGAATGATGGCTCTTTTGTTTAGACCCTAAAAAAAATAATAATTGTTTTTCTAAACTAAAATTGTGAATTGACTATTATTATTATTATTATTATTCAGTCTACTACTTTAAAACAATAAGAAAACAATAGAGTCAATGTGCCAATGGGACTATTGTTGACAGCCTAGACCTGTCACCTGTTTTTTTTTTTTTTTTTTTTTTTTCATATTAAAAAAAAAACAAGCGGAGCTTCTTTCTTCCGGAGCCATGTTTTTTATTATTATTTTGACACATTCTTTTTATAAATCAAAGAAGGTAGTTGAATAAACCAAAAGGGCAAAAGGAATCTTGAAAAGCACTGCTTTGATAACCAAAAAAAAAAAAAAAAAAAAAAAAAAAGCGATAATAAAAATACTGATACTAAATAATTTCTTATTTACGTTAAAAACACTTTTGATAGAAAGAAAGCGTAGATTGAATGTGTCAAAAGACAGAATTGCATTTGAAGATTTGTAAATCAGTTTGCGTTTGAAATTCTAGAAAGTATTTGTTTATTTTAAATGGGAGGGTCAAATTCAACGCGCTATTTTACAAGATCTATTTTTTTTGACTGTGTTTTTCAACTTGGATTTCTTTTGATCCAAGATCCTCCTCCCCCCCCCTGAATCAAAGTCAATCTAAAGATTCTTTTCATAAAGTATATTTATGTTTAAATAGAGAGTTGATTAAGGGAATCCTTTATTTATATGTACCTTTTTGTTTTGCTCTTCTTTCTGATCTACACTCTAAGTATTATTTTCTCCTTTATTTTCTTATCTCCTTTTTGCTTCTATGCATAGAATGTCAAATAGAATCCAACATGATAAATGCATATCTAAAATAGATACTTTAGTGTAACTTTTGCTTTTCCCTGGTAATCCCCCCACTGCATAACAGATAGGAAAAAATCATTCCATTACATATTTACATCGAGTCATCAGACATTTTTACAAGTCATTCTATTTTTTAAGTTTTCTCCGCTTTTCTATTGCGTGTAACCATCGACTGCCTAGGATCAAGTTTTTGCTTGGCCAAGTGAAGAAAGTGGGTTATATACATATATATGTATTTGCGCAAGTCCACTCTCGATATATGTATGGGTACAAATCATTTATTTTAAACAAGCTCTTGTTTAAAAACACCTATTCTGATGGTTCATGTTGGGTATACAAAGAAATACCTTTTTAGGATCTAAAAAGAACCTGGTTTGTTCTTTTATGTAAAAATGAAGAAAGAGTCATAGCACAGACTAACTCTGTTTGGAGAGAAGCTTTCGTGTAAGCCTATTCAATTCGATGTCCTACCCAAGGTGAACATACACGCTTTTTATCGACTCAGCATGACTGTCAAAACCTTTTTTTTTTTTTTTTTTTTTTTTTTCGTTACAAAAATGTTGTACGATTTCAACATTCCATACCCAAAAAATCAAACAGCCAAAGAATTAGAACGTATAGAAAAGATCTTGGAGCGTATTTATTCGAGTAAGACTGCTTTAATAAAGAAGAACAAAACTAATGCAGTCAAAGCGTACCCAAGTACGGTTGCGTTAAATGTCACGTCTTCTCTGGGTGCCTCCGATGTGAAAGTAAGCCAAATGTTGAGTAGGGGAATGTTTATTGATAGTTCTTTTAGGCTATAGCGCCTATTCGGCCTGAACGTTTTCCGAATATGACACAGTTAACGAGAGCCACGATTGAGATTGAAAACAGCAAACAAAACTATCAACTTGTAAACCTTTTTATTTTATTTATTTTTTTTTTGCTAATGATGATTGACTTTCTTGACTTAGTCGAGTTCTACGAGTTCAAACCATCTTGATATACTTGCCGTACGCCCAACCAATGTGGAAGTGTGTAAACATGCCTGTCAAAACCTAGACATCGACATTATTTCACTTGATTTAGCTTTTGCCAAAACCTCACCTAATTACGCTTCTGCCCAAGTGGCTGTAAGTCGCGGTATCTTTTTCGAAATTTGCTATGCTCAATCGTTTAGAAGTAAGTGCCCTTTTCTTTGATCCAAGTCATTTGACCTCCAAAAAGATGCCAGCAAAAAGTCTGCTTTCTTCAGTAGTGTGAAACGATTGGTGGAAGTCACCCGAGGACATAACCTCATCTTTTCAAGTGAAGCCTTAAGAGCTTTGGAAATCAGAAAACCTGCTGATTTAAGAATATTGTAAGTCGATTGCTCTAAACGATCTATGGTTTTCATTTTTTTTTTTGAAAGGGGCGCACTTTTTGGTATGACCCAAGATCAAATCGAGGCTTCTCTCTCGATCAACTATACACGCTTATTAAAGAAAGCAGGCAAGTGAACCCTTCTCTTTTCGAGTTGTGACTTACCCATGTCTACAGAAACCAGAAAATGCACCTATCATGCTACCGTGCGTTCATTAGAACCAGCCCTGGACACGAAACGTAAAAACAACGAGGAAAACAACCTACCGTCAGCCAAAAAAGCCAAAAAAGAAAAGAAAAAACAACAATAAATCTCTCTCTTTTTTAATATATTATTATTGGGGTGGTTGAAACCAAGTGTCATGAATGGATTTGACATAGTGAAAGAGATTTTCATGTTGACGGATCAATTGACTCAAGGTACGAGCCTGTCTGATATCTTCCTTTGTATGTTTTCCATGATCTTGGATGGTATTTAGAAGAGCACAATGAAGTACCGAGAAAACGACGGCATCAAACCAAGTAGGCTCACTAAGCAGGATAAGAAAGAGATGTTTTTTGTAGAAAAATAAAGGCTTACGTGGATTGAAAGAAATAAGGATCTTGACCTAATTTAACCGAGAGTGCTTCTAATGTTTGTGCTGCTTGGTGATAGACCTAAATAGATATGTTGAGATCTTTTGTCCATGGCTATAGATAAAAACTCGTTTACTTCTTCTCGCACCAAAACATCACGCTGGGCTAAAAGTTGCTGTGTGACCTGTTTTTGTTTTTTAAAAAAGACAAGTGATTTGACAGGCCAAGGAAGGTGACCGAAATAAGCATCCATCGTGCATTCGTCCGCATTGAGAGGTTCAAGCCACATGGAAAACAACTATTTTTTTTTTAAAAAAAAAAAAAAAAAAAAAAAAAAAAAAAAAAAAAAAAAAAAAAACTGTATGAGCCTACGATAGTTCACGCCTGTGTATTGATTTACCACCGCAGGTTTCAATGTGCTTTCGATGAGGGATAAGAACGCTTGGGAGGATGCGAGGTGTTGGGTTAATTCTTTTTGCATTGACTAAAGAATCCAAAGGTGAGATATAGACTCAGGGATGTCTCCCATACTTACTCTTTCCTTTAACCATCGATGAATGTCGTGTTGATTGTAGACAGCGCCTGCCACGGTGGTCAAGAACGGTAGATTTCCTTTCGGCGGGGGGAAATGAATTCATATAGAATAGAAAAAGGTAAAGGTTTACCTGAAGGGGAAGCTTCGGGTTGATGGATAGGATACGTAGTGTAGTGTATTCCACAAAAGTTCAAATAGATCTAAATAGGTTGATGGAATCAACTCTCTCTCTCTCTTTCCTCACAATTTAGAAATATTTACTTGCATCTGTAAACAGTCCATGTCGAATCCTTGCGTTCTTTTACTAGGGCCGTAAATATAAAGTGTATCCTGTTTGGGTCGATAGGGTTCATTCACTGCAGGATATAGTTGGAGTGGAAACTTTTTTAATTTTAAAAAATCGAGAAAAGAAGGTAATTCCAATCGGGGTAATTCGCCAAAGCGTGAACTGGCTGTTTCAATCGTCATTTTTTTTTTTTTTTTTTGTGTTCAATAATGGATAAAAAGAAAGACTTGTTTTCATCCCCCGGGGGGGGGAGAAAGATGAGTCAGTAGATCTGAGTTTTTATTGGGTGAGTGGGGTAGAGGGGAAAGTTTTTTTTTTTTTTTTTTTTTTTTTTTTCTTTTTCTTTTTCTATTCACGAAAACAATCATAAAAAGGGGGGGAAAATGTCTGAGCCAGTTCAAAAACGTAAAGAGAACAAAAAGACGCGTAATGATTTTCTGATGATTGTATGAATAGCTCTTCCTTTTGGGTATCAGTTTTTAGCGGGCGCTATTGCGGGTGTATCTGAAATCTTGATGATGTATCCTTTGGATGGTATGTATATATATATATATATATATATATTTAAAGGGAAGGAATGGAGCGTACTCATCTTTGATGATTTTAAAGTGGTCAAGACAAGAGCACAGTTAAGCACAGGAGCCAACACAGGCATTGTAGGTACGATTCAGAGTATGATCAAATTGGAAGGCCCTGGGTCTCTTTACCGTGGTATTTTACCTCCGATTATGGTGGAGGCACCCAAACGAGCTACGAAATTTGCAGCCAACGAACAATACACGGCGCTCTACAAGCAACTCTTTGGGTTTGAGAAAATCACCCAATCCTTATCGGTGATGACGGGTGTCAGTGCTGGTTTGACTGAAGCGCTTTTGATTGTTCCTTTTGAACTTGTGAAAGTGAGAATGCAAGATAAAGCCAACGTAAGTGCACTACTTTTGACCGATTGACTGTTGACGTTTGTTTTTGATGGACTCTAGGTTGGTAAATACAATGGCACGGCCGATACGATTCGTAAGGTGGTGGCTGCTGAAGGTACTTTGGCCATGTTTAACGGGTTGGAAGCGACCATGTGGCGACATGCTGTTTGGAACGGGGCTTATTTTGGTTTGATTTTCAAAGTGAAGGAATTGATGCCTAAATCCAAAGTAAGAAAGAGTAGTGAAAGCCAAAACTGATGCTCTTTTCGAATAGGATCCCAACCAACAACGTCTGACGAACTTTGCTGCAGGGACTGTGGGTGGCATGGTAGCCACGGCTTTCAATACACCTTTTGATGTGGTCAAGACGCGTATCCAGAGTTACAACGGTGTGGGTGTCAAGAAATACAACTGGACCGTCCCTAGCGTACTCACCGTGGCCAGAGAAGAAGGGTAAATGACGCTCGAAAAAAAAAAAAGAGTCAAAAGACACTCATTCTGTTATTAGCTTTGCATCCTTGTACAGAGGTTTCTTGCCCAAGGTTTTGAGATTGGGTCCTGGTGGAGGTATCTTGTTGGTAGTCTTTGAAACTGTCTCTGGTTTTATTCGTAAAAACATTTTGAAAGAATAAAAAAGAAAAAGAATCCAACGATTTATATTATTATTATTATTATTTTTTTCTATTTTATTAGGCTTTATCTAACAATTTGTGTTGTTGTAAAGAATTTTTCAAGAAAAAGTTCTTGAAACGACCTACGACGCGCTGTTTGAGGAGATGTTTTTCCAATGTGGGTGGTGGATCTGCCGGAGCGACCTGAGCTTTCTTTTTAAAGAGACGCTTGAAAAAGGATTTCTTTTCGGTTGGGTAATAATGAGGCTTGGGGTCCTCCAGGCCAGCTAGAGAAGGGTCCGAAGGGTCGTATTGCAAGACCCAAGGGTGAGAGAGGCAATCTCGGGCGGTGATACGTTGGGTGGCATCGACGCAGAGCAGGCGTTGGAGTAGGTCTGAAGCGACGTCTGTAATATGAGGTGGGGTCTTGTATTCTCCTTTCTTGATCTTTCGAAACAGATCAGGCATCTGTTCGGCCTGGAAAGGCAGAAAGCCGGTCAACATGGCATACAGAATCACGCCACAGCTCCAGAGATCGGCCGGGGGCCCCTCGTAAGGTGTGGCGGTGACCATCTCGGGAGCTGCATAGAACGGACTGCCACAGTAAGTGCTCAGGATCTCTTTCTGCTGTCGGATGATATTGCCAAAACCAAAGTCACAGATCTTGACTTGACATTGATTGTTGATCAAGACTGTGGCTACCGTCAGCGCACTGTTTCTAAAAACCCAATCCATCACTTACCGTTCTCAGGCTTCAGATCTCGATGGATAATGTTGTGCTGATGTCAGATTCAGTAAGCGAATAGGAGGGATGAAGCTCTATGTACCTGATGAATATAATCAATGGCTTGAATGATCTCTCGAAACCAGATCCTTGCCTGGCGTTCGGTCAACTTCTTTTTCTCTCGGATCTTATGAAACAGTTCACCCCCTTCGATATAGTCCATAATGATATAAATCAGGTCATTTTCTGTCAATACTTCATGAACAGAGACAATATGAGGATGGGATAAACCTTGCGCAAACGTTTCACAAATCCTCTGTTCCTTTTCTGCATGAAGCTTTTGATCTCCCGCCTTGAAGATCTTTTTATCGACTATTTTGGCTGCATACTTTACAAAAGAAAAGGGTTGGAATGAATTGACCTTTTTTTTTTTTTTTTTTTTCTTTTGGTTGATTACCAAACGTTGACTACTTCTTTCTTCTACAAGATACACTTTACCAAAATTACCACAACCCAAGGATTGCATTTTGATATATTTGTGTTCAAACTGATTCTTTCTTGACCTTGATTTCACCTGGTTGGAATAAAATAAGACGTTGAAGGATTGATTCTATGGCTATAGGTTGTTTACCTCCATCATGCGATACATTGTTTGACAAGGGGGAGGGGTTAAAAAAAAAAAAATAAAAGAGAGAGAGAGATGAAAAAACAACAACAATAGAATAACAAAACAAAAAAAAAAAAAGGGGAGGATTATTATATAAACTAAAATAGCATTCAAAAAAGAGAGAAAGATTTTTTCTCTACTTTAGGCTGCATCAAAATATGCCCCTTTGGATGCTATTTCATTCCAACTCTGTACCCAATCGCTTTGGATGATGTCACCCACCACGACGTCTCCCCCCCCCTTTAACTCCGTTTTTTTTTTTTTTTTTTTTTGTAGTGGTGGTTATTCTTAAATGTCAGTCTTGTATGGCTGGGGCCAAAGTGTGGGACTGTTTCTTAAAGATGGCAGTATGCAACGCGTGTTGAAGAGTCCGAAACGTCTGAATGGTTTGAAGGATTACGTGTTACCGGTAAGAAAGAAAGGGGAGATAGGCTATGGAAGGTTTAATGACAAGGTTAGTCTCTGACAATCACGCATCTGGCAGCAGGCTGGGGTCATTCGTTGGTGGCCAGTGAAAAGGGAGAATTGTATAGTGTAGGGCTCAATCAGAGTGGTCAACTGGGGAACGGCCGGTGTGAAGCTCGAGGGTTTGGAAATCTCCCCAGTCAAGGGCGTGTGTTGGCTCTGGCGTGTGGAAGAGAACATTCGCATGTGTTGACTTGCGATCAAGTAAGGCTGGCAGAGAAAAAGAGTGCTGTGGGTTGATCTTTGTTTGTTAGCTGTATTCTTTTGGAAACAACATGTATGGTCAGTTGGGGATTGGCAAAAACCGTCAGAGTGCACCGGGTGAATTGGTGTATGCCAACCGTTTAGAGAAAGTGGAGTTAACGGGCGTCCAGGGGGTGACGTGTGGACTGGATCATAGTATGGTGGTGACGGGTAAATAGGAGGGAATAGATTGTCCGGACGCTCTCTGAGCATTGTCTATAGAGAGGGGTGTGTATGGCATGGGCTGGAGTGCGGATGGCCAATTAGGACAGGGAGATCAAGACCAGGCCAGACCGCGTCGATTGAGGTGGGAACAAGCGGTTCAAAAGGTGACAAGCTCCAGCGACTTTAGTCTTGCGTTAACCCAAGATGGCCAGGTGTGGACGTGGGGTAACTCAGAATACGGACAGGGAGGGCAAGGCAAGAAAGTGGATAGGGTAAATGGAAAGCGTGTGACGCAACGTAGAGACTTAAAAACCACTTTGTAGATACTGGAGCCTGTCAAAATCCCATGGGCTGAAGAGATCCGGGATGTAGCAGCAGGTGGACCCTTTTCTGTTTTTCTGACAAAACAAGGGCAAGTCTATACGTGTGGGTTTGGCGCACTGGGGTGTGGCGAGGGGGTAGAAAGTCTGGTGCCAAAGAAAATCCACGGTTTAGACAACGTACAGCGTGTATTTGCCAGTACTGATTATGCAGCAGCCTTGACAGAGAATGGCGCGTTGTTTAGCTGGGGGCTCAACGGGATCAGCGGTCGACTCGGATTGGGCCATTCTGAACATGCGTTCACTCCTCAGCGTGTCCCCATCGATCCGCCGGTGAGGGATGTGGCTCTGGGAGTCTATCATGCGTTGGCGCTGGTGAGCGAATCATAATAATAATAATAATAATAACAATAATAACAATAATAATAAAAATAAAAAACCTTCCCCCTTATTTTCCGGCAAGTGGGATTTGGCAGTGAAAAAAAAAGTCTAGGCTGGTGCAACGCGCGTGAATGTCGTACGTGTGATATCATCTCAAGATTAGCAAACACGATTTTGACTCTCACCCTGTTGCTTAGAGCGTAACACAGAGACTGAAGGTCATCCGAACGGGTGTGACTCAACCCAAGGGCCGCCACGTTTCTGGCTGGCTGTTTCGAGTGATTGGGCATGTGTTAGTGAGGGAGGTCAACCGTAGTACAGCGTATAGAGGAGAGTGACACTCAAAAAGATCGCCCGGAAGTTGTTTTTTTTTTTTCTGTTGTTTTTTTCTTGCTTTGAAAAATAGGCGAGGATGGGTTATAATAGCTCTTGCTTATCCACACGCACCCTTTGCTCTCTCCTGGCTTACACTCCTAAATCAGTCCTGCTGGCTGCTGCTGCTGCTTTTGTTTTTTTCTAGAAGGCAGAGGGTCAGCACGTGACATCCACATCAACGTACTGAAACGGAAATGAATGTGTGTTACCCATTTAAGATTCATACACAAAAAGGGGGGAGAGTCAACATCATGTTGTGTCACTCCCCCCAAAGCATTTTTTTTTTTTTTTTTTTTTTTTTTTTTTGGGCCCTTTTTTTATTCCAAGTGGTTTTTATCTTTTTCTTTTTTTTCTTTTTTTTCCTTTTTTTTTTTTTTTTTTTTTTTTTTTTTTTTTTCTCACCTTTTTAAAAAGCATCCACAACAGATAGAAACGATGTCTGCAGCCAAAGCAATACCCAAGCCAAACACTCTGCAAAAACTAACCAGTGTAAATGAACAGGTTTGGCTTAAACTGGGTAAAATTCTCTTTTTTTTTTTTTTGTTTTCGTTCTTTTTTTTTTTTTTTTTTTCCTTTTTTTTTATTTTTTTTATTTCTTCTTTTTTATTTTGTGTGTGTGTGTAAAAAGGAGATGACGGAGAAAGAAAAAAAAGGGGGGAGAAAAGAGAGAGAGAGGGGGACCGAGGGGGGCCCGCTTGTACTTTAATTTTGTATAACAACGACTTTTCCTTTTCTGGAAGTTCCTTTTCTGTGATCGAACGCCACACTGACATGTTTTCTTTTTGGAACAGGCAATTTGGCGGAGATGATGATGGATTGGGAAAGAGCGATGAATGCTTACGAAAATGCACTCCGTCATAATCCCTACTCTGTGGCTGCTTTATCTCTGGTGGCTTCTCTCTGTCGAGGCAGAGAACAGTTTAGTAAAGTAAGGGAAAAGGTCAAGAAAGAAGGATGTTCAACACGCGTTTTTTTTTTTTTTTTTTTTTTTTTTTTTTGTGTAGGCTGTTGAATATTTTAAACGTATTTTGGCACTCCACGAAAATAACGGAGAGGCCTGGAGCGCGTTAGGTCATTGCTACCTGATGATGGAAAATCTACAAGAAGCCTATCAAGCTTACCAACAGGCACTCTATCATTTACAAAACCCCAAAGACCCAAAGCTTTGGTACGGTATTGGCATTCTCTATGACCGTTATGGCTCGATAGAGCATGCGGAAGAGGCCTTTTCAGCCGTGATGAAGATGGATCCTCAGTTTGAAAAGGCCAACGAAATTTACTTTCGTTTGGGTATTATTTATAAGCAACAACATAAATACGACCTTTCGTTGCAGGTAGGTTTTGAAGTCAGTAGGGCCATGGCTGAACCCAACCCTCTATTTTTTTTTTTATTTTTGGTAGTGCTTTCGTTATATTCTACGTCATCCTCCCAAACCGTTAACGGAAATCGACATCTGGTTCCAGACAGGCCATGTTTACGAACAGCAAAAGGAATACGACCTCGCAAAAGACGCGTATGAAAAGGTGTTGGTGGACAATCCAGATCACGCCAAAGTACTCCAACAGCTTGGCTGGCTTTACCATCAACAGAGCACTTCTTTCTGTAGTCAGCCAGCGGCTATCGGGTACCTGACACGTTCACTCAAGTCAGATAGCACGGATGCCCAGTCCTGGTATCTCCTCGGTCGTTGCTATATGGTAGAGCAAAATTACAATAAAGCGTACGAAGCTTACCAACAGGCAGTGTATCGCGACGCCCGGAATCCTACCTTTTGGTGTTCGATTGGCGTACTTTACTATCAGATCAACCAATACCGTGACGCGCTCGATGCCTACAGTCGAGCGATCCGGTTAAACCCTTACATCAGCGAGGTCTGGTACGATCTCGGCACCCTGTACGAGTCCTGCAACAATCAAGTCCAAGACGCCTTGGACGCCTACCAACGTGCGGCTGAACTGGACCCCACCAATCCGCATATCCAACAACGTCTCGAACTCCTACGCACATCGTCCTCGCCCAACGCCCGTCACACACCACTGCATCAACCCGTACCTCAGGACGTCAGCAATCCATACCAATACCAACCCCACCACGCCTCTTCGCCTACCACGCCCAGTACCGCTTTTCCATCACGGCCTGAAACCCGGCCTTATCCAGACGTACGCATACCCGACATTCTTCCTCCCGGCTCGCGTCATAAACCCCTTCGTTCGCCTATCCCATCCCACCTTCCCCTCTCCCCTCATATCTCACCGCCCAAACATCCTTACGATCCTGATCTTCACCGAACCTCACTCCTGTACGAGACTGAAAAACCCAAGCTCTTGCCTCTTCCCGTCTTTCGTCCCCAAAACAGCCCTACCGAATCCAACGCCGCCGATACCCTCATGAGCATGGCCCATCATAAACCCTTTTTGCCTAAACGATCTCTGGAAATGGCCGATGCGGAAGAACAAGACCCTGACAAAAGATCCAGACTAGACTCGCCTAGAAAACCCTCCCCTACAACAAAAACAGGCATTTCTGTTTCTTAATCATTCCAATAAAATCTCTGTTTATTGACCCTCTCTTAGACTGCTGCCAGTGTGATTTGTTGTACCACCAGTTCCCTTTTCAGATTCGAAATTTGCTGTGAAAACTTTTCCCGGTCTTTTGTGTTCAGTGTCCAGCCGTTACCATCCATCAAATGGGAGAGCAACTATAATATATATATATATATATATATATGTATATATATATATATATTTTTGGGTGGTAAAATAAAATCATAATCATCGTATATATAAAAAAAAAAAAAAAAAAAAAAAAAAAAGGCAAGCAAAAGTCAAATTCCGCCTACCTATTGTTCTCTCTCTCTCTCTCTCTTTTTTTTTTTTTTTTTTTTTTTTCCCCTCCCCTTACAAAAACTCTTAGTTTAGGTTACCTTGGTTACAAATTCACGTCGCTCAGGTAGTTGTTTTAAAATCACCTGATTTGTATAGTCTGAAGCAAACTGGCGATCGGTTCAATGTTTGTGACCTTTTTTTTTTTTTTTTTTTTTTTTTTACCTCACGCTCGAGTAACACAAGAGTGTATAATGGTCTTGACAGCTGCCAATAATCGTTATTATCATCAAACAGAATCATGTTAAAGACACTGGTCAACAGTTTAGGCAAGACTTGAGAGAATTGATAAAAGTAGGTCAAGAGTACGCCTGGATCCTCTCTACGTTTCTTGCCACCCTCCCTTTCCTTTTCAATCGACGCACGCTCACGCGCTTGCACTACATGCGTGCACAGATTGTTCAGCGTCACACAGGCATGCGTACGGATATAAGAATGATTGGACTCAACCCCCAACTCGCACGCTTCCAGAATATACAGAAACGCTTCTGCTGGCATCTCGGGATCCTTCATCATCTGTTCGTTCGAAAACTCATCCATCCAGAAAAAGAACGCTTTGGTCAACTTGGGGAAATGCTAAAATAGGTGTGTTAGCTGGAATGAGGGCGACGTTTTCTGTTTACCATCATGTCCTGTAACGGGATGTTCAACATCATCTGGAAGGTCATCTGGAACGCTTCGTTGATTGCCTTGTCACCATAGAGCCAGAATACCCCAAAGTTGATGTATTTTCCTCCCAAACACCTGGCCACCAGGTTGAAACACGTCGCCATGCCTTTGTACCTAGCAAATACCCTGTTGAGACAATCGCTTACATCAAACCACTTTGGCTTACTTGACTGCATATTTCTTGCTTTCTTCACTGACCGTTTGACGGATCGCCCGTTGACCGTAACTACAGAGGATCTGGCTCGCATCTCGAAAGAGGAGAATGCCACTGGCCGAAGCAATGTCCAGATTTAACCGTTGACTCTTGTTGTACACCAGCACCTGAAAGAACTTGAGAAGATCCACGCTCCAAGCGTCCGGCGCCCATGCCTCAATCGCCCTTTGAAGAATCGGCATATAGTCTGGATAAAACCAATCAAAGAACAACACAAAGTGACGTCGGCTCTGGATGGGCTCAATCAATCCTCGAAGATCGCGAAATAGGTCAACAATCGTTTGCTATTCTCAACATGTCAATCGCTCTCCTTCTCTCTTTTTCTTCACCTACCTTAACATCCGCTTGCTCAAACGATGCACGGGTGGAGAGTAAAGAGAGTGTGTCCAGTCTGACCTCAAAAGGTTTCATGAACGCGTAAAATTCCTCTTCAGCATGATCGTCTGCAAACAGAATCTTGGATAGAATTTGATAGTACAACACACGACTGGCGCGATGTTTGTCCGAGGGACGGAAAAAGTCATTGGCAAGGTGGTTTTGCATCAACAACGTGATGGATTCAATCTTCTTTAGCATCTTGAGCGCACTGTAGCCACTGGTCAGTGCGTTCAGTAGCTCTAACGATTGACGAATCACCAGCGCATCGTCTCCCCACCATTGCAAGTTGAAAATACTACATACATCTCAGTTCCCCCATTCCTCCTCCTTTTTTTCTTTCTTGAACGTACTTACATTTTGCCTACGATCAGATTCAACATGTCTGTGGCATCCTTAATCCCAAACACCTCGTTCGGCATCCGGTATACCTCTTTTCCATGACTTTCCCCCACATAGCTGGCTCGGTACTGCGAGAAAAAAGACAGGAGCGCACAATCCAGTGGCTTGCTCAAGAACTCTGGATGGTTTCCGATCAAGCTTTGATTGGTTTCCATAAGATAGATTACTTTGGTAATCAATTCACCATCGGCCGCATCGCATGAATCCGAACTCAGATAGGACTAACATTCAGGAGAGATCAACATCAACAGGCAACAGATCCAACACACTTACCGGTCGGTGGCCAATAAAGACCGCCATCAGTTGCACAAACCACGCAAACTTGGTTTCATACGCCCGGATCGTTTCCTTCATATGCTCATCGAGTCCATGGCTTTGGTGAAGAAAGGCGTTGTATTCAGCTGCCACGGGCTCAAAAGCCTCCAGAAGGGCCGTACAGGAATCTGCGTAACGACAGCGAGCGATCTGACCTACCATCTTGAACGATTCTTCATCCATCGCTTCCCCTTCCTCAAGCATGCCTGGCTGCGCGGCCAGAAAGCTCTTCACGAGCTCGACGGTGATCCGCTGCAGGGTGTTGACCTTGGTTTCGCCCAAGGACTGGAAAAACGTCATGCCCTCCACCACCTTGGCCCAAAACTTGAGTAGGTGAAAACAATGACCGGCACGCAACGCATGCTGCGTAAAGCGAGCCACTCCCTCAATCCATGCCAAAAAGCCCGGGCGGTCAGCGAGATCGTTCAAAGGCGCGGCCGCACGGAAGCGTTGGATCAACCTTCCAAACGCTTGGTAACAGCCCTCTTCTTCCATATGTCTCAGGCTCTGCACAATCTCGCCAATACCCTCCATCACACACGATAAAAACCGATTTCTTTCTTCTTCACCACTAAACAACCCTTTCCGGATCACCACCACCTGCACCAGACAGTCCAGTACGCCTTTCGCATGACGCGCTTGAGGAAACTGATCGTACGCTTTGAAAAACGTAGCCACAAACCCATCCTGTTCAATCAAAGGTCGCCAACTCGCCGGTACCTAACCAACATCGTTCACTATCCCTACCACCCCCCCTATCCCATGGCTTTACCTGAATCGAGCCCGTATCCTCTCCGGATTCATCGAATGTTGAGCCTGCAAAGTCATACGATAAACACTTTAAAAGCAAATCCAGTGTCGCTTCTTTTGTGCGGTCTTCTTGTACCTCTGAAAAAGTATAGTTTTTAACATAAAGTGGCTCAAGCCAACACGCTTACCTGTGCTAAACGTGATCGAGTGTTGAATCATACTCTCTAATAACTCAAAGGCATTTTTGAAAATACGGTAAAGTTGGGTATCCCTTACACCCGCAGCTACAGAACCGGGTTAGGCCAACCGAGCGTGCCGTTTTTAAAAAACAAAAAAAAACCAACCTGCTTTTCTAAACTTGGCTGCGTATTTGGGTACAGAGGTTGAACTCATGTCTTGTACAATCACTGTCAACATTTGTAATCCCACAATACGATGTTCAGCAGAAGCCTAAACCTATCAGTGTTCAGAAGATTCTTTTTCCCCCTATTTACCTGAAGGAACTGGGTCATGTCTTTATAGATCTGCTGATATTCCTCATGTTCCAAATAACCAAACTGCGTCAACAAAGCCAATACACTGGCCAACTGATGAATCACAAAAGGCTGAAGGTCATAATGAACAAAAGCATACTCCAATAGAAATGTACCTATCCCATACGTTCAGTTTTTTTTTTTTTTTTTTTTTTTTTTTTCGCATGATTTCATGTGTAGCTTCCTGCACGTACGTAATTGGATTCGGGTCTCTCTTTCAAACACTGTAAACTGAGCAAGCACCAACTGTCTTAACCTTGACAACGCAAACATCTGAACATACGGACTGGGCGAATTCTCCAACAAGATTCTTAATGCATTCGCCGTATCCGTAGGCGTATGAATGCCAAAAGTGGGAGCAGTCGTGTCAGCAACCGTAGAGTCAGAAAAAGTAGGAAAACTGGTTTCTAATATACGTTGTGCTTGTTCGCTTTCACTCACACTTTTAGGACTATACAATTGCTCACACAAAGAAAATAAATAAAGAAGCCTTTCAGCAGTTTGGGCCATCGCACTTGATTCAACAAAGAAAAAAATATATATAAAAATATATAGAAAAAAAAAAAAAAATATATATATATAAAAAAAAAAAATTATATAAAAAATAAACTCTGTGACCCCCTCCTCTCTCTCTCTCTCTCTCTCATTCAAAACTTCTCACAGACTTTTTTTTTTCTTTCTAACTCGCGTAAAGTATATCCTTAGTAAATAATAATAATAATAATAAAAACGGAGCCCCAAATAAATAAATAATAAAAAAAAAAGAGGTGAGTTTATTAAAGGGGGATGAACTTGTAAATTTTTTTTTTTCTTTTTGGAGATGTTAGTTAAATGCTCTACCATTGGATAAAGCGGCATAGAGTGTATCGATTTCAGACTGGTAGACTTTCTTGGCCGTCTCACGCTTTAATTTGAAGGTGGGAGTCAAGAGATCGTTATCGATAGTGAATTCATTGGGAGTCAAATAGACGGCTCTGATTTGCTCAAATCCTTTGAGGTCATTCTTCTTGCCATAGTCTGTGATGATCTTTAAAAAGTCCTTTTTGACTTGATCCGAGTTGTAGGCATCTTCCATGTTGGGATAGTTGGCTTTGACCCAGTCGAAGAATCCGTTCTTGTCAGGTACAACAACACCTACCAGAGAGGATTGCATCGAGTCACCATATACAAAGGTTTGTGCTACCAGCTCGTGCTTTTGATAAACACCCTCAATTTTCTCGGGTGCAATGTATTCTCCCTAAAAATCAAAGTGGGTTCACTTTGGATTCTTCACTTTATCTTTTTACCTGCGACAGCTTGAAAATGTTCTTTAAACGATCAATAATCACCACTCGGTTAGCAGAATCAAACATGCCAATATCGCCTGTATGCAACCAACCCTCTTCGTCCACTGTCTCTGCAGTCTTTTCCGGGTTCTTGTAGTATTCTCGCATCACAGAATGACCTCGGATACAAATCTCTCCACGAGGGTGGGGTTTGTCCGTAGAAAAGTATTCCATATCAGGCACATCTACCAGCTTGACTTCTGAACATGGGAAAGGCACACCCACAACGCCTGATGTATTGTCATCCTTAATCGTCTAGAGTAGCCTACCGTTGAGTCCTCTCTTTTTATTTTTTTTTTTCGTAATCTATTTACCAAACATCCACCACAATAATTCTCAGTTTGTCCATACCCTTCAAAAACCTTGGCTGAGAAACAGATACGCATGAAATCCATCACATCAGGTGAGACAGGGGCAGATCCACTTAAAATAAAACGAAGTCTACCACCTAGTTTTTGTCGAATCTAGCCGTTCGCTATCAATCAAACAGACTCTCTTTCTTTTCTATACAAATACTTACTTGACCAAACACAACACGGTCCCAGAGCCAGTGTTGGACAGTATCGTTCAAATAACCTTTTTTGGATTTGAAGGCGGTATTGAACAAGTAGGCTGAAATACCTCCCTTGGCTTTCACACCTGCCAATACTTTGTCGTAAATACGGTTGAACAATCGAGGTACTGAACAGAAAACCGTAGGTTTTAATTCTGCAATATCGTCCAACAATTTCAATGTATCACCCTTTGTTCAATCTAAGTAACCTGTTTTTTTTTTTGGGGGGAGTAGCAAACACTTACTTGGTAATACCCAATAGCAGCGCCTTTATACAAATGAAGGCCTTGAGCTACTCTTTCAAACACATGGGCCAAAGGAAGATACGAAATATAAACATCCTCGTTAGAAATAGGAGCAAAAGTGCCTGCATCACCCACAGCTGCAGCTGCAGCTATAGCAGCTACACAGTTAGCTTGAGTTAGAACAACACCTTTAGGAACACCCGTGGTTCCACTATGAAAGAATCTTTTTTAAGAATTGCTACTTGAATGCAAAAAAAAAAAAAAAAAAAAAAAAATTACCTCGTGTAACAGATGGTAGCAATGTGCTCTGGTTTGGGTAATTCAGTTTCTTGATGACGCTTACTACCCATGGCTTCTACTTCACCAAATGTATGTACCTTAAGACCAGCAGCAGCAGCCTGTTCTCTTTTACTCTCATCGACCGTGTCATCCATAACAATGGCTGTATGAATTGTTTGAATCCTGGATTTCAATTGAATGATATTATCAAGCTTATCGGCGCTCAAAACAATGTATTCCATATCAGTTTGATTGACAATGTATTCCATTGCTTCGGCACCCAAAGTATCATAAAGAGCAACAATAATAAAAGCTTCTCGATAAGACGAAATTTCACTGATAGTCTAAAGAATGTTTTAAAAAAACTAATTCCTTTTTTTTTTTTTTTTTTTCTTACCCATTCAGGTCGATTGACAGAATAAATACCAACTGCTCTTTGTTGTTTTAATCCAAGTTCGATCAAACCTTTACCGAAATTCAAAATACGTGTACGTACTTGAGGATGACTTTGCCATACATATTCTTTGGCAACACCATCTTCCATACGACGAGTCCCCATAAAAGGTCGATCTAACAAAAATCACTATTCCTTTTCTTTTTTTTTAAAAAAAAAAATAAAATAAAATAAAAAAACAAGGCTATTCTATTTTACCGCCGCCTAACTTTGAACCATGATCATAAAGATCCCAAGCAGTAGAAATACCACTTTCTGGACGATCCACTAGTTTATCAGCAAATTTGAAATGACGGTAAGGCACACTCTCTCCTTCTTTTTTAATAGCTCCTGGAACTGGTACAGCATACGGGGGATTAAAGGTGGAAGGCATGATTGATTGTTATTTTTTTTTTTTTTTTTTTGGGGTGAAAAGGAAATAAAAGTTTATATAACAAAAAGAAAAAAAAAAAAAAAAAGAAAATAATCCCACTTTAACTACGTCGATTTCTTTAAAAATCCCTAATTTTTCCATAACAAATTAAACTCCACTTGGGGGAGAAGAAAAAAAAAAAAATTGACGTTTTTCAATGCATCTTGGCAAGTGTCTTCTCATTTTGCTCTCTCTTTTTTTTTTTTTTTTTTTTACATGTAGCTAGGTTTACTTTTTTTTTTTAATGAAATTGGTTTTGACAAGAATCGAGATCGAGCGTTGTTAGGGTCTTTTTTTTTTGGTTACCAAGACAACGCCCTCTCCCCTTGTTGCAAAAACTCCTTAGGTTGCTTGGTAACAAGCCCAAGCACCCTATTGGCTCATTATTTAAGGTGTGGCAACGAGCTTATCTAACACATATTCATGCATCATTTAATAAGAGAAAAGAAGGCTATTATCATCAGACAGTGTGAAAATGTATAATGTTTCTTATCTTTTAAATAAAAGTTGACATAATGATGAATCAGCCCAATTCTTTTCTCCTTTCGTCGTAAGACAGGAGATGAAAGCCAAAAAAAATACATATATATATATATAACAAAGAGAGGAGTACATGGGCTCATTCCTCCTCTTTCCTGGCTATCTTTCTACGGCTCTATACGCCTTTCTTAAAAAGAAAGAGCCACGTTTGATGATCATTCTCTTCTTTCTTTCAAACAGACTTGTACTCAGCTTCTTTCATCATCTCCAGCTATTTTTTCCTTTTTGGGATCTCTTTGGGGTATTTCTTTTTCTGTAAAACGCTTTTTGAATGGGGAAAGAAAATAAAGTCAGCGCTAGGTAAATTCCTAGCATTAAAGCTTTTTAATGCTATTTTTCATTACAAATCTGTTTTTTATTTGTTGGCTCATCAAAAAAGATCTCAAGATACCAGAAAAGATCTCAAGATACTAGACAAAACAAAGCACACCTAGAATCGTTTGGCTTGGAAATCTTTGTTCACACACATCATGAGTCTGTAACAGAAAAAAAAACTCTTGTCATTAGAGCGCTTTCAAAACAAAACAAAATCTTTGTTTTATGTTCTCCTTTGAGAATGCGGTCATTATTTACTTTCAAGACATAAATCTTTGTTCGTAATCATAATTCTAGACCATACGAGAAAACATGTCTGCATATGACACGTTTAAATGCCTAATAGAAAGTAATTCCCCAGTAACCTTCTGTCGCGCCATTTGCTTTTTTTAGTTTGGTAACTGGGAGGTATTTTTTTTTTTTTTTTTTTAGTCATCTCGTCCGGTTAGTTTTTAGTAACCAAAGGTATTGGTGTTGACTAAAAAGCCCTAAAATATTTGTAGTACCGAATAGAATTCCCTATTTGTTCTGTCTAACGGCACTTTTGGAAACAAAACTTTCTGTTACAATCAATCAACGTAAACTCGCTTAAATAAACTAGACATTGAAAATAACAAAGAACGATTAATAATTGGACCTCCGTGTTATAGGGTCCAGGTCTGTGCTCTTTTTTTTTTTTTCTCAATTCCATTTATGCAAGAAAAAGTTTGTATAAGCCTTCTATAGTATGCATCTCCCATGACCTGAAAATCATGTCTTAATTAACGCTCTGTATACTCACAAATACATCTTATTTATTTTGGCTCGATTTACAATAGACAAACAAAAGAGAGCACTGAGCTGTTCTTTTTTTTTTTTTGGGTATGGTGATATGCGCATATTTTCACAAAAATTGCCCTTACTCTATAATATAGATTTTACATCATTCGGTAGCATTGATAAAAAAAGTAACCCTCACCTGCAAAAATTTATAACGTGCATGCATCAAATACAGTTGTAGTATACATAAATATGTATAAGAAGTTCATTATTAAAACAATGATATTACTGACTAAAAAAAAAAACTTGTTTTTAAGGAACAAGTACAAGTTTACATTAATCATTCAGTATTGTTTGACGGGCTAGTACGCAGAGTTTCTTTTATACAAAAGATCATTTTGTATCGTTTATGCGCTGGGTTCAAAGTTTTTAATTTGGTATCCAAACTTGTTTACTTTTATTGGTTTACCAAAAAAAAAAAAAAAAAAAAAAAACTGTTCGGAAGATATCTTTATGGCTATATCCCAAATGATATTTTGTTTGATATAAATCTTGTAATCACTTTTACACAAACCAAAACGCGCTATGAACACATTGAATCCAACATGTTTTTACAAGCTAGGTTAACTATACAAAACCCAAGTTTATAAGTCAATCGAACTAAGGCGCACTCTCTTGCCATTGATTGAAAGTCTAACAGGCTTAGATATTTTTGTTTTTTGATAGTTGATAGCTTGTTTTAAGCGATTACTCTTTTAGTAATCCATTTTTATACAGTACCACAAGTTCATATTTGACTTTTTCTTAAAGGTGCATAAAAAAAGATACTTTGTTCCAATCACTCTTGTCTATTGATTGTACCTATCGATAACCTTTCTCGCAAAAAATAAATAAATAAATGAAGGGTTGTGCTAGTGCCTATTAATAGTTTGACGCATTTAATCATGCAACTTTAAAATGTTTCAAGTACGCGTATTTTGTTTTACTTTCAATTCAAATGAGTGACAATATTTGATCTGACAAAGTGTATAAACCTGTGAGTAAAAAGAAGACAAAAGCTTTATTCAATATCTACCCTGTCTTAATACACGCGATACTCTTAGGAATTTCTTGTTCGTCTAACACATTATATTATTTATGAAAAAGAACAAAAATAGAATGAGGCCTTGTGAAATATATGCCGCTTTGCCTTAAACAGTAAGTAAAGAGGAGGAGGGATCTGAGGCCAAGCTGTTTTAGCCTCTTGAATATAATCAATAGTTGAAAAAAAAAAAAAATTAAATGGGATCTTTATTAGTTTGTATTTTTGAATGTTCCAAGAAAGCCTTTAAAAAGCATCTGAATTGGTTTCGTATACTCACTTAATGACGCTTTGTCCGCTATATTTCTCATGATGGTAACATCTTTATCGTTTTGAATTATGGAGCCTGTGATGTATTTATAACGGAAAAAGTTTTGTTTCATGTAATCTATAGGTTGCGTATTATAAGAGACACTCAGTTTCATATACAAGACAGTTCCCTCTTTCTACTGTAAACCGTTTCAGTAGAGAGAGGTACATCCGAAATACATATAATTCAGAGCCAAGTATTAGCTTGACATGAGCTGCATAAACAGTGTCAAGTTTAGTTCCATTCGCCTATTTATTTAGTGTAACCAATTACTAGTAAGTTGTGTGTAGCTCTACACACAACTTACACTTTATGAAATGAACTACAGTTTTTTTTTTCCTTTTAGTTACACATAAAACCCAACAAGATTTAAACATGTCGAAGATTTAGAGCTTTGTTTATTTTTAGCTTTTTCCTTTTTTTGTTAGTACTTCTTTCTCTCGATTCAAATCTTCTGAATACAGAGTAACTGCGGCACTTGGAATAGACTTCTCAAGTCTAAATAAACTCTTGTACACCATTATCCTTTTAACAAAGATAAGGCGGCCTTTTTTTCTCAAGAGATGTGGGGATATGGTTTGACTCGGAACCTGATCCCCCTCCTAAAGTTACCAAGTCTTTTTATAACAACAGCAATCTTAATAAAAAAAAAAAGAGACAATTACATACAACCTTTTTTAGTGTTGTTTTTAGAAAGGGATGTCATCCTTAACGCACTGACCGCTTTACCAAAAGAAAACTCGAAACTCAATTTGGTAACAGTGCTGTGACAGAGCCAAAAAAAAAGATTGTTTGCATGCAAAGGGTAGTTGTGGTTCAGATCTCTGCTTTTCTTTTTCTACATCCAAATCAACACAAGATGTTCTTTAAGAACTTTACTGTGTTCTAAAAAAAAAAAAAAATAGGGTGGAACCATGGTATCAATTTTTTTAAACACTTGAACGGATGGACAGTCACAAGGTATAAAAAATGTGTATAAAAAAATTTATTTTGAAAACTCTGATATTCTAACACTTGCAAATAAAAAAAAAGATTCTTCAAAATGCCCATGAACCCTGAAGACTGGATTGATGTTACTACTGAAAAGAATCATTACTCTTTGAACCATTTTGTGATTCCCGATCATTACGAAACTGCTGTCTCTTCTATTCTCATTCCTCACGGTGTCATTATGGATCGTGTCAACAAGTTGGCTCGTTTGATTGTGAGCGAGGCTACTGGCCCTTTGGTTGTCTGTTGTATTCTTAAGGGTGGTCACCAATACTTTGCTGATCTTGTCAACGCTGTCAAGAAGCTTACCAACAAAGAAGGCAAGACTGTTCCCTTAAGTTTGGAGTTCCTTCGTGTCAAGTCTTACAAGAACGACCAGTCTGAAGGTGTTACTATGTCTATTACTGATGAAGAATGCAAAGAATATGCTGGAAAGGTAAAGTAGAATGGGTAAAACGAGCAAAATGCGCCGGGAAAATTATCGTGCTTTTTTTTATTTATACAAATATCTGTATAGAACCTTTTGATCGTTGAAGATATTATCGATACAGGAGCTACTATGGTTCAATTGTTAAAGAAATTGAACACATTCAACCCCAAATCTATCAAGGTCACCAGTCTATTGATCAAGAAAACACCCAAGAGCAATGGCTACGTTCCCGATTATGTCGGTTTCTCTATCCCTGATGAATTCGTTGTGGGCTATGCTTTGGATTACAATGAATACTTCCGTGATTTGGATCATATCTGTGTCATTAGTGTAAGTTAATATCTGCATTTTTATTTTTAAAAAAAACGAAATTGACTTTTTTTTAAAAAAAAATAGGAGCATGGTAAACAGGCTTATGCTGTTTAAGCACCAAACAAAACAAAAAATGCAATGCAATTAAAAAAAAAAAAAGAGAGAGAGAGAAGAAAGGACGAAGCAAAAGGATGTAGAATGTTTGTTCATATTTATTTATCATTACTGTTTTATTTATTTATTTTTTCGTTAAACTATTGTACTTTATTATATTATTCATACTAAAATGTGTGTGTGTGTGTGTGTGTGCGTGTGTGCAAGTGTAGGGAAAATCCGAAAAAAAAAAAAGAGAAAAAGCAATACATGGTTGGTTTATTCTATTGAGTGTCTATAAATCAGAGTACATGGTTTTTTATATTGAAATTAAGAAAAATGTATATCAATGCTAATGATGTTTAAATTAAAATTAAAAAAAAAGGCTTCATAAAAGAGCATAAGTATGTACATAAAAATGAAAATCAAGCATAATCAAAAGAAGAAAAAGAAATACTGAGGCGTAAGAAAAAAAGTACAAAAGGGGGATGGAGAAGAGAGTATAGGCTCTTTTTTTTTCTAGTGTGGTTACTGGTTTGTACAGTACAAGAGCATAGGATCTATAAATTGAGCAGGTTCATAAAGCGGGAAATCGTTCAAATCAAACACAGGGAAAGTCTCTATCAAATGGCGATTTTCTACCTCATAGCAATCTCTTAATGATGCAGGGCTCGCTGATTCAGCAGGGGAGACCGACCAAAAATTTGCGGGAGAGGCTGAACCAAAAGGAGATTGAGTGGGAATACTATAGGGGCTTAAAAAGGCGTAGGGCTCGGCGTGATTGGGAACAGAGCATGGACTGGGCAAGTAAGAGGTACTCCAACAGTCAGCAGGGAGATCCAGAGATGGTGCGACCAACTGTGGACTGGAGACTTGGGAGGAGACTTTGGACATGGATGGGCTGCCATAGATATGTTGTTGAGTAAAAGTTGGATCACAAGGGGGATAGACGAGTTGCTCTACGACTGTGCACGAGCGGCGTAGCGTACTAGCTGCTACTTTTTCAGAAACAGGCGGGCTGCAGGTCTTCCAACGACGGGCAACTGTTTCTTGTGAAGAGTTTTTTGATTTTGACATATAGGAACAATTGGGATTACGCTGAGATTTAGAAAGCTTTTCCTCTGAGATACAGACTTCAGGAACTGGCACTGGGTCTGAGGTATTGTAGATTTGTTCCATAAATCTGTTGTTTTCTTCTGAACGAGAAGTAAAGACGTGATGATTGTTTTTACGAACATAGGCTCGTTTTCTTGTCTCTTTTTTCTTAGGGGCATATCTGTAGCCTGGATATCTAATATATACGTCGAGTTTAGTTTTCTTCGAGCTATCTTGTCAATTTACCTTTTTGCGTGCTCAGATTTTTCAAGACGTGCTTGCTCGCGAAAGGGTCTCTTTTCTTCTTCTGTAGCTTCTTTCCACCACTTGGCTATAATTTTAGAGATATCTCGGTGGTTGGCTCCAGGGCATTGGGCTACAATGTCTTTTTGCTTTTGAATACGGTAAAGTAAGAAGCAATTCAAAGGTCTAGGAGCACTGGTGTCATTCATATTTGGAAGTTGGTTAACGTTTGTCATGCTTGTTTAATAGGTTTTAAATTAAATGTAGAAATGAATTAGAGAGAAAAAAAGAGAAAAGCAGAGCTTTATTTAAACAAAAAAAAAGCAGACAAGATCGGCTATCCAGTGAGAGTTTGAAAAAGCCATTGCTTTTTTTTTGTATATTTAAAATGCAACAATTTCTCTATTGCTTATTACCCTGCGGAATGGAAGAAAGGGGGGAAGGTAGTTTATTTTTCCATCCCCCCTCTCTTACAAACACCAAATATAGTTAAAAGCCGGTTAATTATGGTTTGTCGTTTCCCGGTTTCCAATATTATTGTTCTTTTTCTTAATTATACATTCAAAGAAATCAACAATCTTTTGTTTAGATAATTAATTTAATTTTCTCTTTCTTTAAAATTAGCATATTTTTTATGCATTGCGTTTGTTTGTTTTGTTGTTATTTTGACAGACAATGAAAATAATGGCACTCTTTTCTTAAAAACAAAACAAAACAAAATTAAGCTACTATCTCTTTTTTTATAGCTTATACAGTAAACTCCCTTATATAGTACTCCCTTTAGCGTTGTTTCTGTTTATAAGAAGCTACAAATAGTTCAAGAATCAGAGCTGTTACCCTGTAATGGTATTTTAATCTAGCTTGGACTATTCAATTGAAACTACCGAAGCGTAATATTTTTTACTTTAAAAATAAAAAGCGAAGATTATTTAAGTGTGTATATGTGTTTTTTTTTTAGAAAAGCTATCCACATGGCAGCATACTGTCTGTGTGTTCTGTATTATAGTGGCACCAACTGTGTTTAAATGATTGGAACAAAAAGGAGGTGCGGGATATTCAACTGTTACAAAAATAGATAATTTCGCCCAAAGTACGTTCACAACAACAACAACAACAACAACAACAAAAGGGAAACATGCACGGCAATAATTTTCAAGGCAGATTTTCTATAAAAAAATTGTTTCAGTACAATTGACTCTGTCATTCAACAAAAAGAGCATTTGTTCCAAGTTTTCTTTTTTTTTTAAAAAAAAAAAACAGTTTAAAGATAATATACATAGGCTGTTTGATAAAAGCAATTGTTGCTTCCCCTTTTTACGTTTTTTTGTCGACCAATAAGCATTCGTTTCTATAGTAAAGCCAGGTAAACGATAGTATACTCTTTATAGTAATGATCGCCCTACTGATATAGCGAGAATCAATACCGCTTTATTTTTAATTAAAGCCAAATGATGACAGAAGCCATCAAACCACAACTCAAAAGTGATGTACATGTACATGCATACAGCTAGTCTATTGAGTAAGCGCATATAATTTTGGAAAAAAAGAACAAGATATGAATAGCAAAAATAATACTAGCAGTGACAATAGCAATAATGAAATGTATGCATAAAAAATAGCGTTTTGCTAAGCTCACATAAACCATTTTTTTTTTTAAAAAAAAAAGAGAGGAACTTTCCTAATAAGAAGTTGCCTTTATCTCTACAGCATCGATACGCAGCTAATAGCGGAGAAAATACCCATAAAAGGACATTATCCGAAATGAGAAGTAAAAAACCAAAAAAAAAAAAAAGAGGGGCGTGTTTCAATACAAAACAATGCAAATGCACACAAGTACATCATAAAAATTCTATTCTACCTACGAAGAAAATTGCTGTTTTTGTTTGGATCAATTCATGATTTGAGGCCCCTTTCGTCGTTATTTTTACCCTTCCCCCTCTCTTTTTTTGTTTGATGCGTGGTAAATATAGATCTAAGTGTATTTATGTGCATATCTATTAACGTATAAACATTCAAAATCTTATCACATGTTTCTAGAAACGGCTTTTTACTCACAGCAAGTATTGTATCAAATATCATACACTCCCCTTAAAAATTAATTGGGCTTTTATACAAACCGTAGATAAAAACAAATTCAGTTTATTTTCATTTTCATTTTTTTTTTTTTTTTTTTTGGTTTTCGCAAGCGATACGAAAATATGGTTTGATTTTAGCTGATATACCTTCTTTCGAGAAATAATTTTTCATCCCTCCCTGGTTGGTGGTTTTTACTGAATAGACGATTTCCTGATGAGGTAAAAGAAAGAGAAGGAGTAATAGAGAGGGAGTGAAAAATGGCGTTTTAGGGCAAAACCAAAAACTAGTTGTAATATCAGTTTACTTTTGGGCTTGAAATCACATTACAAGAAAACCTAGTTTCTGCAAAGCAATAGCAATAGTAATAATAAAACAATGTTCAATTTTCTTTTTTGATGCTCTTATTTTGATTTTGCTTTTCTTCTTTTTCTTTACATTTATTGATTTTCAGCCCCTTTGGTCATATTCTATTTTTCTTTTTGTGTTTACTATTAATCGCAAATAATTTTCCAAAGTTTTTTTTGGTCATTGTTGAATGATGAATAAAGTCACGTCCAGGCTTTTTGTATCCATTATATTTAGGGTATGAGCATAACGTACAGCTGTTTTTGTTTTTGTTTTTTTGTTTTTTTTTTTTACCTTTTTTTCTTTTAGAAAAGCGTTTGTACCTGCTCACTCATTTATACTTTTCTTGAGTCGACAACCTTGTCAAAAAGTAAAATAAAATTAAAAGCAAGGAATAAAGGTGGATAGTAACTTTTCTGAAAGCTTAAAAATGAATAAAATCAAAACTAGTAAAGGTTTTTGTTATACAATTAAAATGACCAGAAAAAAACATTAATATTGTAGATTTTTTTTGTATATGGTCCACTTTATATGCTATTTTTAACAGTAGACTGGATTTGTATAAAACCTGATAACAAAAAGTATAAATGGCAATCTAGCCAATTGGGGATAAAGGAAAATAACAATGTGTTCAAAACGCGAGCAGTAATTAAACCCTCTAAATGCTCTATTATTGTCATTGGTCCATAAGAATAAACGTTGATATAAACGTTTTGTATTATAAAACACTTGTAATAAAACATGAGAACTATTACAAAAAAAAAGAAATCTGGGTTGTATCATTGTACTCTAAACTATTTTGCTTATCATTAACTATAGATCCAGGAGAAAAGTAATAATGAAGACTATATAATTTTAGAAAGATTTAAAAAAGAAAGAAAAAAGGGAAAAAGATGGAGATGATCTTCTATTAAATTAGGCAAGCAATCATTAATACCAACACTATAGCCCCTATTTTTTAAAAAAAGAAATTAGATATATTGGTAAGCACAAAGCAAATAAAATATAATAATCGTGTGTTTGTACCTTCTTCAGAGATAAAGTAAATCTAGACACTCTTTGCTAGGTTCGATCCAAACATCAAAAATACTTGACACATGTGTAATTTTTAATTCAATCTTTCAGAGCAAATAAAACACTGAAAGCTCCTTTTGAACTGTTAAATGTTTATTCAATCTTATTTGAATGTATGTTTTTTTCTCTCTTTATATTCTCTCTATCTTTTCTCTCCTTTCTTCTTTTTTTTCTTTTTCTTTCTCAACTATAAAACCCCAAGACCACTCCTTCGTCAGGATACAACTTTCAGTTTTTTTTTTTACCCTCGTTTACACCTGAAAAACTAAATCACCTTCTCATGAATCCTACTATCGACATAAGCTCTATAGACACATCGAATTTGTTAGATATAATTACTCAGGAACCCATCTCTCATTATCAATTGGAGCCTCTTTCGAAAATTTTAATAGATCAAAATTATGACTGCGTTGAGCTTGGAGTACCAGTTCGCGTACTATTGACCAAGCATTGCCTGACTCTTATCACCCATCAGCGGCTATTGTTCCCCTCTTTATCCATTGACCGCGTTCAGCTAAGGTCTAACGGAGCTGCTCAGCTCGAATTTCTTATTGATCGAAAAAGAATATTCAGCCTCAAAGCCACGTCAAAGGACCTAATCCAGCTATGGTCCGCTTATTCTGCTTGGATCCCACTTGAACAATCCATTCAGGCTCAAACTCGTCCTAGGCCTATTAAAACAAAGGATCTTTTCAGTTTCTATAACGATCCTGCAGGAGAGATATCGCCTATCGACAGCTCCGACGAAGAAACAGAAGAGAGGGCTTTTTCAAGTAACGTATATAAAAATATAAATATGTATATGATTTCTGTAAAAAAAAAAAAAAGTAACCTAATTCTTCTTTTTTCTTTCACTTTTTTTTTTTTTGGTTACCAAAAACTTGCCTTCATATATCCAAATTTATATAAATACACAAATAGACACAGCCACATCTTCTTGTTCTATGAATTCTTCTTTACCTACCACCTTATCGTATTCTCCCGTCTCTCCTCCACTTCCATCACATACAAACATCCCTGAAAAGCATCTCCCTAAGACACCTCCTGAAAAGAAATCTTCTTTCATGCGTTCTGTCTTATCCTTGGGCCCGCGTTCAAGAAGGAGTCCAGTACAGAATTCAAACCCAAGTGCTGTCTCGCTCAATTCGTCTTGCTCCTCTAGTCAATCAAGCTTAGCTACGCCCCCGACCAGTCGCTCGTGTAGTCCAGCGGCTCATCGTTTTCAATATGAACAAGAATCAACTCCACCCTCCAGTGTATATACATAAAAAAAAAACCAATGTGTTTCTCATATATATATATATATATATACATTTTAAAGCCTGATAAGCAGCTTTGCAAAATCAAGCGAGTCATTTATCAAAACGAAAAGTGTCAGGTGTTTCATTGGAAAGATGAATCGTGGTATGCAACCAACGCATGTATCTTACAAGTTCGAGAAACACACGGACAGCAAATGTGTGTCACTGTCCAATTGAAGGCAACGCATGAAGTCTATATGAATGCCTGGATCCTGCCTAGTTTAACAGTACTTAGGATCAGTGATACAGATATTGGTTTGACAGTAAAGTTGGGTGAAGGGGAAGAAGAGGAGTACCTCTTACATTGTTCCAGTCATGAAGAGACAGATCGTCTAGATCAGTTACTTCAACAGGCATTAGATTCTACCGAAGTAGATCTACAGCTGGCCATGACCTGTAAGTGCAAGCTCTACCTTCAAAGCAGTAGCTCCAAATGGCGGAGTTTTGGCGCCGTTCAAATGAACGTCTCCCAACATCTCAAATCAAAAAAGATGCATATGGCCATCGAGTCTCATAAAGGAGATAAGACTCAGTTGCTCGTCAGTGCCATGGTGCAGAGCAGAAATGTTGAGCGGCTTGGCCCGAAACAAATATCTTTTCTACTCACGAGTGAGACTGAAAGCAGAGTCTACATGGTTAAAATACGTGAGGAGTCCACTGGTGATAAAATCATTGAATACCTAAAAGAAAAAAACGCTGAACTAGGTTGGTAAAACTTGCATCTTTGATTTTCATTTTTTTAAAAACAAAAGCTTTTTAAACCACCTGTTGTAATCTCTATGGCCCTTTTCTTCTTCTTTTGTTATTGTTGGGTTTTTCTTGTTTTTACAGAAAACAAAAGGCAACTTTATTTCCTAGTGAAATGCATTAAAACACCGGACACTTCATAATAAAATACATTTGCACAAAAAAAAAAGTATTTTACTATTTTTTTAAAAAAATAAAATAAAAAAACTTGATCATAATGAAAGATCTTGTTGACACACTTACAAGTTACCTTGAAAATCAAGAAAAAGAAGACGAATTTCAACAATACTTGACGTCTCAAATCCAAAAAACACTTCAGGATTCTCATTATCGGTTCGCATTCTTTTTGACACCATTTTTCTAAAAAAAATATAACACTCAAAAACTTGTAGAATTCAACAAGGATCGAGAGAGGAATTTTGGATTTTGTTTCAACGCATCTTGGAAAACTCCAAAGAAAAGTACAGCTTGATTCAATTGATCAAACTTGCTAGAAATGTTGTTGCTGGAGAGCTAAAGAATCAGCAGCTTGCATTGTAAGAAAAAAAAAAACCTCCCATCTTTCTTAACTGACTACCCTAGGTTAGACAGTATGGAGCTTTGGAATCTATTTTAAGCAAGCTGGAGACCAAGATAAGAGATCAGACAAGCAATAACAATCTCTTTTTGCAAGTGTGTACACAGGCCATTTGCAACCTGATAACCAACACAGAAACTATGGATACTATTTGGCAAGATTGGATGTCAAACAAATCTTTTTCTATTTGGAGGTACTGTACTTTTAGATCTATTTTTTATTTCTCTCTTGTACTAAAGCTTCTTTACTTTGTTTTAACCTCCTTTTTTTATTTTTTGAAAGTAACTTACTGTCCAGCAATAAAGACGACTTGATCACAAGTGTTCTGATACTCATGGTTAACTGTACAAAGGGAAGTGAATCGAGATGGTAAGCAGAAACATATACATATAAAAAGGAGAAAACCAAACTGGCGTTTTGTTTCTAACAGCAAAGTTGCATTCTAGTAACGCTATGGTGGAAAGTGGTCAGGGAAGAAGAATATTAGGCTGCATATTGGACGATCTTGAAAGGTTACACGATCAGGAGGAATGCCGGAATTTTGAGTTAGGATACACCATTTTTAACGAGCTTTATTTTTATGGTCACTTTAAGTTGCTATATAGTTTGTTTAAAGAGTAAGATGCATACACCTATATATATATATATATATATATATATATGCATGCATAGGTCTAACATACAAATGTAATTGAATAATAGCAATCTTGCAACGTCTAGTTTGCGTCAAACAGTTTTATTGAAAATATTGGATTCAAAAATCCATGGTAGTCAAGAGAAAGTGCCTTCTTTTATCCACGCATCTGAAATACAATATCTCTCTGAGCAGTTTAAAGCTGTAGCAAAAAAAACAAAAGATGTGATTGTGTCTGTCAAGGAATCTCAAGAGACTTCAAAGTTACAAGTAGAAGACATCTCTAATACTTATACTGCTGTGATATTGCTCCTTCAAATCTTGAATCAAATTCTAGTGTTTGATACTAAAAATGCTAAGCCTTTCTTGGTAAAAATAGATGCTATTACCTTGGTCATAGGTAAATATAATTTTGCACAAAGAAAAAAGGCCTTGTTCTAACATACAAAAACTCTTGAAGATATTTTGGGACATTTGCAAAGCATTCAATTACCTCCTGGCCAAGACGATCGACCCGAGCTTGGGTTCAACTTTTTAAAAAGAGAGTGCGTGAGAATGATAGGTACGCTATGCTACGAGGATAGATCCATGCAAGACAAAGCTCGAGAGCTAAGCGGAATACCCTTAGTTCTTGAGCAGCTCAAAATTGATGATTCCAATCCATGTAAAACGAAAAAAGAAAAAAAAAAGCTTGTTATTTGAACCAACATCTTCTGTATTTTAGATTTGAGAGAGTATGCAACCCTAGCGCTTCGAAACTTGATGAAAGACAACGCAGAAAACCAAAATGTGATTCATCAACTGGAACCTCAGCAAGTGCTGCAATCCGACGAACTGACAAAAATGGGAATTACACCCGAGTTGTTAAACAACGGCAAAGTACGCATCAACAAGACAGAACTGTAAATAAATACAATGACCACCAAAAAAAAAACCCCAATGGAATAGCTTACTTCACACATATATACAGATTAGTGGTCAAAAGAAAAAAAAAACAGTTTTTTTTGGTTAAATAGCAATATCTTAACTATAAGAATTTTATTTAATGTAACTCTATCTGTTTCTAAAACAGTCATAAGGGTAAAAAGCAAAAAAAAAAAAAAAAAAAAAAAAACATAAATGACTGGCCTAGAAACTATTTGTCCTGTTATTGAGCGAACAAGTGTTGGTTTTGGTATTTTCAATTTATGATTTGGTGCCTGATTAATCTAGCCAATCGTGTCGTGCAAAACGTTTGACAGTCTGAGAAATTTTACTGCGTAAAACAGTGTGTGTGACTGGAAAGTATGTATGGTTTTCGATACAAGTACTTACACTCCTTTCATCTATTTTTTTTTTCTTTTGTCTTATATTTGTTTTTCCCCCTCCTATTTTTTCTTTTGCAAGTACTTCAATGAGCTGCGTTGGCGTTCTTAGAGGCTGTACAGAAAACACTAAGGGGCTAAGTAAGCAAAAACTATATGTTTTATAAACGAATACACTGCTTGACAAAATACTTTGCTCAAAAATAAACACTATTAAGCTATACCCATTTACCGATGGAAAAGTACCACTGTAGGCAGAGACAGCTCCTGGTAGGTTAAGAAAGCGAGCTGGTGTCTTTCTTTTTTTTAATGCCTCTTGTCTTTTCCAACTCATTGTTCCTTATTCTTATTTAGTGACATTGTTTTGAAAGATCACACTGTGAGTCAATTTCACTGCGAATTTAAAGCTGTAAATCACAACATAATAAAAAAAAAAAAAAAAGAACACAAGACTTTGTAATCACGCATTCTCACTTTACTTCAGATAACTATTGAATTTGAATCCGTAGTTCAATTGACGGTATTTTTTTTTTTTTTTTTTTTTTTTGGTGTAAACAAGGAAAAAAAACCTATTTAATTGAATTTTCTTTTCTCAAATAGAATACTAGTAGAAACGGAACCTATTGTAAATCCAAAAAAAAAAAAAAAAAAATAGGACTTTTGTTTTCAGCATGACATAAGCTTACATTTATTTTTTGTGTTTGTAAGTGAACGAGTCGCTTATAAGCAAAGATAGAACTGTCACTCTTTTTCCTGGTTGTATAGTATCTTTTGCGTTTGGCCATATAAGTAAGCCGCTCGTATATTTAAGCAGATATTAAAGAAAGTTGTGAACTTGTTTAGGCTTCATTTTCATTCAAAAGCAAAAATATCATAAAAACAAAAATATACCTGATAGCTTCTTACTAAAAGACCTCAAAATGACTATTCCGGGCCTGTCCCTGGGCTCCGGAAGTCAGGCAAGCATATATCTAGCTTATATGGACACAAGACCAGCACAACAGCTGGTCTATCGAATGAAAACATCAAGACATACCGTCTACGATATACAGTACGAAGTTGATATGCTAAAATCAAACAGACATGTAAGTACTAAAAAATCTAGCATAATCGTTTTGGCACCCTTTGTTTATTTTACTTGTAGGTAAATATCATCTCTTTAGTTTCTATGGATGGGGAAAACATGATCATGCCTGCGTATGTTCAAACGAAAATGAGTATACACTTACTTCAAGCTCTATCGCACTAACCTTTTTCAGGTTTCCTGGAGGTTCATTAGATCGTTTTATTTTGAGCAGAGATCGCTTTACGGAAAGCGAAGTGTTCTTTGTGTTCTATCAAATCATCTCAGGTCTTCAGGTAATCAGTTTGTTTCTTTTCTTTTTTTTTCTTAAAAAGACCTTATTAGTAACTAGCGCTCGTAGTATCTTCATAATAAAGGAATTGTACATCGAGGTAACAACCAAAAAAAAAAAAAAAAAAAAAGTTCATTTGCACTCACTTATTTTACGTTTTCACATTATTAATATTATAGATATTAAGGTGAGTACCTATAGATAAGAAAAAAAAAAATATCCCGTACGAGGAGAAAAGGTAGAGATTTTGTTAATCAGAATTGTTATCTTAGCCAGATAACATCTTGCTAGCGGGCAGAACCCTAAAATCCCGTGTAGTCATTGCGGATTTTGGATTGGCTTTTTACAACAAAGAAGAAGGCAAGAGACACTTAAACCACGGGACATTTAGGTACACTGAACTTTCAGCTTCTACTTGTTTTTTTTTTTCTAAGCGATTCGATTTAGTTACTTTGCGCCCGAGATTGTCAAAGAAACAGGAGACTTGGCTCACTTCACTACTAAGTCTGATTGCTGGGCTGCTGGGGTGGTTTTATTAACAATGATAGATAAACATCCATTTGAGGACTACGACAAAAGCGAAGAATCACTTAGGGAGGACATCTTGAATAGTCGTTTAGAACCGCATATCTCCAAAAACCATCGTAAATATAAAAAAAAAAAAATTAACAATAACCAAGTGTCTGATTTCTTGTTGACAAAGCTGACTTCAAAAGCCTGTTATCGGGCTTATTACAAATGGATGCCAGCCAAAGATTTTCAGCTTCTGAATGCCTTCAGTCCAGCTGGATGATTGAGCGGGCCAATCCAGAATTTTTTGCAGAGTATGAAGTGATGGTGCTTCAACATTTTACTGAGGAAAGACGGATCTGGTTTGGCGAAAAAGCCAAAGACGAGGGACATTATTGTTTATATCATCTCCCTGCTCCGACAGAAGAGCCAGCTTACCGTGTTCGCAAAACCCATATCCGCCCTAAAGTGAAAAAGAGCAGCTATCGAGTTAATATTCAGATAATGTCTTCTACCAAAAGTGTGGTAGAGGATTGGATAGAGGCTGTCAACGAAGAGAGGTTTACAAGATCAGATCATCGGTCACGTCAATAAACTAACAAAAAAAAAAAAAAAAAAACAATACGTATGTCTTGGTCGGGCTTATTTTAAGTGCGGGGAAAGAGAAGAGTTATCTTTTCGCCCCACATTTGAGCTATAAGAGTAGTTTTATTTTATTTTTACAGTGGCCAATCAAATGTATATTGATAAACAAAAGTATTTCTATTTATTCTGCTTTTATTTGTTTATTTAGTTTGCTTTTCTTTCTTTCTGCCCTCTTTTGTTTTTATATTTCCTTGTAGATATCCTTTCTCTTACATTACAATATGAGCTCCTCTACTGCAAAAGCCATCGAGATAACAAATGATAATTCAGGGTAAAAATGGACCTTTCTTAGACACAAAAGAGAAAAAAGAAGTCTTATGCAGCTCATGTAGATCATCACAGGCAGTCAAAGACTGTTTGAGTGGTACTGTAGGTGGTATTGTGCAAGTATTGACTGGCCAGGTAAAAAGGTTTCCCTTTTGATTCAACCTTTACTAACACATATTTTTTTTTTTTTTTGAAAAGCCGTTTGACACGGTGAAAGTGGTGAGTACAAAAAAAAAAAAAAAAAAAAAAGATGATCTATCGTTGTAATCATTGACAAAACTTGAATGTATCTAGCGGCTTCAAACTCAATCTACTAGCAATCCTTTATACAAAGGCATGATGGACTGTGTCCAACAGACAAAGGCAAAGGAAGGATTTGCAGGGTTTTATAAGGTAAAGAGTGGGAAGCATTTTTTAGATCAAGGACTTATTTTCGCTTTTTCAAAAAAAAAAAAAAAAAAAAAGGGAACCATGACGCCTTTAGTGGGAATAGGTGCATGCGTGTCGATTCAATTTGTGGTATTAGAAGCTATGAAACGACACTTTGCATCCCAAAACAAGCCAGGGGAATTTTTGGATAACAAACAGCTTTATTTGGCAGGTGCAGCCAGTGGTGTGGCCAATTCGTTTGTGTCTGGACCTGTAGAGCATATTCGTACTCGGCTTCAAGTACAGACAGGATCTGGCTATAGTGGGCCACTGGATTGTATCCGTCAAATCTATCGTTCTCACGGTCTAGCGGGAATTTACAAAGGGCAAGGAATCACCATGTTGCGTGAGTTTCAAGGATACGGTGCTTACTTTTTAACCTATGAATGGCTTGTTCAGCGCGCTATGAAAGAAAAAGGCCTAGAGAAACGTTCCGAGCTGGAGACTTGGAAAGTGTGCGCTTATGGTGCAGCGGCTGGTTATGCTATGTGGTTCACAATTTATCCTATGGATGCTATCAAATCTAAGCTGCAAACAGACGGCTTTTCTATCGAAAGCAAAAAATACTCATCTACTCTGGACTGTGCTCGCAAGACGTTTGCAAGCGAAGGCTTGGCTGGATTCTTTAAAGGTATCGGACCCTGTTTGCTTCGTGCAGCGCCTGTAAATGCGGCTACCTTTATGGGGTATGTATTCTACACACAATAAGAATTTTTCTTCTAAAGACTAATCATTTTGTGTATGTATATATATATATATATATATATATATGTATATATATATAGATTTGAAATGGCTATGCGCGTTTTGTCTTAAAAATAATGAGAAATAAATACGCTGTTGTATTACTTCAAACACATGCACTAACCGTATCTACTCCATCTATCACCTTCTATCGCATCACCCTTTTTGACACTTTATAGAGTGACAATCAAAATGAAAAATTAATTTTCTAATAGAAAGCCCATTTAAGTGCATTCACCAGACAATGAAAGAGGTTGTAGCAAATAAAGTGGAAAAAAATGTTCTCATTTGAAAAGGCTATATCGAAATGAAGTTGCATTGTATTTCTTTGTACATGTGCCCATTTATACATGTCAATTATGTTAAGGAGTAAAAGAAGAACTTTTTGGCCGAAGAAACAAAAATAGATCTTTCTGGATGACTAAACGTATAAATACAAACATACGCCTGTCTTGTCTGTCTCTTTCTATCTCACACTTGTATTTCAACCATTCTTTTCCCTATAGCACCTACATTCCTTTATAGCTATGGCCAATTCCAGTAAAATCCTTCGACCTATGAACTCTTTTATGCTTTATAGACTAGAAAAGCAACAAGAAATAGTCAAGCAGTGCCCAGGAGCAAACCATTGCGATATTTCAAAAATCATTGCCAAATGGTGGAAAGAGATGTCCAACGAGGAAAAAGCGCCCTATCGTGAAAAGGCAGCTTTACTTAAAGACGAACATCGTAAATTGTAAGAAACTAGACAATCAATGCGTTTTTAATCACTGACTTGTTTTTGTCAGACACCCAGAATATAAATTTTCACCCAAAAGAAAATCAGGCAAAACAAGAAGATATCGAAAGCGACAGCAGCATGAGTTTACACCGGCCATTATCGAAAAAAAAAAACAGCTACTGAACATCTATAAGCAAGGGAGTCAATACGCTGAAAAACAGCTGGATGTTCATAATGAGTTCGCCAGCGCATATCATCCAGAAAACGTCATTGAGCATCCCAGTGACCTTCCGGACGTGATGCCGGTTACCCATGCGGCTTTTCAGCCTGTTTCATTTCCTTTTCACCAATATGAAGAGGGCTATTTGCATCCGTTCTACTCTAACTTTTGCTCTGCATCTCCGTCCATGTCTTACTACAGCTCATCGGGTCTCAGTGACGATTTTGGGCTAGAGACGGTATCGTCTCTTGATGAAACCATGGCTTCATCGCATACTCTCTACTTGGATCCCTGCTCATCCTATCTCCATGCACGCGAACGGTTCACTCACTT
>JAIXMR010000098.1:0-105568 GCA_025677835.1 Sporodiniella umbellata | reverse complement strand
AGCTTACAATTTTATTGAAGTTTCGTTAAAAAAAGCTATGAATGCACGCCAAACTACCAAGAAACGTGGTGAATTATTGTTAGAAGAGCTTCAGGTACAAAACGTAGTTAACCTTTTAACCATAAGCATTACATAGATGTTATAAGTACATAATACTTTTTTTTATTAGGTATTGAAAACTATTTATAAAGGAGAAACTCCTCTGCCATTTTCAACTCTTTCTACAACGATAATTGCTGATATAATCAACAATTCTGGAAACATAAATCAAACAAACAACATCTTACAATGCGTAAGTGTGCAATTACTTAAAACGGCCTTCTCTTCTAATTCACCGATTTTTTTATTTAGAGAAAGAGAAAAGAGGATAGCAATTCTGGTAAGTTGCAGGTGGATGTATATATACCTGTGTTTACTAACTATACACTTGACCACTTCTCAATTCAATAAAGAAAATCAAGTAAATTGGCTTTATTTTAGGAATAACATAATTTAATCGTATTTTATCTGCAAAAGAATGGGAAAGTTTCAGTCAAAAAGACTAGAAAGACATTCGCTTTTTCTAGACCGTTGGCTGGACAGTTGCTAACTATCAACAAACCAAGAGTCACCAAAGAAGATGCATCCCAGGTAGCACCCGCTTTTGAAGTTATACTGTCTGATACACCTTCAACGCCTGTATCTTCTGTTATCAAAAATGAATATATAAAAAACATGGAAGATCAGCATAAAAATAAATGCCTCAGAAGTTTCCCGAAAGTGTATGATTTGATCAACAAAGTGATCAACGGTAAATATAGCGACATGCTGGACACAGTTGACAATTACAAATTTAATTCGACCCATTCCGAAAGTGACAAAAAAGCAATCAAACTTTTAAAGTACATTATAAATGATTATCACGCTAATTGTGAAAAACCAAGCTATTACACAAATGCAAACGAACGTACCCCATACTGTGAATATATCATACCAGTATTCAAATACTTTAGTGCCGTATACAAGAACCTCTCATTCATGTGGTAAGTAAAAGGACAACTGTGAGTCGCCATATTTGGTTAGTAATTGTTTTTCTTTTTTTTTTTGCATCACGACAGGTGCGAAAAAGGGCTTATTGTGAACAAACAGCTGGCTTTATGCTTGCACGACGATCAAAAGAAGCTCATGGATGGAATCGGATATAGCATAGGGGAAAAGACTGAGAGACTAATTGTTGAGTGTTCAGGGTAAGGAAGAATAAAATTCAGTAAATAGAAAACACCAACCTTTAAAAATACAGTGAAACAGATGGCGAGCACTCTGCAGAAGACACTTTAAAGCTGATGGAGGCCACCAGTCGCTGTTTAAAGCATGAGATGAGTAGATATCCATCAGCCTCTTGGAAAACATTTGGGAAGAGACAAGTCCTTGCAGTTCAGTGTGTCAACAACACCATTACCTTAATGTGTTCTAAAAGGGTGGAAGAAAACAAATGGTGCTTTGTCGAACAAAGATCCACTGTTGTTCCTCGTAATTGGAACGACAGATTTTTCTGGATCAAAGTAATGGAGTTTTTGTTGAAGCTGAAGGTATAAATATATAGTAAACAAATAAAACCACAAACGATATCCAACGATTAAATTTTAGGATTTGTTGGATGAACAGGAAAGTGTCACAGAAGAACTGAAAAAGCAAGAAATCGGAATGATACAAGTGGACATCCACGACACCATCAGAAACAAGTTAAACGAAAATAATTGATTAAATTGTACATACCAGAGCAAGGGTAAGTGATAGTTGTCGAATAAGGATTGAAATATTAGTGCTACTTACTGGATGTAGAACAAGTCTACATCTAGTGTATTTTCAAATTTGCTCTTATTTTCTTGGTTTCTTAAATCTATTTACTACAGTTTACCACAGTACTATTTCTTATCATATTGCATATCTATATGTTTTTTATGAATCTATACCTGTTGCTATTATATAATTTATAAGTGCTGTTAATAATTTCTGTAGTATCTTCCTTTAAGAGCCTTCTATATATATCAGCAAATAAACATATAGTTCGCCTATTATATATACATATTCTTTGTTTATAGTATTACTTTCCGGTTTCTTATAATATTTTTTACTTCTTTGTCTTGGTACTCTTCTAAATTTAGGTTTCTTTTGATATTTCTTCAACGTTGCATTCCATATCGCTATTTTCTAATTGACAACGTTCATTCATATCGATATTGTCTATAGTTATAGGCAGTTCTAGTGGCGAGATTGGTTGTTGTTGCTGTGGCTACTGTGGTCCATTTACATTATTCTCTATTCTGTTTTCTATTTGTTGAACAGCATCTTGTAAGGTCGTCTTTTTCTTGTTGGTTCTTTGAAAATACTTATTTAAAATACTATTTAGACTATCCTAGCCTCTAATGTTATGCCCTTTCACAATAATCTCTAATATAATGAGGTTAAGGAGATATCTTTTACAGTTTTTACACGAATTTACTTGATAAGCATATTTTACAGCTAACAGTTTCTCACTTTTTAGTAATAATACATAACTATAAAAGACAATACTTTTTATAAAAGCATTAAAGCTATTTGTCTAGGAAATATCACCCGAGGTTACTTTTGTGTATTATTGTGATACAACTTAAGGCTTTATTTTAACCTAGTAACGGCATCAATGGTACAAAAACATATTGAAATTTATTGCTTTTTCTTTTTTAAAAAACTTTTCATGTGTATATCATTATGTTCATTGCTAACAAAAGTTGACTGATCTCCAATAACCCAAATATTTTTGAAAAAGCTCTGGCCCAATCTCTGGCGCTTGAGAAAGAGTGGGATAGCGACCACAAGTGCGTTTGGTTTGCCAACAAGAACTTCCATCACTGTTTTTAAAGTGCTGTTCGTAAAAAGGCATAAGGGGGAACGATGGGTTGTTTTCGTCTTTAGAAAGAGCTTCCAACCATTCTGTGGTTTCTACTGTATCAAACTCGATACCACAGAGTTTGATAGTTTCAAGTAAGCTGGACCAACTCTGTATTTTCGGATTAACAATATTGTATACAAATTGTCCCGCACATGCTTCAGGCTGTGATGTAGAGAACAAAATGTCAGTAATCGTAGCAGCAGCACAGTCTACAGATATCCAGTCGACTTTTGTGGAAAGTTTCGGCATTTTCCTCATCAAAATTCCGCCCGCAAATAAAAGGGGATACATTTCGGTTGTGTTCCACACACCGCTATCGTTACTACCAACCATTTGACCCACTCGTTCAATATAACAAGGCATGTTTTTTTCTTTAACGAGATAGTTTAAAAGAATCTCGCAGACAAATTTCGATTGAGCATAGCCCATTGCTAATGAGACATGAGAATCAAAAGGAAGAGGCTCCTCTGGAACTTCGTTACCCATGGCAGCGCTGGCACTTACACTTGATATAAAATGAAGATGCATTGGGTTGACTTCACGATAGGCAAACCGGATCAGATTGTAAAAGGGAGCAATATATCCTTTATCATAGTATTCAATGTTTCGATTGAAATCCATCAGCCATGCACAGTGTTGGACAACCGTTACCTGATCCTTTAGTTGATCATACTTTTCTTTTGACAACCCGAGATGTGGCTCCGATAAATTTGCTGGCAAGAGCTCTAATCGATCAGTCTCTAGTAAAGAGGTATCCAAGTACTGGTGCCGAAACACATCTATCAGTCGACGCTTGAGCTCCGATTCCTGCCCGCGTATCAGACAGTATATCTTTTTGAATTTTTCTTCTTTCAAGAGGTCTCGTAGTATAAAGCAACCTAAAGATCCAGTGGCGCCAGTAAGCATGATAACTTGGTCTTTCTTGAAAAGTGTATGATCTTTTCTAGTCACAAGAAATTCTGTCTTGGCTTGATCAATATATGATGCAGTCAAGTCTTGGGTCTTTTGATAGTTTTTTTCCACGCTCTCTTTTTCGCTAGTATATGTGCTTCTCAACAGAGCTTTTTGTATGGACGGTATGGTGGTATGTTCATATAGAAAGTTTTGTGGAATGTACCCAAATTGAAGTACAATAGCATTACGTAGCTGAATTGCCAACAAAGAGTTGAATCCAATATCAAATAGAGACGACGTATAGTTTTCTAGATCTAAACGCTTTAGCTTCAGTACGTCGGCAACGGATTGGATTATAAATTCCCTGGTTTCTTCACTAGATAAAGACCGGTTGATGCTACTAAAACCTTCTTTAGGCCCTTCGATAAAGTCTTTGTACATTTCTTCAATGATGTCTTTGTACATCTCCTCTGATTTCTTGCGTATTATATTTCCTTTGACAGTACAAGGTAGACTGGAGTCAAGAGGCAGTATTTTCACCATCTGTGGTAAGATCACACCATAGTTGGGGCAGTCTCTATTGGCGTCGATCACAGCCATGTTCACAATAGAATGAATCTCTTCTTTAGGAACACCTTGACAGCAGCTAGGATCAATCTCTACCAAACAAACAGTACAAGGACGGTGAGAGCCTAGAATCACAACTTGTTTGACCACAGAGCTTTGGCGGATAGTGGCCTCCAACGGTAATGGATTCATTTTTTCTCCATTATCAAAGACTAGTATATCGTCTCGTCTACCAACATACTTGTAATAACCCGGAGCCTTGCTATCCTCAATAAACAGATCGTTGGTATTGAAACCGCCGTCTTGACGATTACATACGTTCAAAGCCAAGTTGGGGTAATTAGGGGAAAGGTATAAATGTTTAAAATTGCTGTCAATATCTTCAAAGAAGTAAAGTTTGTTTTTATCAGACTGAGGCCAAAGTGGACTCATAGATGACCAATTATTACAATTGGGGTTCAGGTTAGAGCTCATACAAATAGTAGACTCGGTCGATCCGTAAATAAGCCGGATTTTGACGTTGTTTCTATGAAACCAGTCTCCAATATCTTCTTTGAGACTAGATCCTGTACTAAAAAGATAGTTGAGCCTTTGAACTACCGATATTTTCCCTCCATTTTTGAGATGGCGATATATCTGCTCTATAAAAGCAGAAGCAGCTACCATAACGTTACATTTGTTGGATTCCAAAGTATGCATGATTTCTTCAGCTGAAGCAGGTATGCTCTTAAGAAATGCGATGCTTCCACCTTCTACCATAGGGCTAAAATTAAAATCAATACCTGCAACGTGAAAACTAAATCGGTTTCAGCATTAATAGTGTTACACATATACTTTGTAGGTATGGCTGTGTTAGTAATTACAACTTACAAAGGGTTATTTGCAAGAGAAACATTGTTTTTTTCAAAAACATTTGATTGAGGATATCTTTCTTTGAAAATCCTAAAGTATCCGGCAGCGTTAATTAGATATCGATTGTCTAAAAAAATTGGCTTTGGAAGCCCTGTGGATCCAGAACTACAAATACATTTGTTAATGTCTTTTTCATTATTGTTTATAAAGGGACTAACCTATGCAAAATTAGAGCTACTTTATCAAGATCCCTTTGATCAAATCTAGTGCTCAAAATATCTTTATATCTCTTGTTGAGAGGTTGACTCAATAAGAGCTCCAAGTCCAAAGGCTGGGTAACATGAACTGAAATATCTTTGATCTGGCTGGACGCAGCAATCGCCATAGGTTTGTATTTTAGCGAAACAATCAAAGTATTTGATCCGCTCTTTTCTAGTAAATAAGCAACTGCAGATTCAGAGTTTCTAGGCGATATATTGAAAAGCGTAGAACGTAGCTTCAACAGTGCAATCATAGTTATACAATAGTCCACTTTGTGATCATCAATATACGATATAACACCTGCGTCTTTCACTTTATCAGACCATTCGCAAGCCAGATTCGTAGTGATACGATCCACATCAGAGTACGTCAAGGTCTTGAAAGTATTATCAACAGGGTAATGTATACAGGCTTGGTTGGCATAAATCTCACATTGAGCATTAAAAAGATTAACAAAAGATTTGTAATAGCTCACAAGCGAGCCGTCTGAGACATGTAGATCTGGAGTAGGCATATAACTCAAGTAAATAGAGGAAGAGGAAAAGAGCGTAAAATAAAAATTTCCTCGAGAAAATTTGCTTGGATTTATACGTTTTGTTACGAGTCAGGCTATACTAGCTATAGGGGATTCTTTCGATTAATAATTAACTTCAAATACTTTAGCAGTAAGTGATCTTTTTTTTTTTTTTTTTTTTGCTTCATTTCCTATAGACTAAAAATAAATTCAAAAGAGATTGGTCTTGAGCAAAAAGACTATTTGGTTGTACCAAACCTAAACGTTCAACTCAAATGACATATCATGAAGCGTTTATGTATGAGTTTGGCTGTTTTATCCTAAAGCCGAATACCTTTCTGAATATATTAAAACGCACATGTATACACACACATTATACTGCATGCTATCTGCATTGTGCATTGCGTTTTGCTTTTAACTTTATTTGGATTTAGAAAACTTTTAGGCTTTAGGTCGTCAAATTTTCTATCATATTAGCTGCAGTAAATTACCTATTATGGAAGTTGGATTCCTAAATAGTTCAAACTACCTGTATAAATGATATGATTGCCTGCTTTTCTATGATCCTTGGATTATTATTATTTGAATATATAGGGAAATTAGAAAAAGTAACGTATTGGCATTATCAAAACTAACATTAATAAAGCTACTGTCTTTTTCCATAACATCTCAAAATTATAACCTATTCCTGAGATAAAGCTATAAATTAAGGACGCCAAATCTCTCAAATGTTATTCTCTTGAGTTACATCATTTACCAAAATAATAGGCAGTTTTTTTCAGAGAATTTCTGTGCCTAATTTTTTGCAAACATAAGATTCTTCATTGTTCGGTAAAAATGCAATGTTCGGATAATTTATGGGTTGAAGTTGACTGATTAAACAAAAGCTTATGTATGAACAAACAAAAACAAAAAATAGTTTCTTTTTTAAAAGACTTACCAAAACAGCTATATCAGTTATATGAGTTTCTTAGAAAAGAAAGAAAAATATATTCAACTGTACATAGAGTGTATAGCAAACGGTGGCATTGGCTGGTTTAGAAGTATATAAACAAAACACACAGAGCTTTTCGCACTATACATATTAACAATTCAAGGTTACAGTGTCTATGCTTATTGGCTTGTGTACATGACAAATAATGGCAGCCGATGTAACTTTAAGTACCAAAGGATTGTATTTTATGATACTATGCTTTTGGATATATAAAATTGATGTAAAGTAGATACACATGAAACAAACACTACTTTTTTTTTTTTTTAAGAAAAATGCCATCACTTATGGTATACAAAATATTTTCTGCAGTATTTCATTGCTTCATTAAACCGAAACGCCAAATTTTTACGCAAGCAGCACATTTTTTAATGATTTTTCAATACTAAAAACAGCTTGCATTGCTTTCCGTAATGACTGACTTAGAAAAACGCAGCTGCCTTATAACAGCCACTTGTAGAAATAATAGTAACAAAGACTAAGGGCAATTGTAAAAGGGGGTTAGTGAATAAGAGCGAGTTGGTCAATCAAAAACAAAGTCTTCAAAATAGATAACTTTGGATGTCTATCAACTACGATTAGAGTTGTGTAAGTAAATAAATAAAAAATGCTGTGCCTACGTATATTACAAGCTACATCACGTATATTTTAGTTTTTAGGTTGACTTGTTCTTTTTTTTCTTTTATTTAGTCTTTTTTGGTTTTGTTAATCATACCGTCCCTTTTCTTTTTATATACAAGACGTTGATATAAAATAGGTGTTCTTTTCATTTGTTTTTGAGAAAAATAAATACTCGGCTTAGCAAGATTTTCTAAAAACACAAAACAGTAAACGATATCAGTGTAAGGTTAAAAGACAGTTACATATATTTTTGATAATCTAGTTTTATCTATTTTTAAAGCACCTCAGTTTTCATGCAGATCTTTCAAACCTATCGCTTGAAAAAAGCCAAGCCAAAAAAAAAAAAAAAAAAAAAGAGAACAAGCACAAATACAAGGTAAAAAGACCAAGAGAGAATGATAACAGAGTGAACAAAAGCGTTTCATAGTAATATATAAAAAGGCCTGATAGAGCCAAGGTAGGAAAAAAAGAATAAAAAGGTACATCGTATGGTATACCAAGGCTGAATTTTGGATTTACCAAGTCACTGATTTAGTAACGGAAGGGCCGCTTTTTTTGTGTTACGAATCGTTGCCTACCCTCTCCTTTTTATTTTTCGGCTGAAACGTTACAAGTTTTTGGCTAGAATGTGTGAATTGAGCTAAACCTTAAAAAAGAGTCTAGAGTTTTATTTATTATTCCTTTCGTTAGAATAAAACCAAGTTTTGAAAGTGCTTTTTTATTTATTGTTGACTATCAACAGATTATTGGTCTGATGATGGTACATGATTCTTTTTTTATATAGGCTCGCAGGCTGCTATGCTCCCTTTCAGCTACCGATCCACCTGTGCTACATATCAGGACAAACTTCTAACAGCCCTTAATATCTAAAACGAACAAATTGACGTTCAGGCTATCTCATAGTCAACAATAACTGTTTTTGGACTGGTACAAGCATCCATATTTACCTCTGGTCAGGGGACGTTAAACAGAAAAGTATTTAAATGAACAATGTTTTCTTTCACACTCCCTTATCATATCAAAATCTTTTCTAGTGAAAAACTACAATAACTCTATGACTTACAAACTTCCATTCTCTGTCACTTCATGGCCCAAGCTGTTAATTTATGCATACAAGTCAACTAACTAAGGCCGTTATTTCATCTTACTCAAGCTCAGCTCCAGCTTTACCGAGATACTCAAGCCCATGGCTACTTATCCCTAGTCAATACTATGCCGGCTCTCTCATGACATCATACGTCAATCTCATCAAAAAATCCACCTAATCTATGTGCCTTAGTATCTACCATCAACCACTGTTCAACTTATGTTAAGACTACCTGGCGTTCTGCTTTTACAGTCATCTTCTGGTGTTTACTCTCTACTACTGTCTTTTGGCGTTCAATTTTTACCATTATCTTCTGGTGTTCAGTATTTATCGTTATCTTTTGGTGTTATCATTTTCCGGTGTTCAGTTTTTGCTATTATCTTCTGGTGTTTAGTTTTTGTTGTCATCTTCTGGCGTTCAGTCCCAATCATCACTTTCTAGTGTTCAGTCTCTACCATTATCCCCTGGTATTATCATTTTCTGGTGCTCAGTCTCTGCCATTATCTTCTGGTGTTCAGTCTCTACCATCGCTCCCTTGCATTTATTCACTGATACTTTTTCAATCTCTTCATTTGTGTACCACTATACCTCATGTTTACATGAAAACTTCACTCTTTGGCATTTTGTCTATAGCTGCTCCAATATTGGCTCTCCTTTGGCAAGATAGGTGTTTCTAACTATTGCTTTTCACAGTCTTACTTCCATGAACGCAAGCTTAGTCTTGTGTTGGTAAGGTGTTGGTGTCCGGTCATTGATCGCAGTGCAGGGTTGCGGCAACCCTCTAGGCGTAGACCAAAAGCATACTTGAGTATTTTTTTGTTTTCGTATCTAGGTTGTCAAGATTGCTGCTACTGCTTTACCACGTTGCCTGCCAAAGAGTGACTGTCTGTTAAACTCAAAGTACCTTTACTTTATCCAAAGCTTGTCAAACCTACAATTCACCTTAAACTCATACTCTCAAAGCTGCACTTTTTTTTTTTAAAAAAAAAAAAAAAAAAAAAAAAAACAAACTTACAGTACCAACTTCATAAATAAAAGTCTTTTATAGTACACAAAATTTTTTTTCTTTGTCTTGCTTTTTATAATTTATTGGTCTTGTCAATAAAATAAAACCTTTCATATTTTTCAACTTCTTGCTTTATTTTTCCTTTTGATCCAGTACTTTGATATCATATCAAATACAACAAGTTTTATAGCACTACTTACTTTTTAACTCGGTCAATCAGCCGTTATATTTTTCCTAAATATGTAAAAGAGCGCTGGCAAAGCAGAACACGTATCTTCTTTGGATGGGTAATCTTTATAGACTATTTAGCTAGCAATCCTTGACAGAGCTTTAAGAATAAAACCAGCCAAGTATCAGCATGAACTACGTGTTTTACTTGAACTACAAAAAACATCACTCATGTCCCAGACAACTGTTGAAAACAAGCGCAGCAACTGGGCGTTAGTCGAAACGATAAGTTTAACTAACATTCTACTTTCAGGTAGAACCTAAAATTGACAGATAGAAGCACTGGCGATAAAAGGTTGTACCATGGCATGTATATACAGCTGAGTTCTGTTTCTAAACACCCAAGCAATTGTGTCTACAATTGAGCCGTTTTGTAAATAAAAGCATATATGGTTTGCTGTTTTTTTTTTTTTTTTGAAAAATCTAAAAGCTTCCTTAACCATTCCTTTTTACAATTTAAGCAAAGTTGGCCTGTTAGATAGGTCGCACCCAGCTGTCATGATTTTATGAATAGTGTTGCAAAAAAAAAGTTAGTAAAAAAGCACTTCAAAATACACCCCTTATCAAAAACGCGGTTTTTTACTAAGCTAGCTCCAGGTGACAGTCAAAAGCAAACGAGGTATATCACAAGTGAAAACCGACCGACGTCGTTGCTGAACGTATAATTTTTTTGCACGACAATAAATTCAGAATCAGCAACTTTACTTTTTGAGCTGACTGTATTCCTTTGTTCTTCGGTCACAATGAGCAAACGATTTCAAAACTTGAACAAATACAGGAACGCCTTTCCGACAGTTAGCAAAAAGGAGGTGAATTTTATAAACATTTCTTTTGTCTCAGAGTGTTATTAAACATACTTATAGGAATGGTATGCGGATATTTCTGTCAGTACCACTGCTTCTGAAGCATCCAGTCTCATTCAAGTAAATCAGCAATGGATTGCAACCAAATGGGGAGGATGTAAGTAAAAAAAACAAAAAGCACGTATTTTTCCGCTAAAATTGATTGAAATAAAAGACGGTGGGTCGATTGGCCTTTTACCAATTGATAGAACTGGAAAAGACTGTGCTAGTCATTCCCGTGTATTTCAAGCACATAGCTCGCCTTTATCAGATTGGTCTTTCTCAGAGTTCGATGACTCTTTATTAGCCACTGGTGCTGAAGACGGCATGGTAAATTTAAAAAGATGAATCTACAACATATCAATATTTTTTCCATAAAAGGTCAAGCTTTGGAAAATCCATGAAAACCAAGATCCTGACTGTGTTTTTTCGGTCAAGTCCCCTTCAAGAAGAGTTGATTTGCTGAAATTCCATCCTTTGACTTACCAAGTAAAGATCATATCTATATAAGGAAAAATAGTTCGCACTTGCTAAATGAACCTAGATCCTTACGTCTTTAGGAAATGATGGGAAACAAGTTTGTCTCTGGGATATCGAAAAGTCTGCAAAAGCGTTAGAGGTTGTAGGAGATTCACCCTTTCATTCGTTCTCCTGGAAATCTGATGGATCTCTTCTAGCTACTACGGGAAAATCAGTTGTTAACATCTGGGACCCAAGATCAAAAGAGGGTTCTATAGCTGTAAAAAAAAAAAAAAAAAAAAAAAAAGTGTTCTCATAAATTTTACAATACAGACTGGCCCTGGTCATGAGGGTGTCAAAGGATCAAAGTCTGTATGGCTGGGAAGCTCTAATAATGTATTTACCATTGGTACTGATAAGGTAAAGCCTTAATAATTCGAAAAATCCCTAACATACTTTTGAATAGTTGCGGAGCCGTCAATATGCTTTATGGGATACTCGTAACATGTCTAAAGCTTTGGCTTTCAGCGGGATTGATTCTTCAACTGGATCCCTTTTACCTCTGTTTGATGAGGATACAGAAACTATTTATTTAATTAGTAGGGGTGACTCACTTGTTCGTTCGCTTCAATTGTCCGATATGTATACCCAACCTACTATCGAGCTTGTTACAGCACATGGACCCAACGAGATAATTTATGGGGGGGCTTTATTGCCAAAGCCGTCTCTTGATGTTATGCAGGCAGAGATTGCTAGAATAATCACTATTTCTGGGAATCATATTATCCCTATATCGTATCGTGTTCCTAAAAAGGTAAGAAAACAGTCCCTTTGGAATTCTTAACAAGATAACCAATTTTCTATAAAGTCGCACATGGACTTCGACGCTAACTTATTTCCTGACACTAAAGGAAGAGGTAAAAAATGAAAGATATAGTGTGTAGCTCTTTATTAATTTGCTGGGCAAAAAAAAAGTGCCCTCATTGTCGAGCTCAGAATGGCTTGAGGGAAAAAACTCAGCAGTCAGAAAAGTTTCTTTAAACCCACTCAATGTATCTCCTGCAAAGACACATAGCCAACAATGCAACACTGTTTGTGCACAAACCGAAACGCTAGAATACAAAGTGACAGAAGAAAACAAAAAGCCAGCTGGCGACAAGAGGGATGTTGAAAAACAACAGGAGCAGCAAGATTTTAAAGAGAAAAAAGCTGTAAATAAAGAAGTAATTCTTTTGAACGATACAGAAATCAACAAGAAAGACAATACCGATACTACACTAAAAGCGACATCTACGAAAGTACAATCTAAATATGGGTCTGCAGAAAAATCTATATATAAATATATCTTTGGAAAAACATATCACCCCAATACGCACTTCGACGATTTAAGAGATCTTAGCATCAATAAAAGTGGTGAATGTGACCTAATCCAAGTATAGTATAAATTTTTTGAAAAAATATGTTGTTTAGCTACATTTGCTTACAGTTTCTTATTGTTAGGCAAGCAGAAAGTTTATAGCCATTCCGATTTCGGGTCCTGGTGGCCGTGTTGGTATTATAAATGCAGAGAAGCCTGGGCGGCTTCCCACTCGAATTCCTTGTATTCTTTGCGGTTCGGAAGTTACCAATTTCAAATTTGACCCTTTCAATCACAATAGACTTGTAACTGTTTCTTTGGACAACAAATTGCGGGTTTGGGAGCTTCCTGATGATGGGATAGAAGAAGACACACAAGAACCCCTTCACATACTATCTGGTATGTAAAAAATGACACTACGATCTAATGTTGATATAAACCAATTTACTCTTCATAGATGCTACCATAGATAAAATAAGCCAAATTGAGTTTCATCCTAACTCTAAAGATGTACTTTTAATGACATCACAGGATTTGAATAGCCCTACTATTCGCATATGGGATTTGAAGGAACTGAAAATTAAGATTAAATTGGAAAAAATTCATAAAGGTGCCATTTTCAGTTGCGCTTGGAGCTTAGATGGCAGAAAAATAGCTACAACTAGTAAAGATAAAATCATCCGAGTCCTCAGTTCTCGTACAGGGAATGTGATTTCTGAAGGACCATCGCATGACAGCCTAAGACCATCTCGTGTTCTATGGATTGATCAAGAGGGAGAAAAACTTGTTAGCGTTGGCTTCGGGCTTGGCTCCTCCCGTGAAATGATTTTGTACAAAAGTAACGACCTATCTATACCTCTCTCGAAAAAAATGATAGACGTATCACCCAGCACTATGACGGTTCATTTTGACATTGACTGCAATATATTATTTGCCGCTGGACGAGGCGACAGAACGATACACTGCTATGAAATAGAAAACGAAAGCTTCACGTCTTTACAAAAAATCGAAGCAAACTCTCTCCAACAGGGCTTTGTGTTTTTACCTAAAATTATGTGCAATGTCAAGGAGATTGAAATCGGAAAGCTTTATAGACTCACAGCTACATCCATTGAACCTGTAGGAATCCACGTACCTAGAGCTAGAGTAAGCTTCAAAAAAATAATAGCACGTTTATATTCCGTTTTTCTCAATCTCTTGTAAAGCCTGAATTGTTTCAAGACGATATTTTTGTTCCCACATTAGATACTGAACACTACTCGCAAGAAGCGCACAGTTGGTTCGAAGGTGGAGATAAAAAACAAGAACTCAAATCATTGCAGCCAGAAGATATGATGCCCTGTAAGTATATTTTGTATTTATAAAATAGACACTAAAAAATACAAATAGTGTCAGCAGCACCCCCACCTCCTTCTCAAGCTAGTTCCAAAAAGAAACTTGAGTTGGGAAAAAAGATTGTAAGCGAAGATGAGAAAAGACAGCAACTCATGGATCGTATGTTTAGCTCTGCGAAAGAAGCTGACAGCGAGCCTGAAACCTCCGAACAAGAAGAGGGGGAGGTCGCTGACGAAGAGTGGGACGAATAAATTAAACAAATCATTTTAAAACGAGATTTAATAAACAACATAGGCTTTTTTCAGTCTCATAAAGCTTATTTAATATCATCGACTGTTCCTACATTTTCACCAATCCATTCTAGTAGACTTCCAGTCTGTATTGTGTTTGCTGTCATATCCCTTTCAGTGCTCAAATTATTTTCTTGAGACAAAAAAAAATCGTGAGAGTTTTCCTGCAAAACTTTTTGCATATAACTATCAACTTCTTCCCATAGCCTTTCCCACATATTAGGAGAGTTGCAGCCTTGTTTTTTGGGGTGTGTACTGTTCCCATAAGTATCTTCTGCTGTCCTAGGCTGTAGTTTAAAATTTTGGATCTCATTCATAGTGATATCTTCAAAATCAAAGACACCAATATCTATGCAATTATTATCGCACGCGATTTCCGCTACAACGTCTAGAATAAAGTTTTTATACAATTCATGAATAAACCTCTTCAAAGATGAACTTGCCTTTTAAAAAAAAAAGTTTTTAAAAAGCTGGTTTAATAAAAAAAAAAAACATGGTCGCTGAACTACTAACCTTTTTTTTCAATCGCAGACATTGTATCCATTAGCCCTTGCTCACCCAACAAGCTGTTTTCTTTCAATTTTTTGCAAGTAGAATGGTTTTCGATTTTGTCTTTGGTGTTGAGCAATCGCTTTTTAGGATTGTTTAGAGCGATATTCTCATTGTCTTTTGTTTTGCAGCATTGATGTGCACATCTAAGTAAATGTTAAAACGCGGCTTTTGAGAAGTAGCTTTTGATATACTACTCCTTTTTATTTTTACAACGATGTCTACAACTATAAAAGAAAATGGATGAGTTTTTTTAGTCAATCAAGGAAAACAAATACGAAAGTGCGCTTTTGGCTTCATTTTTCGCGAGTTTTTCTCCAGATTGAACGCTATTTTTTGATGACGGATAAATATCAGCCTCTTGCTTAACTGTGCTCGCAGGATCCTTTGCAAACTCTTCCCATAAAACTTCGTCAATATCGTCATAAAATGCAATGCTTTCTTCCATATCGTTCTGATTTGGCCTCTCATACACAGTTAATATGTTTGACTGTTCAGAAACTTTGATATATTTTCTAGGGTCGCCACCGACACAAAATTCCTCCGTTATGTCTAAGCCTACTACAAGATTTTGCTCCTAAATTAAACACTATTGCTTAATTTTCACTATAAAATTTACTGTATTCCTCGCTTTGTAAATGAAAGTATATTATGTTTTGTGGAGAAGAGACGTCCACTACTAACTCCATTCTTTTTGAGTTAGATTGTAGCTCTACGGCTCTATTTTAAAATCATCAACATATGCAATTGTATTAAGTTTATAACTGACAAAATACGACAGTAATACAAAAGTTTTTCTCTATCTGTTTCGACCCAAAATTGAACATTATTGCTTTTGTTTCTTTTCTGCTGGCTATTCAAATTGTTTGATGAACGAAAAGATATTTCAAACTTAATGACTTCATGCCTTTCGATTCTCTATAAGCTGAGTTAGTTCTGAAAGTTAAAAAAAACTGTTACTTTTTTTATATCAAAGCTGAATCTTGGAAGCTGTGCTAACGATTTGAGTATCTTCGAATTAAAACAATAAAATTAATTATGAATGCGATATTCTGAGTTGTTTTTTCTCACCTGTGTACCAAATGGTGGATTTCTATGGGTCAACTATTATGCTAGTTAGAGCTTTTGCCTACAAAACTAAAAAAAGACAACTCAAATTTACTGTTTCTATACAGTTCGGTTCGCATCTTTGTAACTGTTCAAAGGTAATAATGTTTGCCGATGAAAGGGCCTTGGTGAATTGGTGTCCGATTCCTGGAATTTGCCTAACAACATATGGAGAGTCGTACCACATTTTAGCTTGAATACTTTGATATAGCTGTATTGAAAACTTGAGCTTTGAAGATGTTAATTCATGTGAGCTGCATTCAATTAGGCCTAATAAGCATATTAATTTTACAAAAATGATCAATATATAAAAATTATACAATGTTTTACACTTGGTTACTCGACCGGCGTGTTTTAGTACACTTGTTGCTTCTGCTGCAAGCAAACTACTACCAAAGTTGTGTAGTGATATATCCCCAAAAATACACTATGATATAGGAGTAAGTATTAAGGGCTTAGGTTGTTCACACAACTTGTATAATTAAATGAATTTTGTCGGAAATTGATACAACTTTTTCGAAAGGAAAGCGTATATTAGGATTACTCTTTAAAGAGCTTAAAAAGCTCTTCTCTCCTGAATTATATCTCACAAATTCCATTTCCTCTTGACAGCTACTAATCAAATCCAACTGAAAGTAGCCGGTTTTTGGTAAGCCATCTTTGTATATTTTTATAGTTTTTAAAAAACATACCACGTCTTTCACAGACTTAAAGCTTTCTGAGTTGATGATTTTGATCATTGAGGGAAGCTTTATACAATATTTATCCATAAGAAAGCCATTTACTAGCCTATTTTAGTATTTGTTTTTTAAAGATTAAGAATTGAAAAAAACTAACGACTAGGTTTCAATAGGGTGTTTCCAGAATTCAATATGAGATTGTTATTTTTTAGAGACTGCAATTGATTTTCACAGAAATCTATATACATGTTAAAAGAAATATTATTGAATTACTTTACCTTTAAGAACCATTTCAGGAGTAGAGTCTGAGTTAGTGTTTGTAGCGTTTTGTAGCTTGTAGTGTGTTGGGTTTTGAGATATACGAACATAAAGAAATGTTGATTTTAGCCTATAGAGCCTAGCGATTCAGTTTTGAAAGACAAAATTGAATACAATTTCTTTTATTTTCTTACCAATTCATAGCTGTATCCAAACTCGTAATAGTTCCTATACACATTTCAGATAGTAGATGCTCTGTCAAATTATCATGCAGCCTAAAAAGTAAAGAAGTTTTTTTTTTATCTTTAGGCTTATTACGCTTCTTACCTGCTTTCTATATTGGTTGTTCCTGATGTGAGCATTTTGTACCTCTCCTTCATTTGGTTTGTAGTCATGATAACTGCACATCCGCTTGTATCTAATCCAAGTCTTCCTGCCCGTCCAATCATTTGAAGAACGTCAATATCAGAGTATTCAGTCAAAGCGCCGTTTTGATATCCTAGAATCGACTTTTTATACAAAGCTTTAGTGTAATATATTTTTACCTAATGTAGATTTTATAATAACTAAATGTGCTGGAAAGTTGACCTAAAAACAAATAAGCCTTTTAAATGTATGAAATTTTTGTATTTTCCATACCCCAATAGCCAAAGTGGATGTTGTTCCTTTCTTTTTTTTTTAGTAGTCATTCAAATAAGCTTTTTAGAATTAAAAAATAAACCACGTATACCTATTACTCTGATAGTTCTTTCAAGAAACATGTTTTCTACCAAACTTCGGTCTGTATGGTCAAGGCCAGCTAAAGGAGCGTTATATTTTCTATTTGTTTTAAAAGTGAATAAGATACCATGATGAAATGCTAGCCCTTTTTTGACTAGTTTTTCTAAGGTTTTATTTTTGAACTCTAATTCATTTCTGTGATATGCAGAACTAATTTAAAGGGAATTAAAAACGCAAGTTATATATACATTTTACCATAAACTCGGTATCTTTCGGTCGTTCATCATGTTTGAGATTACTTCACAACATTGTTGCGCAGACTTTCTTGTTGAGCAAAACTTAGTCTGTGTTAAAAACGGTTTTTTGCTTTTTTCATTTTTATATTTACTATTAAAACAGGTTTGTTATTGCTGTGTTTTTGGATTATCTCAAATAGCCTATTTCACAACAAGAAAAAACCTGGATTTGTATTTTGAGCATTGTTTTACTTACTTCCAATCAAGTTTTCGGTCAAATAAAAACATGTTGCGGTCTGTTGCATGGTACCCATAAACAAACTTCTCGAGTTTTATTGGACGACATTCTTCTGAAAATGTGAGAGCTACCTCGCAATAATTATTTTCAGCCTATATTTTGCTTTTAATACGTTTAGCCTGCAACCACATTGCTATATCGTTTATGTTGGGCACAGTGGCAGACACTGCAACATATCTGATATTGTCGTTCACTGTCTTGAAAATTGATACAAGAGTTCCAGATGTTTTTAGCTAGTTGAATTGTTTCCTTTTCTTTTATATGTGAAATAAACCTACTTTCATTCTGCTAACACACGCCTCTAAAACAGCCCCTCGTTTTTCATTTAGGATGTGTATTTCGTCAATCTAAATAATAAGTTTATACAAATCAGCAACTTGAAAATCTACCAAAAGCGCCTTAATAGTATTCATAATCTCGCGATGATCGACCCACTTTCTAGTCATTGAATCCCATTTTTCAGGTGTTGTCACACTAGAAATATAGAAAGAGCATTTGCATTTTCTCTACAGTCATTTATTAGTCTTACATAAGGAATGTATTAAAGATTGAAGACAGTGATGCGTTTTCTGTATCTCCAGTATATTCTTTACCTAATTTATAAGTAGCTTTAGTTGATACATTTTGGTAGGGCAATTTACATACACCCTATACCAAACGCTTTGAGTTTTTTTTCCCAATCTTTAACTCTCTCGTGACACAAACTTTTGGTTGGTGCGATATAAACGATTTTGGAACTTTTTCCATAGGTCAACAATACTCTAACTATAGTCAATTCAAACACTGCTGTTTTCCCTGAACCAGTAGGAGCTAGCATATACCGAGCAAATTTAGTCAAGAGTAAATAAAAAAAACATGGACCAAGTTGCTCACAAACTTACCTGAAACAACTAGGTTGTTGTTTTGATAAAGGGCCTGAAAATACGCTAAAGTTAGAAGAATTTTTATAGAATTTTCTTTTACATCTGGAAAACACTTTGACTGTATAAAATTGAAAGTTGGAAAATTGAAAATGTTATTGTATGGAGATGCTACATTGTTTGATTTTGTTTAGTCTATGAAAATAAGAAAACAAACTGTACTTACGCACATCACTAGTCTTTCTCAGGCCTTTGTTGTTAAAAGAAGTTCCCTGGTCTAAACTAGTTTTAGTTTTGTTTTCATCTCATTGTTGTTCCTTTTTTTTTTTTTATGTTTATTAGATAGTACTACCTTCATCAATAATACTTATTTGAGTTTTGTAAGTCATTTGCTGGTCCTTTTTTGAAAAAGAAAGACATTATTGTCAATTGAAGCTCTTTAAAAGTACCTTAAATATGACATGATTAGAGCTTTTGTCTATGTCAAGCAAGTCAAGCGATCTCGATAATAAGACCTCTTCATTTTCTAGCCACTCTTCAGTGTCCGTGATACTGTCACTGTTACTCTGACATTTAACCTCATGTTCCTTTTTGGGGCTGCTACGTATCACGCTGGACAAAGTAGGAATTCCATATACTCTATTTGAGCTTCTTTGGTGTTTTTTTTTGCTAGGACGATGCTTTGTTGGAGTGAGACCGTACATTATTTCTCCTGTATGCTTTTTAAGGGAAAAAGGGTAATGAGAAAGCTGCGTTTAGATAAAGGGAAAATAATTACAACATTTCTATTTGATAGATAAAATGGGACATAGAAAGTGGAAATGTTGTTTATGTATACCCCACTAATATGTTGTATACTTGAGATGTCTGTAACGATAATTGATTTAAAACCAAGAAGCTCAATACATGGCAAAAGCTAGTAGTGTTTGCAGATAATTTGTACCTCGCTAGAATTTCAGCTTTGGCATGTAAGTTGTGCCTTTACATACGCATTATTATAGTCGTTTCCAACCATGAAATGTTACTATCTATCTAACGCTCCAATGTGAAAACACACTTAAATGTAAAAACGATTGTGTATAGTTCTTTATGACTTCAATAAAGTCCAATCCACTCTTAGAATTAAACTTTCAAACTGTTTAATATCGCTGGAATAAGCAGAGTGTGATGCTTTAGAGAAAACTTCTGACAATGATGTATCTCCATACTCTAGTAGGCATAGATGTTATAGACTTTAGAGTGTTTGAGAAGTATTCTTCCATTTAGTTAAAACAAAAATCAAGAAATAGAATATAGAAAACAGAAAACGAAGATACAGGCTCTAAAGATTTCACTTTTCAAGTTGATGGCAATAGAGCAAGTTGTGTGACACAACTCGTGCTCATCTCATGTAGCACCCCAATGTATACTTCTAGAATTGTTTTGGTTTTAAATGCCATAGCATTAAGCCACAGGTTTGAGGTTTTGGCTTAAAAAAACGCGTGAATTTTTAATCCAGCGTTTTTTCTTTGGTGTGATGTGATGTCTGCTTATCCGTAAAGATGTAAGTAATAAACAGTTCTATTGCTGTAGTTGAAATGCCTAATAGTGTCAAGGCAAATGCAATTACTTTACAGTTAACGCAGCTTGGGTCTCATATACTGATATTTATATTGAATTCATTGTATTGTTTATGGTACTTGATCAAACATAGCAAACAACTAAAGCAAGTAGCTTGCCTGTCGTGTTTGTAGGTCCGTAAAAATAGATGTGTCTGTTACTAAATTTAGTTTCTTGCTGTAAATAGGAACCAATCAATTAAAAAAGTAATTCCGCGGATAACGAACACATTGAGCGAATCTAATCCGCGGAAAAGGAGTACACAACATAAAAGCAGGTTTGTTTTTTCGATTCTTTTGCTCTTATACAAAATTACTCTAAACAATGTCAGAAATCTCTCTCTTTGATTCCAGCCTTCTTTCTTCTGAAGTTCAAGCTGCTTTGCCTAAAGGACACACTCTTCGTGCTCTCAGATCCAACGACTACGAACGCGGCTTTCTAAAAGTTCTGGAGGTTTTGACAGAGGTTGGCAACCATACTAAAGAAGAATTTACAGAGCAATTTAACTATTTAAAAAACCACAATCATGAATGTAAGGAAACAACCGATAACATACGATATGTGCTTACGTTTTTGTTTTGTAGATCACACTATTACCATCACTGACGATGCAAGCAACACAGTAGTTGCAGTTGGAACCATTTTTGTCGAGAGAAAGTTCATTCGCAAGAACGGATTGGTTGGGCATATTGAAGATATTGCTGTAGACAAAAACCAACAAGGGAAGAAGCTGGGTTTAAGAATTATTCAGGCACTCAAATATATTGGCGCTAAGCGGGGTTGCTACAAAGGTAAACAAAACAAAAAACAATACGTCGTTTTAAAATATAAAGAAAATACTGAGTTCGATGTAGTTATTTTGGACTGCTCGGAAAAGAACGTCCCTTTCTACGAAAAGTGTGGATTCAGTCAAAAAGAAGTAGAGATGGCTTGGTACGTCCCTACATCTGAAAAGGCCCGTTTGTAAACAAAATAAAGCATCATCATTCATCTTTGCATTTTAAATACTCCTATTTTACCTGTTTACAAAACGTATTGTGCGCCCAATTGATAGCTCGACTTGAAAATTTCTGCTTTCTCTATAAATATAAATATAACATGAGAATAGGCTTGACACATAGTTAAAAAAAATAGAAGAGTTTTGATTAAATAAAAATAGTTTATGAAAAATATGTGTGACTACCATACTCTCCTATTTACGTACAACTCTACCTTGTTTTTTTTTTTTTTTTTTTTTTGCCTTTCAAGTTGACAAAAGTGTATGTAGGGAGAATCCCTTATACTGCCTGTCTATCGCAAATAAGATACATGTAGCAATGTGTAGGGACAAAAAAGCTCAATATAAAAAGACCTAAAAGTACACTGAAGCTATGGCAGTGAGGGCGAAGCAACCCAAATTAGAGCTCTGCTACAGACTTGATTCTATATTCCAAGATTAAAAGAGGTACTAGAGCTGTTCCACATTGCTTGACTAGTGTTTTGCCAATTAGGGTCAAACATTGTATTCATGTGCCATACAGCCAAGTTCCATAAAAATTCCCGCGCGTATTTTTTTTCCTGGGGCTTTTACCATAAACGCAGCTCTGGATCTTTCGTCTTCAGCAAACCGTTTTTTTTTTCGTTAAACGAGGCGATTGTGGCACGACTGCCGAAGTCTACGGTGCATTCCTTTTTAAACAAAACAAACAGTATCCTTACCCCAGTACCAAAAGGAAAAAAAAAACCACTACCAGAAGACCTTTAAAGGTCTAAAGTAGTTGATACATTTGGACTCTATAGGAGGCAGATACCTGGATTTAGCTGTTTCAAAAAAGCATCTTTGAAAAAGTATCAACTTTACATGTCAGTTGCTTAGAGTTTTACTTGTGTAGAATATAGGGTAGGACCGTAAAAAAGACCTCGCGGGTGCCTTTTTAAATTAAAAGACCCGTAATAACATGTTGGTTAAAGCCTTTCAATTTCACTTTTAGCTCTTCGAACTTTAGGAGAGTAAGGTTGTAATCCAAGAGGAGAAAGACTGTTTTCTTTTTCAAGTGTTTTGATACGGACAGCTTCCTAATATTTTTCCTGTCTTTGGTTTTATAAAGATACTTTTTTTTTTTTTTTTTCAAAACTTGGGGTCTTTGCGTAGTAATTAGCTAAAAATGTCAATATAGCTTCAAGCGCTTTTCAGCTGTTAGTTTCTAAAAACCAGTTTTATTTGAAAACCGTGGCAACCAAAGACAGGGCATCTCTCACTGCTAAATAGACAATCTGATTGGACATTTTTCATACATCTACGTTGTACAACACAAATAACAAGTACCTGTATATACTAAGTAAAAGGTATCAGAAACTTCACAATACCTTGGATTAGATTAGAAAGGTCACATAGAATGCATAAGCAATATCAACGATAGATTAAGTGGCTGTTTACAGAGCCGGTATTTGCTGTACTCTTCAGCTGATTTTTTTTGTGGTTCAGAAAAAAATATTTCTTATCTCTTTTCTCATAAACAATGGAGTTTCCCAATCCAGGTCAAATTGTTCAGTATGATTACAGAACAGAAAACGGCATAGCTCCAGAAATCGAGCAATTGAAGATACTGCAATGGAACATCGAAAGGAATTATGGTTTGGATTCATTCTTACTTTTCTTCCAAATTGTGAACAGTGCATTTTATAGAGTCAGAAGGAATCATTCAAATAATAAAAGACTTGGATCCCGACGTTATTTTACTACAAGAAGTTGATGTGTATTGCAAAAGATCTGGGAATCGCGATCACATGAAAGAATTGTGCAAAGCGCTCCAAGTGAAAGGTGGGTTTGTTTGCGAATTTCAAGAGCTTGATAGCCCTTCACGAAGCCTGCGTGATGCTGTATGTATTAGAAGCAAATATACATGTATATACAGAGAAACTGTTAACTTTTTTTTGAAGGGGGGAGGGGCTCATGGGAATGCAATTCTCTCAAAGCACGACGTTGACTTCAGAGTAATTGAGCACCGAAAAGATGCTTTCAATTGGAATAGAGATGGAAAATGGTTGAGAGAGCCAAGAATTGGAAAGTAAGCTTTTATGAAAACGGGAAAAAAAAGTGCTAAGGGTCTTTATAGGCGATATACACTAGTGGGAACAGTGAGAGCAAAATCGATGCCTCCTGTAGTTTGCTACTCCGTTCACTTGGAGGTATTTGAAAAGCATACAAAAAGCCTGGCACTAAGCAATTTTAGGTGTTTACAGGAATAATCAATCGTGTACATAATTTTGCCGATCTATTCGAAGATGCAGCTCAAAACGCAAAAGAATATCCTCATCAGGTTATCGGGGGAGACTTAAATACCATGGCACAATCTATAGCTCGTTTTTCACCCAAATTTGCTCGCGATAGATACCGATTGATGTCTGTAGGCGATACAGAAAGCAACTGGTTCGATCGGCATGTAATGGCAGTATACAGGGATCCTCAACATGAATATAACCTTCGCTTAGCAGGTGCTGGGTTTCCTTTTTCTACTCTACCAGTCCGCTTGATTCGAGTCATCTGGCAGTTGATAGGACCTTGGTTATTTGAGATTGTTAGCGGATTCGATCTTGAAACGCTAAAAAGAGCACGTAACCCTGGTTTTTATGATCCCTGGGATCCAAATGAGGTAACCTTGCGTCATCCAGATTACTTCGGTTTATACTCTGCCAAGCTGGACTGGTCTATGGTAAGATGTATGGATGTGTGCCAAAAGTGGATTGGAAATAGAGATTTCAGTGCAAGCGACCATGCTTATTTGATGCTAAAAGTTAAGCCCGATGAACCAGAAAAAGTTGAGCAGCTTCAGAAGATATGGCAGGCTCGTCGGCACCAATGGCAACCAAATGGATTTGCACCTTACAGAAGAACAGCAATTGGAACAACCATTCTTGCGCTTGTGGCATCCCTTCTTGTCCAATGGTTACTTCATATGTTTAGGCAGCTTTAAAACATTGTTTGAGCCTTATATTACTCTTCTTTTTATAGCTTGCTGTGTCAATTCTTTTTTCCTTCTATGATATTGATTAGAATCATATAAAATATCTCCCTATATTTACCACCTTGAACCAAAGGACACACTTAACTTAATTTTATACTTACAACTTAAGTCTCTATTTTGTTTTTTTTTTTTTCTAAAAAAAATAAATAAATCCTTTCTCTGTATCAAATCTAAAGTACTTTTCTTCTCTCTTACTTTAACTAGTCTGTGCCTCAGTAGCTCTGATAAAAAAGGACTTGCAACGGGAAATTAAAAACCTCAGTAAAATTCTGGTTAGTACAACGTTTTGCAAAATCAAGAGACACACATACGCAAGGAAGCCCACTAAATTGGCAATCTATATTTACAGCCGGCTTTCCCATAGCCTTTTTCTTTATAGTGAAATAGTGCAACCTATATATACATGAGCCTTTGTCTTTTACTGACCCTGAGAACTGTATATCGAAAGCAAAACAACTCAAAAGAATACTTTAATGTACTTTCATAACTATTTATTTAACATAAATAGTAGCGAAACATACACAAGTACATACTTATTTATATAATTTTACTTATGTAACCGTAAAAGACTCCAACCAATGTAGTTGACCGATAAACACATATTTGTGGCTAAAATGTATTGCAGTAGGCAAAATACTAGTACCTCACACTGTTGTGTACAGTAAAAATACTCAGTGGGCAGTGTGGTATTTGATATTACTAGTAGGCTAGTAGGTATGGGTTTTATTAGAAAAATTGTCAAGTAAACAAAGCATTTGCTATATTCTGACATAAGAATCTATCAAGTGAAGTGCTTGTAAACGGCTTTATTTGGCTTAAGAATAGCTTAGTTAAGCACCAACTATGTATTTTTAATGTTTTGTTGTCTTCGCTTTGCTTTTCAGGGCATATATTGGAAAGAAAAACAAAATTTTATACAAATTTTGTAGGGGATGGGCCATGGAAAGGTTTTTTTCTAAAAAAAAAATGCCTGACTAAAGTTTGATCACTACAAAAAAGTAAAGCTGCTCAACGCCTCACTCCAAGAGATCATAATGCCTTTTGAAAGGGAATACATCTTTATGTCAGTCGAGACATATGTAAATACTAACTGCAACAGTGCAATGCTAGTTTTATATATATATATATCTCCTTGTTTAGTCGGTTTTAAGTTTACATTATGCTGTAACTTGTCTGCACACCACTTTTATATGTATTTTACCATCAAATGATGCAGTTGTTTACTAGAATTTGTATACAAAAAGTAGACAAGTATATAAGTCATCGAAGCCATTTTTTAAACCGAGCAGCTTTGGAAGCATAATGAAAAAGCCAATGTGAATTTTTTTTGAAGTAGCGTTTTCTATTTGACATCTGTAAATTATATACCGTGTGTATTTATGTAGTCATTAGATATTAAAGTTTTATTTATACATGTATACAGCTTTTCCTTATCCTTTTGTTTTGTTATTTCTTCAACTTTTTCGTAAATCAAATATGTCACAAAACAACCATAGTTTTGGCATCACCGTCTTTGGCTTGAAGCCTTAAACACGAATCGCAGCATTTTTTACTCCGCATAAAGTCAACTCTTCAAAACCAAGCGTAATTCAGGTCAGGTGTGGACGCCTCGTTCCAATTTTTTTCCAGTAAACGTTCTGAGTACTGGAATTTTAAACTTCAAAAAACAGGCTTTTTTTTTTAAAAAAAAAGATAGAGGCGAGATGAAGATCATTTTGCTCTAATTGAAAACTTAGACTAAATCACTAGCTCAAAAAAAAAAAAAAAAACTATAGTACTTGCGGCTCTTGTCCTATGGATATAAATTTGTCACTTTTCAGGCGTGGGTATTTTTACAGAGTATATTTGTACACATCCGGGTATACGGGTTTTTTTAGTCTCACAAAACTTCTTGTGATCAGTAATAAAAACAATGAAAAACTTCAATCACATACAATATAGTGTTTTCGGTTTAAATTTGAGACGTTTCTAAGAATTCTTGAGATTTACATCAAGTTACATTTAGACCGTGCCTTGAAGATCAAGACTTTAGTTTTGGACGTTTTCTTCTCTTAAAATTTCACAACAAATAGATTACGCTGAGCCCATCTCAGAAAAAAAAACCATTTGCTTATAATCCGATGTGAGAGGAGAGGAGATAGGTACAAGCACGGTTTTGGTGTACTAAATGGCTTAATTGATTGTAGTTATTAAAAAACCGAATCGAGCACTGTATTTTTCATTAGTTTCACTGCCGAAATCGATGATTCCATAACCTGCTTTGCCGATTTTTATCAACTGGCTTTTTTTCTTTGAAGAGTGTGAGTAAGCTATATTGTATATGTGTCTCTTGATTTTGCAAAACGTTGTACTAACCAGAATTTTACTGAGGTTTTTAATTTCCCGTTGCAAGTCCTTTTTTATCAGAGCTACTGAGGCACAGACTAGTTAAAGTAAGAGAGAAGAAAAGTACTTTAGATTTGATACAGAGAAAGGATTTATTTATTTTTTTTAGAAAAAAAAAAAAACAAAATAGAGACTTAAGTTGTAAGTATAAAATTAAGTTAAGTGTGTCCTTTGGTTCAAGGTGGTAAATATAGGGAGATATTTTATATGATTCTAATCAATATCATAGAAGGAAAAAAGAATTGACACAGCAAGCTATAAAAAGAAGAGTAATATAAGGCTCAAACAATGTTTTAAAGCTGCCTAAACATATGAAGTAACCATTGGACAAGAAGGGATGCCACAAGCGCAAGAATGGTTGTTCCAATTGCTGTTCTTCTGTAAGGTGCAAATCCATTTGGTTGCCATTGGTGCCGACGAGCCTGCCATATCTTCTGAAGCTGCTCAACTTTTTCTGGTTCATCGGGCTTAACTTTTAGCATCAAATAAGCATGGTCGCTTGCACTGAAATCTCTATTTCCAATCCACTTTTGGCACACATCCATACATCTTACCATAGACCAGTCCAGCTTGGCAGAGTATAAACCGAAGTAATCTTAATAGCCAAGATTGAGTTGATTGGTAAAAAAAAGGGGGGCAGAACAAGTCTCATCTTAAGTAAATGGTGGAATATCTATATGACTACACTACATGTCGTTCAAACCAACTACTTTTCATATGTATCGGTAGCACCAATCAACATAGCTGACAAGAGAGGCAAATGTAGAAAAGTTCTCTTTAGTATGGTGAAAGCGAATTTTTGGTTGCTAGAAATTTTAGGGAAATAGAATGAAAAACACATTACTGCTATCACTGCTTAAAACAAACGCTACATGAAAAACAACAAAAGAGCTCTTTTTTGGGTAAATGTCTAGATGGCAAGTACACCCCAAAAAAAAACGAGAAAAACAAATACAGGTATGTCCAAACGTTATGTATCAAAGCTAAGAGCTCTGATATAAGGTCTTTTCAGCAACTTGAAAAAGACAGGAATGTTTTCTAAACAGACTGTATTTTACAGGTGGTTGTGTATCTCTAAGTGTCTAAAGCTCTTTGTAGTAAAATTTTTGAATAAGAATCTAGTCATACATCGCATCACTTTGTTCCTATAAATTTTAACGCACTAGACGTGCTAATCTTCAATGAAGAAACTAAAAATGGTTACGTGACTTTTGTAGTGGTTGTGTTTCTTACGAAGCAATAGTAAGTCACACCATCTTTACCTTTTCACCAAAATGTTCCCGCCATACGTTTCACTTGATCATTTGAGATTCAAATGAAAAACATACAAATATGGCATATTTCAAATTAAAACACACTGAGGAAAAAACTTTTTTTTTTTTGCGCCTGTCATAAAGAACAAAGTTATGGTTTTTTAGAACAAGAAAAAGTTTCAAGAGGTCTATTGCAAACGTATCTTTTAAATCAACCACATGTTGTTATAATAATTTCAGTATGATACTTTAGAACCTACAAAACAAAATCGGTTTGCGAGGACCGGTTCGGCTGCTTACATGGGGGGAAATAAAGCAATAGCTCTATATACACTTAAGGACACTTGTTTATCTAATTAGAAAAAAGCGATTGTTTTTATTCAGTGAAACAAATATTGAGCTATCTTGAACTTAGAAACCTAAAAAAGGATACACAAGTAATCTTTTTCATGGGAAAAAAAGAAAAAAGAAAAATGAAGATGTGCTAAACATAACCCACTAGTTCGTTCCCAGACCTACAAATACACTAGGTGTGACATTATAACACATCATTTCACTTATGAGAGGAGGTATAATAGTCATTACTAGAAACGGTAATTGATAGATAGTTATAAAAGTTTCCAAGTTGATAGTATTGGCTCTTGTTTTCCTATCAATATCTTGTTTGTCTTATCTTTCAACAATTACTAATAAATCCCTCCCGCAAAATATTATATATTAAGCACTATATATTGCTCTCTTTCTATTTATTACACCCCACTTCAACCAAGTATTTTTTTTTTTCAATATGCTACCTACAAACGAAGAATATAATAAAAATAACGACACACATATAAACTATAAAAAGTCAAAAAAGATCAAGTCTCAAGATTTAGGATTCCCACTGTATATGACTGGCTGTGCAATTATCGCGGCGCTTTCTGGTTTTAACGTTGGGTGGCATATTAGTACGCAATTTTTTGAGCTAATTAATATGACGCAAATCTAACAACTTCTATAGGTGTACCCAATATGCCTGAGTCTGTTATCATGGGATATGTTAACAGCGATGGAACTGCAGGCTGTTTACAAGGAACTGATTCTTCTGGAACGCTACCTGGCTGTTTGCCAATGGGCTTCACCACTTGGTACAAAAAACGAAAAAATGAAAAAGACAGTATTCACTAACGCATGCTTCAAAAGGGGATACACTGTTGGGTCGTTTGCAATCGGTGGTTTTTTTGGTAGTCTTGCCAGTAAATACACGAATGTGTGGTTTGGAAGACGCGACAATATTATGGTTTCTTGTCTTTGGATGATACTAGGCGGTATCCTGTCTTCCTGCGCAACCAACGTTGGCATGGTAAAATAAAACAGACCACAGAAAGGGTCCATGCTTAAACTCCTTCTAGTATTCTGTTGGTCGCGCATTTGTAGGCATTGCCTCGGGAATGTGCGGGTCTTCAGTAGCAATCTATGTATCTGAAATATCTACCAAAAAAAGTCGCGGTGCCCTTGGTTCTCTTTTTGAACTCTTTCTCAATCTTGGTATCCTTCTTACCCAAGTATCAGGTCGATATATGTCTAAAGCACCCATATGGCGCTTCTTATGGGCCATTCCTTCTTTCATAGCTGCAATCCAGTTGGCTATAATGTATTTCTGCACAGTTGAATGTCCTCGTCGTCTTTGCGCTAACAAAGAATACGACAAAGCTTGTGCAGCGCTTCAAAAGCTTCGTGCAGGTGCAGATGTAGAAGAAGAGTTTGGTTTAATATTAGCTGCTCGTCAACGCGAACTTGAATCTTCTCAAAAACAAATGTCCATTTGGGACATCATTTCCTGCAAAGACAGACATATTTCATGGAATACAGTAATTGTAATGGTCATTCAAGCCTTCAATCAAATTGGAGGTATCGGCCCTATGTCTGTTTATTCTGTGGGATTTTTTACAGAAATTTTTGGTGATGCAACTTTGGCTACCAATATCTCTCTCGCTGACGCCTCGGTTAATATTCTTGCTACATTCATAGCTGTTATTTTTATGAACAAGGTTGGTCGCAAAGGCTTCATGATGGTTTCTACAGGTGGTACCTGCATAGCTTCTATAATGATGGTTCTTGGCTCTACGCTTAAAACAAGTTCTGGTCACCAGGGTATTGGGGGTCTAGCAATTGCCGCTGCAATTCTGTTCACAGGTTCATATAGTATGGGCTGTGGTGTGATTCCTTGGCTAATTGCACCTGAAATGTTACCCATGCATGCCCTTGCAGCTGGCTCTGCTCTTGGTAACTCTTCTAATTGGCTTTTTAACTTCATCATAAATACTATATGGCCATCGATGAGTACTGGTCTCGGTACATATAGTTTTATTGTATTTGTCGTAATCAATTTCCTTGGATTCATATTCATCACTATATTCATGCCAGAAACTACAGGAAAAGATATTGATGAGTCCGATAAAAACAAGGTAGTTGACGATGAAAGCAGTACATCAAGTCAGGGGCAATTAGTGATATTAAAAACGCTAGCTAAACTGTTTTTATTTATTTTTTGTCTGTATAATTTTGTAAAATAACCCCTCTTTTATCTTCCCTTTGTATCAATAAATATATATGAATTATTTCCCCAAGATTTTGTGCTAGTACTTCAATTACGATGGAGTTTGAGCTTGATATTCTGCTGTGGTCAGTTTCTTAACTAAAAAGTACAGGCCGACCTCTAATGATCTATATAAAAAAAACCATATCCACGCTATGTAAATCTCAATATACTTTTTTCTATAACATAGTATTTCCCAATTAGTTTAGATGCTAAGAAAAAAAAGAAAATATTATTTCAAAAAGCACGCTATAGCTACACAATATGCAGACGTGGAAGCATTCGACTTCTTGTGTTCTTATTTGATTTTCCGTGCTATCTTATATAACTTAAAGTCTCAAAAAAATAAAACAAAAAAAAGTGGGTACAGTTTTGATCTTATAGGCAGTTTTTTTTTTGTGCTTTAAAAAGTTTCTAAGAACCCACTTTATATCAGCGAATACAGATAGTAGTAGATATATAATAATCCACATGAGGATACAAAAAAAAGTGATAGCAGCTTTTGCGATTCTAAAATCAAGTCGTTTTAAACTCATTTTTAGAATGCTCAAAACATATAGCCCTTCTTTGGTTTGACTCGCCTTCTTACAATCGTCACAACACTAAATGGTTTGTTCCTTGCTTCTGCTCACTACCCTTTTGTTTTATTCAACTTATCTTCTATTAAAATCGCTAAAAAGTCTTAATTATAAATAGCCAAAAACACATAAAAATCATGAAGCTCCAAAGCCCTTGGGATTCTTAATCTAACTGAACTAGTGCCTCTTCAGGCCATTTTGTATCATCTGTGTTACTGCACTTATCACCTATTTCCTTGTGACTGCCAATACTTTTCTTAGTTCCTCACACCCTCTGTCCAATGATTTTTCTATCAAGGAATTTTTTTTTAAATTTTATCCCTCTTCTCCTTTCTTCAAAAAATGAGCGAATCTAACACTGTCATTGGTATCAACTTTGGTACAGCTTACACATCTATTGCTTATATCAACAAGGTATGGAAGTCAACTGGCTTTTCCAAAAAGCCATTCTCCTTAACAAAAAACGGTATTATAGGAAGGTCGTGCTGATTGTCTTGCCAATGAAGAAGGTGATAGACAGATCTCTTCTTCTCTCGCATTCCACGGCGATGAAGAGGTAGGTGATCGCTCTGGTTTTTAGAGTTTCTTAAGCTAAAATTGCTATAGGTTGTTGGTTCTCAAGCTAAATCTGACATTCCTCGTCATCCCGATACTACAGTAGCTAACTTCCGTGCCAACATCGGTAAAAGGTAAACTGGTTTTGTTTTCAAAGGGAAAGTATACTTACCCTTTTGTGCGCGATTTTTAAGTTTTGCTGAAGCTGAGAGCCTCACTGGTTCTGCTGCTCCTGTAGTCGAAAAAAATGGTTTGCCCGCTTACGAAATTAGCTTGCCTTCAGGAAAGACCGTTTTTACTGCCCAAGAGATTTCTAGCAAGTTCTTGCGCCATATTCGTGAATCTGCCGAAGCTTTCTTGGGCACCAGCGTAAACGGCGCTGTTATGGCTGTTCCTACTTATTTCACCCAAAAGCAACGTGAAGAGTTAGTAGCTGCCGCAGACAATGCTGGAATTAAGGTTCATCAACTGGTTCAAGAATCCGCTGCTGCTGCTCTTGCCTACGGTATTGGTCAAGAATCAAGCAACAGCGCTCCCCAAGACAAAACTATTGTTGTATGCGATTTGGGTGGACACTCTTTTGATGTGACTGTTTTGGCTGTTCGTTCAGGCATGTACACCGTTTTGGCTACTGCTCACGACACTAAAGTTGGTGGAGCTTCTTTTGATGATAACTTGATCAAGCATTTCTCTTCTGAATTCCAGAAGAAGTCTAAGGTTGACATTTCTTCCAACAAAAAGGCTCTTGCAAAGCTCCGCAATGCAGTCGAAGTTACCAAAAAAATGCTTTCAAGTGGCAACTCTGCCCCTTGTTTTGTCGAATCTTTGGCAGAAGGTATCGATTTCCACAGCACTGTCAACCGCATGCGTTTCGAGCTTTTGTCAAAGAACGTTTTCGCTCAACTTCAAGCTGTTATCAACCAAGTCTTGGAAAAGAGTCAGTTAGATGCTTCTGAAATTGACGAGGTTCTTCTTACTGGTGGTTCTGCTCGTATTCCCAAATTTGCTTTGAAGGTCCGCGAAGTTTTCTCTAGTGAACACACTAAAGTTTTGAACGATTTAGAAGCTGACGAAGTTGTCGCACGTGGTTGTGCCATTCAAGGTTCTTTGATTGCTGGTTTTGAAAAGGAAGACGTGGACGCCGCTATTCACCCTGTTGTTACTCTTGTACCTCACACATCAAAGGCTATTGGTATCATTAATGCCAGCAGCGAATTTGTCACCATTGTCCCTCGTGGTACCGCTCTCCCTGTCCGTCGTATCTTCGAATTCTCAAATGCTCAAGCTAATCAAACACATGCATATGTTGCTTTATATGAAGGCGACCACACAGTTGAAAAAACTGAAGTAAAGCCTGAACCCGTCCCTGTTGAGGAAGGTGAAGAACCCTATGAAGAAGAGCCCGAAATTCACACCAAGGTTTATAACAAGCCTGCAGCTCAATTAATCGAAGCTTCTCTCGCTCTTGAAAAGGCTTCTAAAGCTAAGGAAAGCAAGATTGAAGTTCAAATCACTATTGATGCTCAATCTGCTATTACTTTAGTCTTGCGTGAAAAGAACGGCAAGAACGTAGTCAAGGCTGAATCCAAGAAATAAATTATTGTACTTTAAAGTAGTGGCTTATAAATGTCACATAATGTCACCACAAATTAAAAAAAAAAAAAAGTAGCTCTTTCTAATTATGTTGTTCTGCCCAAACTGTTCCAACCTTTTATTAATCGAAAACGACGGTGGACAAGCCTTTTTTTGTCAATCGTGCCCATACGTTTATAGTATACAGAGCAGAGTAATTAGATCATTATGCTCAATGTTTTGATGAAGTAAATCCTCATTGTATTTTAGCATACCACACGAAAGGAATTGAAGCGCAAAGAGGTAGACGATGTATTAGGAGGGGCAGATGCTTGGAAAAACGTCGATTCTACTGAAGGTAGCAATATGTATAACATATGTTTCTTATCCTTTTTTTTCTCTTGCAATTAGTGAGCTGTCCAAAATGTGAACACGATAAAGCCTACTTTATGCAAATTCAAATCCGTTCTGCTGATGAACCCTCTTCACTTTTCTTTAAGTGTTGTAATGAAGAGTGTCAGTATCAATGGCGCGAAGGGTAAAAAGGCGTTTTGTATAATAAAAATGATTCCCCACTCGCAAAACATCATACAGTTAAAGACAACATTATTTATTAATACGCAGACGTGGTTTCAAACCCATTCACCGGATTTTTTTGATTTACAGCGTCTCTCAGCATATTCAATTGAATTTCATAGTCTTCAATATTCATTTTGGATTCACTCAAAGCATCCTGTCGATCGTGGAGAAGAGTACTAAGACGGTCGATTTCATCTACACTCTCAGCCAGCTTTTGTTTTAGTGCAGCACATTCGTTTCGAGCCTTTAGGTTTGCGGCTTCGAGTTGAGCTGCTTTCATTTGTGCTTCTGATATGTCGTGATAAGCAGCTGGGGCTGTCAAAGCTTCAGTAAGTTGCTGTGTTAGGTTAACAATTTTGATAGTATTTTCGCGCACTTGAGATTCAGCTTTAGTAGCTCTCGAATACACCACTTGCAACTCCTCCAATGCACGCTGATGAGCCTCTTGGGCCTCTTGTGCTCGTTCATGTGCTTCTCGAGCCCTTTCTTCAGTAGCTAGTCTAGCTGTTTGGTCGTGCTCAGATCTTTTTTGGAGTTGCATCCACTGTTTTGTTTTGTTCTCATTTTCCAGAAGAGCCTGCGCTAAGCGCTTTTCTAGTTCGTCGCTGCGAGATAACTCCAAGCCTTCTATTTCTTCTTGACGGCGGGTTTTAATAGCCAAGTATTTAGATTTAAAATAAGCAGCCTCCTGTAGAGCTGCAGTACGCATCCGATCGGCCTGTTGAACTTTATCTGGAGTATGTACCATACTTGTTCGAACTCGCCGAATTTCTGACTTAACTGCAATGAGCTGTTCAAACAACTTAACTTGCTCTTCGGGTAAATGATCAATATCCATAAGCAGGGTCTCGTCCGCTTCATATCCATCGTCTTGACGATTTTGAAGTTTACGAGCTATGGAGACTTCTGTACGCCACCAGCTTTCTTTTTTTTTCATCTCAGATATAATGCTATCTCGCGCCTTTATTTCGCGGAGCAACATATCTCGCTCTTCGTCTACCTGTGGTGTCTCAGACTCTATATGTTCTGGCATTAACTGAGGGGATGAGGTAGTACGCGGGCGACGGAGTGCAGCTTCAGGTACAGTAGGTATAGTTCTAGGGGGTCTGACAGGTGTCTGGCAGTAAGAACACTGAAGTTTAGTTTCAAATTTGTGTAGGTATAGTGTAATTTGTTACCGGAGCTTCTGTTTGGGGTAATCTTTGTCTTGGGTTACTTATAGTAGGCGAATCTTGTTGACTGTCATTTTCTATATCATTAGAGTTGATTTTTAAGTGGTTTTGTGGTATAGTGGGCTGCTGTATTGGTTTCTGTTTTTGTTCAATAGGTTGTGGAGGTCTTTGACTTGCTTGTAGGGAATCTTGTCTTTGTAAATTATCTTGAGATTGTATATCTATAGAATCAAGTCGTGGGAGAGCAGATTTTTCTTCGACAGGAGTCGAGGAGGGTACAGGCTGAATAGGGTATTTGATTTTTGTGCTGTCTAATATATAAATAAGAGAGGCGTCATCCATTTTTGCAAAGTCATTATCGCCCCCTATTATAAACATTCGATCGCCAATAGCTGTCATTGTATGACCGTGGCGCGGAGAGGGTGAGGTTCCCATGTTTTGGAAAGCTGACCAATACCGGTCTACATCACAAGTTATTTTTTGAGCTTTTACTTTTTTTTCTTACTTTTAATTTTATAGCCACATAAATCATTTAATTCAGTACCCTCATCTCCTCTACCACCAAAGATGTATAACGCATCATCTATAATGGCAGAAGAGCATCTCTCACGAGGAGCTGGTACCGTGCCGTCTACGGCTATCTTTGTCCAAGTGTGAGTCGTAAGGTCGAAAGACCAGAGGTCGTTGAAATACTGACGACCGTTTGTTCCTCCAAAACTAGAAATAATAAATTTTGTGAAACCTAACCACGAGGTATTGCCTAATTTATACACTTACATGTACATTTTGTTTTCATAAATGGCGGAGACGTGTCCAGCTCTTGGCTCAGGGCCATAATCGGATTGTATAGAGTTCCACTTCGGTGCTATAAAAGCAGAAGCTTAATTGCGATACTGTACTTTTGTTTGTTCTTTACTTACTTGGGTTCATTTGAAACGAAAATAAGTCGCTGAAGTAGCGGCCTTCTCTCTGGCCTCCCCAAACGTATACAACACCCTCATGTACGCAGCATGAATGCCCTGTTCTTTCTATAGGTGTAGAACTTCTATCTGTTGATAACCGGGTCCATTGCTTATTTTCTGTAAAAAAGCATAATCAAAGAATATTAGCCTTTAAAAAGTATGTCACACAGTATTGTACTTACGCAAATTTAAAAGGTAAACGCTTGGATCGTATTGTTCTTCAGAGGAAATTGATTTGCCGCCATAAACTAATGAAGTCTCATTAGAAGAAATGAACAAAAAATAGCCATTGCTTTAATTTACGCAAAATATGTCCATTTATGTGAAGTATTGTTGGTGAAATTCTAGTATTGGGTATATCTCCAATAGTTATCATGCTTATAGCAGACATTGCATCTATTGTTAAAATTCGTACATATCAAACAACTGATCTTCTAAATACTCTTCTTACTTATATCGATCAACAAAATGTCTTTTTTAGGCGTTCCTCGATGTACACCTCCATAGACTAGTATGACATCTAAAGATATAGCTGTTGCCGCATGTCGAACTCTTGGTAATGCGTTACTTGTTCCTCCCAGCTTCTTTTGGGACCATGGGTAGATAGATTTGTCGCTATGTTTTGAGAGCTTTGAAAATAAAGACATTTTATTGCTTTTTTAAAATAAAAATAAAAATAAAAAGGTATAGATAAATGAACAAAAAGAGAAGATTTCTCTTTTCTTCAATGAAATCTTTGAAAGAAAAAAGACAAATGTCGTGCAAAATAATTAAAAACAAATGTTAGCGGAAAGAACGTGGATATTTTCAGTCTCAATTCTACCTTTTGTACAAGTGTAGAGTCAGAGTTGGTATGGATCAAGAAAAAAAACTGTCAAAACACGAGCACATGCTTTTTTTCTCAGATTGAAAAATTGAAATGCGTCCACAATAAGCCACAGGCTCATAGTTTCCAAAAAAAAATAAAATAAAATAAAATAAAAGCAAAAAAACCATGCTTGTTATACTAAAATGTCCCAAGAAACACTAGTTCAAAATGAGACTATTAATGGTAACGCAATTTGAAAGAAGAAAGCAAAAAAATTTGAAGATTCAAAACGCTTACATGCGATTTAACGTTAATAGAGACTGAGGAATTTAAACAGCTTATAAAGGATTTAAAAACAAAAGTAGTTGATATGAAGAACCTCTTGAAACCTTTAAAAGAAAAGTAAAGTCTCTCGTTTCCGATCACATTTGTTTTTAATGGAGTTTTATAGAGTTAAAGACAACAACATTCAAACCTCAAAGGGCGTTTCCTTTCTTGAAGTCAAATATCAACTCATGTTACAATATGTTCTCGACTTAGCTTATTTTGTCAACATGAAGTTATCAGGACATACCATCGAAGAAAGTCCTGTTATAGGCTCGCTTGTTGAATTGCGTGTAGTCCTCGACAAAATGAAACCTGTTGAAAACAAACTTAAATATCAAGTTGACAAACTAGTAAGAGCAGCTGTCGTTGGTACCAAGAAAGATGAATCTGCCGCCAAAACAACAATGGAAGCTGTTGCAGCTGATCCTTTGGCATTTAAACCTAATCCAATGAACCTGATTAACAAAGATCAAGCTGAAGCCAATGAAGAAGAAGAGGAAGTATCAGATGTTTATAAACCTCCAAAATTAGCTCCTGTAGCATACAATGAAGACGCTGAAAGCAAGAGTAGAAAGAAAGACAGAGATGCAGAGAGATTAAAGGAAAAGGCATCACGATCGAGAATCATGAAGGATTTGATGTCCGAGATGACTGAAAACCCCGAAGAATTAGGAGTATTTGGTGGCGTTAATGAAGGCACAGGTTATGGCGATCGTATAGATAATTTAATAGAAGAGAAAAACAAATATGAAGAAGAGAACTATGTTCGTTTAGCGGTGACTCGAAAAGAAAAGCAACGACTAAACGCTAACAAAAAGATGCGATTTGAAAGTGAATTTGAGGTAAAGACGATGACAAAAAAATGCGATCATCCTGTTAAAACTATTTTTGAATTTCTAGAATCTGGAAGACTTCAACAATTTAGTTGGTCTACAAGATGTAGAAGAAGAAGAAAATAAACGATTCCGCAATGTCCTCAATCGCAAGAAATTGAAGGACGAGCCAAGCTTTAAAAGACAAAGAGATGATGCAGATAGCTATGAAGGAGAATATGAAGGCCTTTTGGAAGGCAATAAAAAACCAAAAGGCAAATTCAGTAGCGCAAGGAACAGAAGTAGCAAAAAAAAGAGAAGATCTTAAATAAATCGCATAAAAAACAAATAGAATTCCCCAAACGCATCATACACGATTTTTTTTTTTCGCCTATTTAGAATCTCTTAGCAACTCTTATTATTGTCTAGAATATAGACTATAATCTCACTGTAAAGCTTGCACTGCAAGACCAAAAGCGATACGAATGCTATGAACGTGCTGTATTTCATAGTCCAAATTGTAGGCAACATTATGCCAGTTGAAGCGCCATTGGTATTGCGATTTAATTCTTTTTTGCTCAGCATTTAAGTAGCAATCAGTATTCAGAATAATGCGAACACTCATAAAAAAAAGCCTAGAATCATAAGCTAAGTTTCAGCACTATGAGTTATGGATATGACACCGCTGAATATACCATAGTACTTTTAATGAGCAACAGATATTAAAGCATTCATAATTACCAAAAAAAAAAAAAAACCCCATCCTTGAAAGACTTTTGTACATTTCATTACACTGGAACACAAAGAACTGCAACTTAAAAATGGAAGGTTGATACGTAAACCGTTCTTTTTTTTTTAGATCAATATAGACTGGTTTTCATAAAACTTTCTCAATGGAAAGTTTTTGACAGTTTTATAGATAAAATTTTGTGTACAATCAAAGGTTTTTTATCAGCTCTTGATTATGTAAAGACGACGTGTAAGAATTGATCATTTGGTTCATAATTTCCTATAAAAAAAAACACAAAGGAAGAAGAATTAAATGAATACATGTGTCTGATTAAGTATAGTTACCTGTATTGTCTCAGCATCTTGATAGATCATAGATCCTTTCTCATAAAAGCGCTTGGTATTTTCAATCATTAAAGTAAAGTCTGAGCTGAACTCCTGAATTGAGCGGTAGTGACCAGAATAGATGCGTTCTTTAATGATTTGCATACAGATAGGTTCTACAAACATTTCATAATATGAAGGGTAGAGGTCTTTATCTACTGGGCTAGAAAGAGTAGCACATGGTCTATGCTCTAAATTTGTTTTACTATCTTTTATAGAGTATTGGTTGATTTCTTCATAGAAAGAAACTAAAGTTTCAAAGAGGCTATGAGCATACATACTCGGCTCATACAAGCCAATGGTAGAATCTCTTCGCCCTACTAAATTTGAGGCATTCTCTGAATCAGTCCCACTTGAGGATCTTTGACTCAACAGGGATTTATACTTTTTTTTGGGTGTCAAGTTGTTTTGATGTAGTTTTTCTAGTTTTCTTTTGTTTTCGAAAGGACTTCCGAACGTATTGTTGTCTACAAAAAGATCAGTGGATTTGTTGCTTGAGTCATCTGGTGTTCCTTTATAAAGATCAGTAACTTCAGTAGATTTCTTCAAAACGAATGGTTCAATCAATAGACAAAGTACTGAAGAAACTCGATTTTCTTCTTCATTCGTTAACTTGGAATCAAGTACAAGTAGGTTCTTGAAAGGAATTCTAAACCACTTGTCAAAATCGTAGTCGGTTTTAAATATCCTAGGAAGTAAAAAATTTGAAACTGCCCACAGCTCGTTAGTATTCTTTTTGACCGTTAGTTTAAAGAGATGTTAGTTTGAGTGGAAATACAGATACATATATATATATATATATATATATATGTTGTGCGTATCAACTCACTTGACAAAGATTTTCTGATAATATTAAACGGCGTTCTGTTTGATAGTTTTTTCGTATGACAGCATAAAGTTTTCGATTGTAAGTTCTTGCTGAGTTTTCCTCATCGATAATAATGTAAGACCATTTCCTTTTAACTAATAAGGATTCTTTTGCAACTGCTAAAACACTAGAAGTGAGAAGTACTTGAAAATCGCTTTTTTTTTGAATTTTAAGAGAAGTCTTGCTTTTGTCTTGAGCCCTGCCTCTATATACTTCTTTTTGTATATTAGGCGCTTGTTTTTCAAACTCTCTGCTCCATTTAGAAATCAATCTATCGTCTCGATATAAATTAGTAAAGGTTAATCTTCTTTCTCTTATGACTACTTCCGTGTTAAATCTTACAAAGAGTGGATGATAATCAGAAACGGCTCTGTGAATTTTTTTGTTTCAATCAAGTAAGTAATAAATGATACTGTAAGTATCAGCTTCTCAGAGCTGCTTTCGTTTTCGATCAAACCATTTGCATGGTTGTTGTAGAGCGAGACCATCCATTCAAGTTTCTTTAATTGATGAGAAGACAGTTGAATTTCTCTACACATGATGGGTGTGTATACTTTTTCTTTAATATTGTGTATTTGGTCGTAAAATGGTTCCTATAAAACTAATTATTAAAAAGAAAAATGTTGTTGTATTACATCAACGGTATTATTCTCTGTATGTGAGACAAGTAAGTCTTTTGCACAATTTTGTCTATTTGTAGCTGATGCTAGTGCAACTCGGAAAAAGTAATTTATTCGCTGCTCGATGTATAATATGCGTTCTTTTTTAACGCTGTTCGCATGTGCCATATAGTAAGTGTGATTATGGTATTTCATGTAAGACACGCGCTGTCTATTTCTTTTTAATAAAACTGCAGAAAGATAGTGATGAAACTGGAGAACTTTTTGAGCTAAGCATTCGGTTTGTAACCCGCTTTTTTGCAAGGTTTTATGTACATATCTAGATGGACCATTGCTCACTTTTTCTTTCAAAGCAACTGTTTGTAGTGCTTTTGGAAAATAGCTTGTAAGATGAGCAGCTTGAGTTTCTAAGCGAAATTCTGGACTGACATTTTCTTTGTTGACACTTTTTTTCCTATTATTCAGTAGCTCTTGCATATACGTTGAGACTTTGCCCTTTTCTACTACTGTAGTTTCTTTTGTCAGGTTTTCATTTTGAACCATTCTTTCTTTCTGAGTGCTTTCAGCTTCCAAACAATAGCTATTCTCGCCATTTGTAAAACCCAATATATCTTCCTGTAACTCAAATGTAATTGGCTTATCCTTTGAAATAAGTTTATAGGCCATGATTTGAAGCTTGAGCTCCAAAAGCTGATTGTTAGTGAAGAAAACCGGAAAAGGAGACATTAACGCTTCAGCTATAGTACAGTTAGCTTTTCTTATAGCAAAATGCGCCCGTATTATGTAACATAAATAGTACAAGCAACAAAATACCTTTTTCTACTGCAAAATCCTGCGGCTCTTCTATTATATGTGTCATTGAGGCTAATAGCTCTGATAAATCTGTGCTGCTTTCTATTGTAGCCCCACTATACAGCAAAACTTGTATTTTCTGTCATAAAGCGTTTGTTATTGTTATCTTTTAGAATGTGTACATACATATATATATATATGTATATATTTACTTGTAGAAGTACTGATAGGTGATGTGTGTGATTTTCACAAAAAACATCTTGACTGTCTTCCATTTTTTGTTATGAAGTTTATGGAAACGCGATTTCAAACTAATGTGTATAAAAGAAATAAATACAAATTGTTTCATTGATTTGTTGTTTTTATTTTATTTGAAAGCAGTAAAGCCTTTGTATATTTAAGGACAACAAAGAAATTTCGTACATTGATATGGTATTTCCTATTTTATGGTCCACTATTATGTCGTTTTTTGGGAGTGATTCTTGTACAGTTCAAAGTCTAATACAGCCTGTCTTTATCTCAGATACATGTAAGCCTGGTAGTTCTTTTTTTAATCTATAAAAAACTAAGTTTCTAGTTTGCTTGTTTTTTTTCAAGGACCATTGGCTTGAACATTAGATTTAACACTCCTTTTATTAAACTTGACACATATATTATATATTTTTAAGGTATGCGGGTAGGCAAAACCCAAACTACAAGATTTTTGTTTTAATACAGCCATTCGTAGAGTGTTTCGTGCTAATACTAGAGCTAAACAATGTCTATACTTTCACCAGAGCCTTTTTTTTCCCGCTAGATATATATACATATATAAAATCCTTACGGTGTATCTTCTTTAGGAGTACTAAACATAGCTTGGATTTGTCAAAGCTATTTTTTTAATAGTAGCACTAAATCTTTTTTTTAAGACAGGGAGTACCATCTGAGCACTGCTTCAAGTGCTTTTGCTATCTTTATATACCCTTGTATAGCCAGTTTACGGCTAAATACAAATGCTGGCTTGAAGGTATAGCACAAGCTTATTACAAAGAGAATTTAGGGGCTGTGAACGCCATGAAAGGCAGATATATTGTGGAAAAAATAGCAAGCAAAAATCTTGTTTCGAATCGCGAAACAACACACAACTAAGCTATTTTAGAAGTGGTATTCAACAGTGAGGCAAGGTTTAAGATTATTGAATAAACCCCTCTCCATTGACCTTTATAAATACTGCTTTTATGTTGTAAAGATTAGGAAAAATTAGTTATGGCACAAAAAAGTTGCTACTCTTTTTTTCTCCTTTTACTTTACCTGTGGTTTAACAGCCTATTCAAGTTAGAAAATGTATTGTCTTTCTTTTTGACAACAAACTTAAATTTTCTTATTTGGCAGTTGTAGAAAGACATTAGGTTCTGAGGCGTCAAAAAAATTACCGAAAAAGAAGCATTTTTTAGTGACAGATATAAAATTATAGGGAATCTATGCTCGGATTGACAGTCTGATTCATCAAACTGACATGCAGTTAAATTTAATCACCGCTTAATTCAATATCCGAAGGACATTTTTTCTCTGTACTTGCTATAGGGAAAAGTAGCGCCCAGAAGCCAAGCTCTGTCTTTAGACAATGGCTACTAGACCGTTACAACATATACCAACAAGAGAAGCCCAGATTGTCTAAAGGGGTATGGGAGTGATAGATTCTAGAAAAAGAAAAGTCATCTATCGATAGTTTAGTATAGTAATTATTAATAAATCTATATGATTTCTTTTTTATTTGAAACAGAACCGATAGTAATTGTGTTGAAGTGTTTTTAAAGGGAGAGGGTTGAAAAAGTATTTACAGGCAAAGGAAAGGGGGGTGGGGTGGGAAAGAAAAAGTATGGTTTCACATGTCTTTTATAAACGAAGGGGCAAGTGAGCTACTCTTGAATGATTCACTATGATACATGTTTATCTCTTTTTGTTTTATTCTGTTTTCTTCTCGGATGGAGTGCATCAGCAGTTGGTTTCCGTATTGCTGAAGCTCTTCTACTGAAACATATATACTGAACCGGTTCATTTTTAGAAATTCTAGCTCCAATAGATTCAATTCCTCTACAGGGAGTCCTCCCACCTAATAGAACATGAGGATAAATAGCCTTTTTTATAAGCCTTTACCTTTGCATACCGAGTGTTGGTAAAGAAAACGTCCGAAAAGAATTTACTAGAGACCATGATGCCGGAGATGATGAGTCTATGAATGTTGAAAGAATCAATGGTAAACGATTTTTTGTTTTGTTGTGTAATGCGATCAAAGTAGACCAGCAGACTGAGAAAGCACTCATTAGAACAAGGGCAGTATTTGAGAATTCTAGTCAAGTACGACTGTATGTCGATGCTTGGCACAGAGCGAGCATGGAACGAGGTGATAGCATGCTTGGAAGGAAATGCGTCGTTTGCCTTGGTTATCTTCTCAAGCAGACAAGTAACCATGGTTATTGTCTCTGCCACCGGAAATGTTCCCAAATCAAAGTAAGGCTGTCGTGATAACGACATATCAGCCATTAGTTCTTCAATTTCTTTTCCGCTGTTCAAAAAGAAAAAGAAAAAGAAAAAAAAAAGATGAACGGGCCCCAATTTAATTTAAGGAAAAAGAAACAATAAGAAAAAAATAATAAGAAATGTTACATCAAAATAAGAAAACAGAATAAAATAAAAGTGAAATTGTACACATCTTTCTTATACAGTTGACGAAAAAAGGCTGGCCCAATAAAAAATAATTGACCAATTTGAAATGAAAATGTTCACCGATTTTGAAAATGGATCATTTAGTACGAAAATAGATCACTAGTAAAGAAATGCAGTACATACTTTTTATTTTGTTTCTTATAATCCTTTTTCACAAATAAAATATCTCTGCCAAAGAATGCTTGATCCAATCCTCGCAATCTTCTCTGATGATGTGAAGTAATGTGTTGCAAATACGATCAGAGATTTTTTCGTTCTATCAAACAGAAGAAAGATCTTTATTTGCAACAGTCTTCAAGTTGGACCAACACTCTTTGATTAGATTTAGGAAAGGAAAATAAGAGAGCGAAAAGAGAAATTTATAGCCATGCTGCCCAACCCAATCTTCGGCAAGTGCAGCCTTGCGAATGGATGCATTATCAAGAACTAGATGTTTGTAGCTCAAGCTAGCCGCATCCAGTGTTGTGAAGACATGCTCTATGTATTCAAGGAAGCCACTACTAGTAGTACCTTTTCTCTTAAAGGCCTAAGCTTTTTCACCAACTCAGCTCATTTTCCACTCCTAGCGCTAAGTGCAATTTCTTTCTGGGTAATGTGATTAAACCACTTTTAAAAATAGCACCCAAGGCGCTGATATTTGTTTCCTTTATTTGAATAACAGCTTTACAAGGTGTTCCTGCCTGAGACCGTCCATATAAGCGATGTATATTCCTTTTAAAACCAGCTTCGTCCAAAAATATACGTTTGTTCATAAAGTCTATGTTCTGGCTGACCCAGTATGCTGCTGTATTTCGTCTTTTGGTAACAGCTTCATCCTTACCCCTGTCATAATATCTAGGGATGATATGCTTGTAGGTTGGGCGATAATTTTTCTTCATGTGATTCTGTACTGATCTGGGGGTGATCTCTAAATTCTTTTAACAGATGATCTATAACAGCTTCAACTGTCAACATTGACTTATTAGCCAGCAGCTCAAAGATACATACAGTATGCTCGTCTTTGAATATTGCGGGTTGTCCCTTTCTTTGATTGCGATAGAGTCAGGGATTCCTTTTTCAACTATTTCGATGCTTGACTTTATGGACAGTTGTCGACTTGCAGAGCCCTACCTTTCTATTCGTTTCACTAATAGACATGTTCTCAAACCTCTACAGCAAATTGATCAAACTGGCTACCTTTGCTTCGTTCTTGATAATGTGTGATCCTCTTTCCTTCTTCAGTGAATCAAGGAAGGGCTCCTTAGAGTGAGGTTTGGTCTTCCTCTTAGCCTTTTTTTTTTGTGCTGCATCTACTACTGCAGCTTCTTCCCAGTCTATATATGATTGTATATCATCACAGGTACTGCTTCACTGTCAAAATTTTATTCTCCGTTCATGTTGAGTAATACTCCAGAAGAGAAAAAGAAGAGAGAGATAGGCCAATCCTCGTTACATTTTTGTGTTGTTAACTCACTTTCAAAATTGGTGATCATTTTCATTTTATTGGGCCAGCATTTTTTCGTCAACTGCAAGCCAACTATCATAAAATCCCACGTGAGACTCTTCATTTAAAACCAGTACGCCGTCTGTCACAAGAGAAGGCCTTTTTCTGCTATACCTTGAAAGAAAAAGGATTCAAGCCACAAAAGTTGAAAACCCGAAAGCCAGCATGAGAAACTGTATGTCTCTCCCTTCAGCCCCCTCCATTTTTTTTAAAAAAACTGACCTCTAAAAAAGCAAACAAGAACAAAGTGCCACTGTTTTCATAGGCACTAAAAAACAAGAATTACTGCTTGCTCTTTGTCTATAATACATCATGTACCTTGTCAAGGGCTTTTTTTCTGTACTTTGGCAAAAGCATCCTATCTGAGCTCAAAACTCTATTCCGAGAGAAAATAAAAAGGCATATCACAACAGCAAAATAAAAACCCAGTATATCTCAAAAGACCCTGTTTTTTTTTTTCGTTTCAATTCAGCAATGAGTCCTTTAGAAGAAACCACCACGAAGAGCAAAATGCTACCCCCTGATGTGTTGTTAAGAGTATTCAGTTACTTGCCAATTCCAACACTGGGAAAAATAGCTTTAGTATCCAGAAGATTTAAAGTATTGGTGAACGACGATGAAATTTGGGATGAAAAGCTACGGCTTATGTTAAAAAATGACACTGGGGCATTAGCTGCTACCTTGGGTATTTGAAAAGAGGAAAAAGAGTAGAAAAAAAAAAAAGAGCTGGAGCCGAGAGGGGTGGGGGAAGGATATCATTAATTTTAAAGGACTTTCATTTGTGTGGGGATATTTAATGTTTACATTTTTTTTTTTAAAAGAGGGCAAGAGTAGAAACGACAGCTCATTAATAGATGTACAGCATAGAATATATATCAATAATAAACCGTTAAACACGTTAATACCCGGAATGTCTACCGATCCATTCCAGGCAAGAGCACGAGCCAAATCAACTGGATTATCCAAAGAGAGATTCAAAGAGCTGTATACGCAGCTGATACCCTATTATACAGACCTGAGAGATAACAACAAAGAATCGAATAAAGTCTTGAATGACTACGGAAACGAACCAGAAGTCTGCGGACAGATTATTAATCTGTTGGTTGGTTTAGGGGAGTGCCATGTGATGGAAGACTGGCGAGAGGTAAAAAAAAAAAAAAAAGGAAAAAAACCAATGTACAGTAACAGAGGGGACTAAAGAAAAAGCTTTTTTTATTGTTTTGTAAATAGTTGAATGAGGCCGTGCATGCATTGTCGCAGTATTTTGAAAGCGCTGTACTCCATGAATTTGAAATAGCTTATGACGCGCACGACATAGAAGGCATGAAAACATTTGCAAACGCGTCTATCGTTTTAAACGGTGGATCAATCTGCATACAAACCTACATACAGAAACACGCCCTTTTTTACGATAATCCCTATAAACCAGAAGACAGCTTTATGTAAGGACACATATCGACTCTTGTATATATATAAATACAAACCCCTTTCTCTAGAGATTCATCAGAGGACATTACGCCTTTCAAAGAGTTAATGAAGCATATCACCGAGAAACTAAAAGAACAATCCACCCTAATAGACAGTATTTTTCCCAAGAAAATGGACGTTCTGTACACCTTTATAGATAGAGTATTTGAAGATGTGGTAAAATTTAGGGAAATCTATTTAACTATATATACATGTGTGCATGGTCTCACACCGATCTCTTAGGTCGCAGAGTTCGTTACCCATTTGTTAGGCAAAGCAATGCAGATAAGCTCACACATATATTTGACTACAATGTCAGCTGTTTTGGAATCCTGTCGACTTGTAATGGATACCATAGTCAATGAAGAAGAAGTGACTCAGACTATTCAAAAAGAGCGGGGCGTAAATTTATTGTTCAAACTGTTTTTGCCATTTTTGGACGATTATCTTTATGAGGAAAGCCAGTATGCAGAAAAAGTGACTCGAGAGCACATTGAGGAATGGGTAATAAAAAGACCAAGGAAAGAAGAAAAAGCAGTTTTCTAAAGATTACTCTGCGTAGAACAATAGATCCTCAGCATGGGTTGATGGAGCAGCTCGACTAACAAACCATTCGCGTGAGGTGTTCAAAAGGTGAAAACAAGCGTTGCTTAAAAAAAAAAAAAAAACAGAATTTCTTATTTTTGTTCTGAATAGAAACTACCTAAATGCTTTCAAAAAGATGATTGCACTCCCGGTTGATCTCGTTTCTAGTGCAGCTACCACTATCGCTTCACCTTTTCACCGATCATCGTCTAGCGTGAACAAAAGATCCTCCACCCAGTCTACTCTCTCTACTGCACCTTCAGTAGCATCTAACCTATCAGAAAACAAAGATGCCACTGTTCAACTCGAATCGGCCAGACAGGAGCTAGATGTTCTTCAAGATTACATATCTTTGGAAACTGCCCTACAAATCATCAAAGCCAACAAAGAATCGGAAAGGCGTGTCGAGCAGTTTATCCATATCGGATTCCCTGGGCGGATGAAGGCCGATATACAAAAAACTTTTGAGCAGATATTTACTCAGTTGTTGAAAATCCTAAGCACGACCCATATCCAGCCTGGATTTGAAAAGTATTGACCCCATGTCAGACGGTTGTACTGATCTGATTTTGTAGTGCCACAGCTCAGCTCTCTACGTATAAACCCAACCCCTACAGTTTAAGTGAGGATGTGCCACCGCTCACAGAGCTTTTTGAACTAGTTCATGTAGCTGACGTGATTCAACAAATGATTCAACTCTATTACGATGAGGAGATCACCAAGTATGTAGATAAATTGGACTTTATCAATGAGGTCAACAAAGAAAAAAAGGCGTTTGAAAGGTTGCTTGATGATTGTGTAGCCCAAAGCATGGATCGCGGTATCCAAGTATTACTTTCCCAAACAGAGTGTATTCTTACTCATGAACAAACCAAAGAGGACTATAACCCACCTTCTCATGCTCCACCTGAATTGAGGCCAACAAAAGTAAATGATCCTCTTGTTTTTTTTTTTTTTTTTTTTTTTGCAAAAAGACTCATTCTTTTCTTTCAGGCTTGTAAAGATACCATTCTCTGTCTAAAGACAAATACATCTATTTTGGCTGGTGCAGCTGAAAAAGGCACCATGGACTTATTCTTTAGCGAAATCTGTAAACGTTTTTTTGAGTAAGTTGAACTCAGTTTACTTTAGATACCTCACTTTTTTTTATTAATTTATTTCTCCCAATTTTTTAGGGTTTTATGTAAACATTTGAAGATGCAGACAGTAAATGAGCAGGGAGGGTTCCGATACATCAGCGACATGAACGCTTATTACGACTTTGTATCTTCCCTTCGACAAAAGGATATTACTACTTGTTTTTTGGCTTTGAAATCTTTAGCCAATATCTATATTATTGAATCTGCTTCGGACATTAAGTTGCTCATTCACGATCTTGAGCGATATCACGGCTTAATGCGGGTTGAAGATTTATTTGAATTTGCTGCCTGTAGGAGCGATTGGCCTATGATTAAAAGAGTAGTTCAAAAGGATATGACAGACTGTTCGATTATGTAAAAAACAAAGAGAAGCACTGATTCATCTATTAATAACAATAAAAAAAAATACAATAATAATACATAAACACAAACTACAATATAAATAAGGAAAGAAATGTTGAATCTGGGTAGTCTTTAGTATCAGTCATTTTGGTGCTATTTAAAATCCTGTTTAGTTTTATTCTACGATAACAAGAAGCGGACATGGATTCTTTAGATTCAATAAATAAGGCTTTTTTAAGACTAAAATGAATATCAATAAACAGATTTGTATACACCTATGCCTGTCTGCTTTGACTAAATGCAACAAATAAAGATAACGTACTGTTACCAAAACGACTCGGTTCCTGTATACATAACAGCTCTTGGTAGAGGCCATTCTTTAACTGAGAACTAAAAACTAGATCAAGAAATACAAGTTAGACTTGATCCTCATTTGATTTTACTAAAAAGCTTCTGCTTTTATTTTATTTTTTTCTGAAATAAGACACGGATGCATTATCTTTATCGATTCCGCTGCAAACTAGGCTTTCTATATAGAAAAAAACCATTTGGAATAAATCTTGTAACTTTATCTGATGTTTGTTGAGCAAACCCAATGGGCTGTGAAACCATGCTTGTTTCGTACGAATACGTTACACTAGTGCGGAAGATTATTTCGATTGATTAGACAAGGCGTTAGCTCTCTGTGAAACTTTGAGCAAATATCATAGACATAGCAATAGCTCATTTTAGACACCCTTTTTTTTTTTTTTCTAGAATGAGCAAAATATTTAAAGTAGTTATTTCTCTTTTGGTTATAAGGTATTCATTGAATCATAAAATGGTGTTTGCTATTAGTTTTATTATTGTTTCAGTAACGCGAACTGACCAATAAAATGAACGGCGTTTTAAGCGCTGGGGATATTTTAACTCAGGCGAGTCACTGTTTTAATACATGAAAGAAAAGAAAGAAAAGGCATAAAAAAAAGGTAGTTAAAATAAATAAATAATTAAGAAATCTATTTTGTTCCAAAGAAGTCTCTAAAGTAATCGCCTATAAAAAAAACTGTTAGTATCTTTTTTTTTAAAAAAAAAACAACAACAAAAAAAGGGGAGGGAAACAGGTTAATATGAACTTACCTAAGGCTACCATGCAAAGAGTCTGCCACATACCCAAACCAATACGAGGCATAACACCACGATAAAATCCCTTAATGCCGTTATGTTTGTAGATATATTTGGTAGTGCTAGCAATTGTCATTTTTTCCGGTCGATCAGCAGCCTTGACCTGACTTTGCATTTCAATACGGATCACTTCAATAGGTTGATTCCAACAAGAAAGAGCACCACCAATGATAGAAGCAAACGCTTTATCGATAGCAGTAGCACGAAGATGAGCATCAGGGCCCTCTCCATAGCGAGATCTGATAATCGATTCTTGTGCAAAACGCGTAATACCAAATCTTGAAGCCCAGTTGGTACATTGGCGCACAGCAACGGCGTTTACACCTTTATTGATACCCGCAATTCCTTCCCGCTTGAAGATCTCACCAGCTATTTTAAATGTAGACTCTTTTGCTCCTGATTTATGACGTGTCACTTCCACTGTTTTCATGAATGTACAAAATCCCATCGTTGTATAAGCCTGTGCGATACCTCCGCCCATACCACCAATAATACCACCCTACCTTTCATGAGTGCTTGGTCTTTTTTTTTTTTTTTCTTTACTCATGAATAAAACTTACCAAGAAAGGGGAAGCACCAGCTGCTCTTGCGCGATACTCGAACTCGGAAGCAGTAAATAATAACACAGCGCCTTTAGTAGAAGCTTCAATCCAAGCCCAGGGTATTAAACCTTGGTAAAAACCAAGTACTCCACCACGACTGTAAATAGAAGATAATGCAGTTTTAAGAGGCTGTCCTCGATTAGCAGCAAGCTGTGTCTTGATCACTTCAAAAGGTTGGCCCAAGGTGGAAACCTCAAACATATTTAACGCTTTTTTTTTTAAAAAAAAAAAAAACTGTTATTTTGGGCCCAATAATAAGATTTATGCAGATAAAGTATACTTACAGGCACCCAAAAGTAAATTCTTATAAGAGATTGTCTTCTTCTCGGGAGGTGCATTGGGGTCTCTGGGTGTGGTATCAATAGGAGCCATTTTCTTGTATATTAGATGAGTTGTATTAAAAAGAAGGGAGAAGTAAAAGACAAAAAAAAAACACTAAACGAAAAGTATTTAAATATATATGACGCACTGTGACCGCGGCCGTCCTTCCTAACGAGGAAGGTCATCCGCTGTAACCTTTGTCCTTCCCCCAAAAGGTCAAAAAAAGAAAGATCTTTCATGCTCATCTTGCCCCCAAAAAAAAAATTTAAAAATAAAATCTCTCAAGCATCTCCATCGCTCCCCTTTGTTTCCAGAGGAGACAAAAAGTTTTATTTCTAATAAAAACTCGAACGATAAATTAAGACTTTGTAAACCATTATTATTTTTTGGGGGGAAAAGGAAAATACACCTTGTACCACATCAGGCAGGCCAACCTTTCTATTTTAAACTGGCTCAATCAACTAGTCCCAAATCAACTCACCCCCCCCTTTTATTGGCCTGTTAAGTTACTTTTTCTGCTAAATTTAACAAGCTTCTCTCTCTTTCTTAACCTGGCTTTCCTGCCCTTTCTGTCCCCCTTAAAAAAAATATAAAGCAGTCCAAAAGCAAACCACACATGAACAGATTTTTATCAGTCAAAACATTTGAAACAGACTCTGTTTCTTTTTTTAGGTCAATGGATTTATTCTTGAGAACGGAGACGGGCACCAGCATTGATAACCTTAACGTTCAATTGAGCGGCACGCTCCAAAAGAGCAACACGCTTCTTGGATGAAACGTTATGGGCAATCTCAGCGGCATAAGAACGGTTGTGCATCAACAACAAGTTGAGTTCACGAACGTTGGAGACAACGAACTTGCGGAAACCATTAGGCAAGAGGTTGCGGGTCTTCTTGGCAGAACCGTAACCAATCTTGGGCATAGGAGCTTGGCCCTTGAAACGTCTACGCATGTTACAATCAATACCCTTGGGCTTTCTCCAGGATTCCTATTAAAAAAAAAACCCCCCCCCAAACAGTCATTAGACAATCTTTCTTCTCTATTTCCCAATATAAACTTACACCAACACGCATGAAGCGGTTAGATTGGTGGCGCTTGAAGGTAGCAGTACGCTTCTTAACAATCGTGTGTTTAACGGCAGGGGTGACCATTGTTATTCTATGACGAACACATTGAGCGATTCATTCTTTCAACTCTTTCTCTCTCTCCCTTTCTCTTTCCCTCTTTTTCATCTTTCTAATTTTGGTGAATGTGTTCATGAGTGTGGATGACTGTTTATTTTTGTCTATGGGTTGTATGGAGTAGGTGTGACATTTGCAGCTATTGGGTGATCAAAGGAGAGAAAGAGAAAGAGACAGTACACGGATGAACTTACGTTTAAAACTAATGGATGGATGCAAAGAGGAAGGTCAATCCATATTTCTCACTCAACTACTTTACGGCTCACGCCCTCTGTCTTTGTCTTTTTCTCTCTTTTTCTCTCAAGCTGTTTTTCTGCGGTTTAGATTTGAAGTTCGGTGCGGGGACAAAATAAAACACCGCTTCATTTTTCTTTCTTCAACCACTTCCAAAGTAAGATTCAATTTTGGCTTTATAAAACCCTGAGATCAAACATAAGGATATTCGAAAAAAAAAGAAAAAAAAAAGGGAAAGCTTTTTTGATGTTTTTGAACATAAAAAAAAAAACAGCAAGGATATTTTAGCTCTCATGTCTCTTTCTGGTTTGTTTTAAGTTGTACCTTAGGCACAATTTTGATCAGACCAGTACAACTAAAGGGTTTACGATTGGCGTACATATGATGAAACAAAAAATAAAATAAACAAAAAGATAAAGGAATTTTTGTAGCATAGGAATCTAAAAGAATGTTTTATCAAGTAAATATTCCCACAACAGCTGAATCAGAGCCAAAAGACCAACGCCTTCTGGCTTATACAATTCCCCAACGCGTAGCCTTTTATGGATAGTTGAATTAACTCGATAGCTAATCAATATATTAACCGTCCTGATCATCTTGTTTTGATTAATAAACGAATAGCGACGTAAGAATTTCTTTTAGGAGCAAACTTTTACTGAGTATACGACCAAAAAAAAAAAAAAAAAAAATGGGGACTTTGCACTAAAGAAGCGAGTATGAAAAGCTTCAATAGCAATAATAGTAGCTAGGAAGCCTGTTCAGTATCAAGCGTTGATGTGTGTTTGTTCCAATACACGAGGACTAATGATTCCCTTTTCATTATTTTATGTCAAGCCTCATTGCCCCTCGATGTGTGGCCTTGAGCTTTAAATAATACTTATAAAAGTATATATATATATATATATATATATACATACATTTATACATTATGTTTGCGACCGTTGTTTTGTAAATAAAATCCTTTTTATATAGATGCCTTTCGACCTTACCATATAGCAATCTCTAAACTGTAAATTAAGTAATACTAATGATCTGATCGCCCTGATCTAGGGTCGACTTTCAACTGTGATTTTGGTAAATTTAAGCAAGCCTAAATACTGGACAACAAACAAGAAAATGAAAATAATGGTAAATAAAAACAAAGAAAAGTAAACCAATTGAGCAGTTGTATTGCTTATAATTGTGCTCTTAATTAAAATTTTTTTTTTTTGCCTTTTTTGAATCGTATTGAGGGGTTGTGATAAAAAAGAAACCGAGGATCCTGTATGAAAAGTGCATTGTAGGGGAAATCGCCTATCGTATAAAATACAATACAAGAGCCTAGTAGAGATGTTACAAGGTTTATTTTTATCGTAAATTACCAACTCTGTTTAACGTTGTAAGCTCAAAGTATTAAAAAAAAAAAAAAAACTTTACCTTATTTTTTTTCCTTCAAAGTATTTCCCTTCACCGTAAATTCCCTAAGTCATGAAAGTTTTGTCTCTCATAAACATATGTAAATATTGTTCTCCCCCCAAAAAAAAAGTCTTAACAATAGTCATTTTCTTATTACAGTTCAATAAAAGCTTAATTTTCTTTTCTTTTTTTTCTTTTTTTTTTTTTTTTTTTTTTTTTTTTTCAAAAACGCGACATTGCTAGCCATCTCTTTTCCCCTGAGGTGTGAGTTTTCTTCTTTTATGCATATGGGATTTCTTTCTTTTCTTGATTTCCTCTTTTTTAGCAATGACACTTGCATTCAATATCTTTAGGGGGATTCGGCTGAATTTTTCTCATTTAGATGTACTTTATATTACATATGGAACTGTAAACAAAGCACCTGTACACAGAATTTGGTTCTCACAGAGATTTACCAAAACTAAGCATTGCTTTCTTTATATCACGAGAAGGTATTGAACTAGTTGAACACTGAACTCTTGTATTGTTTGTTGATTTCCTGCATAAATTGTAAGTGAAAATACGTGAAAAAAAAATGGGCATTCCACAGTTTTATCTTTCTCAATATTATAAACACGACAAAATGTAAATCTGCTTGTAGTCTTTTTTTTTTTTTTTTTTTTGGTTTATTTCTTAACATATAAAAGAATAAAGAAAAACAATAGTTGGTATTCTTTTTGCTCGTTTCGTTAATGATTGTTTATATATTTGATGTGGTGAGATAGTATGTACGTATATATTCTTTAGCTAGTTTTTTTTTTTTTTTATGAAAAAAAATTAAAGTAGGGGCTTTTTATGTTCTATCGGGTCTTTCGATCACGGTTTCCAATTTATCGCCTAGTTTAATAAATGTGTGGCGAAGAACTCGAGTATCTACAGTGAGTTTCTTTCCGAGTTCTTGAACTGTTAAAGGATTGGCGTCAAAGTGCATGGTCCAATATCTAAATAGAATGAGTTTGTTTTTTCGTCCATTTTTTCCTTGTACCTTCCGTCTGTAAAATACTCTTGGTGTCTCTTGATTCTGTGAGGAATCTTCATATCTCCCAAATTATCGAAACCTCGAACAACACCACCACGATTCAATACTTGTTTTGCTGAAGTCTTCAAAAGATCTTTCAAATTGCTCTATTCAAAGCCAACGTTAATTTCGACCACAGACTTTTTTTTTTTTTTCTTGGTACGTTATACTACCTCCACAATGTTGTGTCTAGCTATACAGACAAGTTCGTAAAATGGCATGTTTTAATTAAATTAAAGGTTGAGAAAAAAATATTTCAACCCTGCCCAAAATAGAGTTTGACACAGTGTCAGGGCTTGTTCTGTTTTTTTTTTTTTATAAAAAAAAGTCACATTTCTTTAGCGGAGTTGCTGCTTTGGTCAGCAATGGAATCGACACACGGTTCATGCCAAACAAAATTATAAATAAGATAAAGGGGGAATGGCATTTCATTAGCTTTTCTTTTATTCTGCTCCATTTACAATGCTGTATCTTATTATTTTATTATGTATTCAATCAGTAGCATCATTCCCATTCATCATGAACCTTTATACCAAAACTTGCATCTCTAATCAACTTACGCAAATCGAACAAGGCTTGAGCTTTTTGCAGGGAATTCGACACAACCAAAAAACTCCAATTGACTTTGGTAGGTTTGGCTCAAACAAAAAATACGAGAAACTTATATTATTCATTCAGGTTATATATATTCTATGTATTCTCCTACTTTTAATCTCGATAAAGATCTGAATACACAAAACATAGAGCAAGCAGCAGCGATTCTATCCCATCTTTCGTACCATGAAGCAAGCAATAGTTTGACTCTTGAAGCCTGGATCAGTCCTGCCAATAGATTCAAACTCCTTGAACTGGGTCAGACAGCGTATCTTGATCTCCGCACTTTCTCAGCTGATTCCACTCAAACTCGTTGGTTAGAAAAGTTCTCTAGTCAGGCTCAGAAACCAGTCAAAGTTCAATCAGTGCAGTTCATTGACAGTAATTCCAATGACTATCAACGAGTGCGACTTGAGCTTTTAGTACCCAAAACATACCTTAACCAAAATACAGATACCCTCTGCCAACTGTCCCAATTTAAAGATCATTTTCATGAAATCATTGATAGTGCCGTCTTAATGTAATAAACACAGTCACGATTCTTCGCCATACACACCCTCTTTTTTTTTTTTTTCTTGTTTCAAGCATAAGATATAAGCCTCTCAAAAAAATATTCAAGCAAAAAAAAGTGTCAAATTTTCTTCTTTTTTTTTCCATATAAAAAAATCAATTGATATTTTTTTATTTTCTTTTAATTCCCAACTTTATTTAAATCAAATCAATCAACATGGGTAAAGGTGGATTTGGAGAACGTGGTGGACGCGGCGGTGGACGTGGTGGTTTCCGTGGAGGTAAACGACTTTTAGCAGCACTTTTTTTTTTTTTTTTTTCGAAAAAAATAAAATAAACAGCCCAACTTAATTTCATACATTCTAGGTCGTGGAGGTGGCCGTGGAGGCTTTGGCGGCAACGCCTATCAAGGCCCTCCTGCTGAAGTAGTTCGTAAGTCAGCTATATTTAATCAGTACATTGGTCACAAGAAAATCTCACTTTTATATCTACACAAGCCATGGGTTCATTTGTTCATGCTTGTGAAGGCGAAATGGTCTGTAAAAGTATCAACACCAAGGTTCCTTATTTCAACGCACCTATTTTCCTCGAAAACAAATCTCAAATTGGTAAGGTGGACGAAATCTTGGGTCCTTTGAATGAAGTCTATTTCACTGTCAAGATGCAAGAAGGTATGATTGCCAAGTCTTTCAAGCCTGACGACAAAGTGTATATCGGTACCGATAAGCTTCTTCCTCTCGAACGTTTCTTGCCCAAGCCTAGTACTGCTGGAAAAGGTAATAGGACCTTGTTTCTTTGATTGATTACTGTATATCTGATTTTTTTTTTCGTACAATTATATAGCCTCTAAGCCTACTGGTAACCAAGGTCGAGTTGAAAAGAAGGGTGGCCGTGGCGGTGCTCGTGGAGGCCGTGGCGGAAGTCGCGGAGGCTTTGGTGGAGACCGTGGCGGTCGCGGTGGTTTCGGTGGAGGCCGTGGTGGAGGCCGTGGTGGAGCCCGTGGCGGTTTCGGTGGAGATCGTGGCGGTCGCGGTGGTTTCGGTGGAGGCCGCGGTGGAAGCCGTGGTGGTTTCGGTGGAGATCGTGGAGGCGCTCGTGGCGGTCATGCCCGATTCTAGACACTAAGGTTGTTTGTATATAAAAAATAAAACAAGAGAAACGTAAAGTTAGCGAAGCTTTTTAAGAGATTTCTGTGCATCATCTTTGTAGGTTTTAATTGAAAACTTAAATTGTTCTTATTTGGTGAGTTTTTTTTTGTTCTCTGCTAGTAAGACGATAAGCCATAAAACTGACTGAATCAACAATAAAGAATTAAAAACGACGTTTGCAACTACAAATCTTACACTTCACTATTAAAACTGCTTCACGTACAGATACGATTTCAGTCGGAGTGTAAGGATAAAGTGGCTACAGTATTTTTACTTGAAATTGAGACGCTTTTTAAAAAAAATTAGACGAATAAGAATTAATTTTGGACGGTTATGATATTTTTTTAGACATGACCTGTTTAGACGAATGTAATAATTTTTTTTTGGACCTTTTACTTTTAGAATCTAAAAAAGAAAAAAAAAAATTATTATTTATTTGTGGGTGAAGGTGGTATACGATAAAAAGCTATGAGCTTTTTTAGGGGTTTAATTATTTGGAGAAAAAGCGATGTTCTCCCAGGAGCAATCCAAATATTCACCGTGATCATCAAAGGTAGCAATGGCATCATCAATCTTCTGCATTATTCTTGCTTTTCTTTCCTGGGTCGACCATTCTTTTGAAGACGATGACGAGCTGGAACTGGATTGGGAGGAGTGTGGTGAATCGTCTCTATAGCATATGTCAGGGGTCAGCGAGGCGGTAAGAAAAACTGAATTGTCTTTTTTAGCAATATCAGTCATAAGCTTGATGATTTCAAAGTTTCTGATTATCATTCTCTGTTAAGGTATAAATAGGAGTGAGTAACTGGTTAAGAAATGTATTTAATGCAAGAACACATTCATTACCAAGAATGTTAAAGTAGTCGTGGTACATCGACGGAAAGTATTAGTCACTGATATTAGAGAAAAAAAAAAAAAAAGTCAGGAAGTTGTGGCATTCCCTCATTTAAGCTGAAGGTCTACTCCCAGACATATGCAAAGATAGTACCTCCCGAATAGTATTTGAAGAAGGCAAGTCAACAAAACGACAACCAGACAAAAACATAAGAGACAAAGTTTCTGAACTATCTTTTTTTTGCAGCTGACCCTGATCTTTTAAGGAAAGACTTAAATCTAATTCCCCCAAAAACATGGACAAACATGAACATGCTTGAGATGTTCAGTGAGCGATATCACTTTAATGAAGCTAGAACAACAAAATCCAAAATAAAGAGCACTTTATGCTCATTTTGGAATGAAAAAATCAATGATACCAATGTGGCGAATAGCGCAAAAAGAAGAGCAATGGCACTGCATACCACCGTGGACCTTGTCATTGACTCAAGACCTGCTTTATCCTTGATCAGCTCTAATATCAAAAAGGTGTTTCAACAGAGTTATCACTGGTTTTTATTCAACTCGTTACTAACAGTCTTTCTCTCTTTTTTTTTTATTGCAAACAAAGGAGATACTGAAAGATAGCCTAGTACAAGATGCACACAATGAAATACTTGAAGCTGGAACTAGCCACAATGAAAATAATAGTAACTGTGAAGATCAGCAGCCTGAACCAAAGAAGAGAAAGTACCTCAAAGCAACCGACTTCAAAAATGTTGGCTGGGAGATTAAAGTCACGATGTTGAGTGAGCATTTGTACGTAAAAGAACTGGATAAAGCGCCAAACAAGATATTTTTGTATTAATCATGTTAGAACAGTGGTACTAATGGCCTATTGGACTTGACACGAACATCAATAATTCCCAAACGATTAAAATCTGTGGTTAATGGTATTTGCCAACACTATCGTCTTTCGCTGCCAATTACACTGAAGAATGAAGAGTACAATGTTTTAAATATCATCAGCAATTGCCGCACAAAGAAAGATCTATACCAATCCGTTGACAAGATTGATTCGTTCTGTGATGATTCAGAACTCCCGTATATCAAATTGGCGGTCCAAAAGCTGTAAGTATTGTTAATTTACTGACTTTTATAAGCTATCATTGATAATTTTACTTTTTCATGTTAGGTGTAACCTCTGGCATCGCAATGTCTTAAATGGTGATCATAATGAAGATTGGTATCGTGTGAACGTATACGGAGATCTTTTTGATTTTATATTCAATGGACAAGTAGGCTATGAAACAAGAAGGTATGAAATATAGTGATATCAGACGTAAAGCAATAATCCTATATCTCATTTTTTGTATATCAATGAGTGTCAAAGGAAATTAGCTTAGACGAATGTTTATCATTAAGATAGTTATTTTAACTTTCTTCTTTTCTCTTACAGATCTGAATGTCACTCTTCAATTGTTAAGTCGTTACGAAAAATGGGTCTTCTAGATGCAAACACAAAAGATGTCAGGCTTGATTTCATTTTTACGAACAATAGTGGTCTAAACGATGCTTTTTATTGTGAAGACAAGCCTTATGAACGTGCTTCAAAAGATAACAAAAAGACCAGATATTTAAGAGAGCAAGCATTGAACTACTGGGTATCTCTCTTGCCGTACAATGAATGTATTGAGCATATCACTGCTGTAACATGCCAATTCAATAAGCTTATGCTTCAAATCGTGGCTACAAAGTTCATTGCTGGTGTTACTGTTAGTTCAGTCCTAAGGGAAGTCAGAATTCCCAATAATGATCAAGAGGGAGCGTCAGTTGCAACAGTTATATCTTTAGTTGTATGTTATCTTGCATTAAATACATTTCTTAACCAGTTACTCACTCCTATTTATACCTTAACAGAGAATGATAATCAGAAACTTTGAAATCATCAAGCTTATGACTGATATTGCTAAAAAAGACAATTCAGTTTTTCTTACCGCCTCGCTGACCCCTGACATATGCTATAGAGACGATTCACCACACTCCTCCCAATCCAGTTCCAGCTCGTCATCGTCTTCAAAAGAATGATCGACCCAGGAAAGAAAAGCAAGAATAATGCAGAAGATTGATGATGCCATTGCTACCTTTGATGATCACGGTGAATATTTGGATTGCTCCTGGGAGAACATCGCTTTTTCTCCAAATAATTAAACCCCTAAAAAAGCTCATAGCTTTTTATCGTATACCACCTTCACCCACAAATAAATAATAATTTTTTTTTTTCTTTTTTAGATTCTAAAAGTAAAAGGTCCAAAAAAAAATTATTACATTCGTCTAAACAGGTCATGTCTAAAAAAATATCATAACCGTCCAAAATTAATTCTTATTCGTCTAATTTTTTTTAAAAAGCGTCTCAATTTCAAGTAAAAATACTGTATTGTCGTTTTCGGTTGTCTATAAAAAATGTCAATAGCTTTCTCTTTTATTGAAAAGGGCTCTTGTTCCAAAACAAATAAGAACCAGACTCCTCTCTTCTTTGTATCTCGATTTTTTTTTGTTTTTTATTTCAAACTAAAGAAAGCTTGCACTCCTACTCGTTTGTTTAAACGATGACAGACAGCTTTTATGCCTTTCTCACAAAAGCTTTATTCTACCAAAACAAGAATTGAAACAGCCTCATCTCTTGCATATTTTATAGCTTTTCTATATTTTATTGTTGGTCGTTAATACAACAAATAAAACACATTTGTGCACAAAAAAACAGAGGGCCTGGCATATTTATCTTTCTAAAGAGTTGACATTTGACTGTTTGAGTGTTGACGTGTATATCACAATGGTTTCACGATATATGCCATTATACAAAATTTAAATTGAGAAAATCGTTAGGTCTTTCAGATAAGTGCAGTCTTTTTGGAAATACGGTTGTAGCAGTCTCTGCTTAAAGCTTATACGAACAATGAGACATTTTACATTTTTTTTGAACCTATAGTTTACGTATTTTTTTTTCTTTTAAAAAAGAGTCTACTGTTACCCGTAACCGAGAATGAGCAGGGTACAGACAAAGACAAAAAAATGATTGCCAAAATACACTTTATTCCATCAGTTTGCATATAAATGTAGTATTTTCAACTAACGTTGTAAAACAAGCGTCACAAACATCAGCATTGGACCTTTTTTTTTTATCCGAGCCTTTTTTTTTCTTATTTTATTTTATATTCACCCACACTTATACATAACATCCATACACACATATATATATACAATCATATAACAAAATTGCATTATGGAACGATCAAACACTGACATTCTAGACTCCTACGAATCAACAGAAAATGTACTGATGGACTCGTTTAAAGCAGCAGCGCTGAAAGTCACAACACTTTACAAAGACTCACTTGTACAAAACAGAAAAGCCTATGCATCAGGCTATCAACAGGCCCTTCAAGATTTATACGAATTTATCAGCAGGCACCCAGAGCAAGGCTATATTCCAGTGGAGCAGGTACTCGACTTTGCCAGAATAAAAAACAGTCAACTTCACGGTGAAATGGGATCCTATCCTCCTAACCATGCCAATCCTACCAGCCATAATGCTAACCCTATAGTGAACAAAGTGGATGATCAACAACAACAACAACAACAACAACAGCAGCAGCAGCAGCAGCAGCAGAAAATGTCAAACAATTTTTTTCAGATTGACCCTCAAGCACAATTTACCTTCACTCATGAGATGCCTAACATGCGACATATGGAAGGATTTTGGGAACAAACTAATCCCGCTGAAGGCTTAAAACGAAGATGGGCCCCAAATGAGTTTACTTTTATGGGAAGATCAGTCAATATGGATACAAACAACGAACCTTCGTATAAAAGAAATAGATCACGACGTGAAGAAGAGCAATCGCTTTTTGGGTTACCCGACTCTTCTTAATGCACCAAATTTGTTTTACTTTTTGATTTTCTAAACATCTGCAAACTGTTCATACTTTTTTTTTCCCTCCCCCTCCTCCGCCTTTTTTTTTTTTTTTGTATATTTATATAGCTTTCACAATAATGAATAAATTTCAACAGAGAAAAATACATACTCTAAAAAAGAAGCCAGTGCTTTTATCTTTACTTAGTAGATATCATCTTCTGGGGAAGTCAAGGTTTTTCATTAGCGTATCCAATTGTATTATAGGGCAAAATAGCTGATAATTTGTATTTTAGTTGAGTTGTAAGCTCTTTTTTCGTTTCAAACAAGTAATTTCTGCTACAAAAACAGGGTCTGTGTCAGTTCAGCAGAGTACTGTTGTTGTATTTATATTACCCTAGTCTGTTACTTTATGCAACTAAAGAAAACAGGCTGGACAGGTAAAGAAAAAAACTGGGTCTATCAAAAAATGTTTGGAATAGAGACGTTGAAAATGGGACACTTGCTGAAAATGGGTTAGTGCTTCAAAAAATGAGACAGCCAAGAAAAGTTGAGGACTTATTGTCCAAAAGCTTTTTTGATATAAAAAATACAATAGTAACCTATTGTCGAAGAAATTTACTGAGGTTAACAAACATAAGCTCTAGCAATACAGAAAAAATTCTTGACATTGAGAATAGAAATAAAACGTTCAATTCAAGATATAGTTATGCTGATAAGGTCTTGTATTTGCTTCTTTGTAAGCAGAACGACAGCTAAGTTGTTTCGGATCTTCCATACAATTCATTAGTTGGTTTCTATCAAATATCTTGAAACAATTTTGGTAAAAAAAACAAGACAATCACAATTTGTTATAACTATGTTTCCTACAAATTACTGCCAATTCACATATTAGAATACATATCATCACTAATTACTTGAGTAGGTTCTTTAGATTGCTCATGTTGGTGGCGAAGACGGCTTAATGAATTGTCACTTCACATATCTTTGTCTTCTCTTTTATTTAAAAAACACGCTAATTTTTCAAGATTTGACTAGTTACTTTCTTTTTTTTTTTTTTTTTTTTCATCTTGTGTATTTCAGTGAATTTGATCTAGGCTAGATAGAATATCTTGACTAAATATAGTGAAACCAGAAAAAATTGAGCACTTTGAAAATTTTAAAGGCTGAAAATAACTCAAGCCTTTTTACAAAAAAAAGAGCAAGAGTAAGGATCTGATCAGTTGATTTTTGCTGTTTCATTGGGCCTTTTTCAAAGAGGCAATCTTTCTCAAGACTTGACACCCAGACATTTAGAGTGACGAAAAAATGCGCAACTTCATCTATAAAACTGGAATCAGCACGCTATCTTGTTCTATAATACTGCTTTCAAGCTTACTATGAAATTAACTGTCCAACACGCTTAAAATCGCAATTTTTAACTTTTTCGTTTGAAATCCTTGAATCTTTAATACTTTTTGTTCAAACTCATAGTTTAGGAAGTTGATATTTTTATTTTGACCATACGTTGAAGCCCAAAGCTGTAGTCTTACTTAAACGTTCTGCGTACTTCCAAAATGCTCCCAAAGCAGTCTTGTCATCAGCATTTGTTAGCTTGAAAAAAGTCTATAAAGTGTTCTAAATTTGGACGATAGGCATATTTTATACAGTTAATTGTATTTGCTTTGTTTTCTATGTCAAAAAAAGAAGGGGAAACTTGGATGGTGTTGCAATATAGTAAGCAAATATGTTTTCAATTTTATGAAATATTTAACTATCAAATATACCACTTTACATGTTTATTAAAAATATTTGTAACAATTTTTCTGCTTTTGTACGTTGAAACTTTAAATATTCCAAAAAAGAGAAGATACTCAATATAATAACTAAATCAAACCAAAAAGGTTGATCTATACGTTCGTTGTTGGAAAACGGTCGTCATCTGTAGGGCAGCGGATCTACTTCATTAACTTAGCAGTGGTTTCGGTTTTTTTTTCTTTAAAAAAAATTACCTTAAGGTCTTCAGTAAACTTGAAAACAGGCGGTTTTAATGATCTTGATGTGAACAGCTGATTCCAAAAAACCTAAATTAAGGCAATTTTTAAGTTTTGCTTGACTGTATTTTGTTTTGGAAATACAATTACCTTAGCAATCCATTGGTGACCTTTTTTACTAGGGTGAAAACAATCAACATTACTTAGAGCAAAGACAAAAAAAAAAGCGATCTTAGTTTATGTCACAATACAGAGTTTGTTCAGCTGTGCTACCTGAGAGCGTCAATAGGAAAAGATGGCAAATCAATAGGCGCAGGGCTGTACATAACAGCAAAACTTCCTCCAGGTTTTCCAGAATATTTTTTGGCTATTAACTCAAGCTTTTGATTGTATCCTTTTTTTGTTTTAAAAAGTAAAAGATTATATTGGGCTCTTGAAATTTTTTTAGCTTACCATCAACCATTTCATCCATACGTGCCAAATTGTTTACAGAAAGGCAAATACACTCAATCTCATCTTGTAATGGTAAATGTGTTTTACAATATGCGTCTTGGTTTGCTCTCAAAGCTTTCAATCCAGAGGCTTTAAAATTCCCCACTAGCAAAGAAATTTAGTGGCGCTATCGTTTTTTTTTTTAAAACCAAACTGAATTACTTAAATTGACAATTGTGTTTGGTAACTCTCTCTGAATTCTTTCAATGGCAGCCTCAACATTTCTTCCATAAGATTCAGGTGTGACGGTGCTTGATAACAGGGGATTACAGGATACGCACTGATCATTACCTTAGCAAAAAAAAAAAAAAAAAGTGTTTGGTTGACTTTTTTTTATCTATCTGTAATGTACCACCGATTTGAATAGTAATCAATTTCCATTCATCTTTTAGTCTTTTTGAGTGAAGGAACTCATTTTTCATGCCTTATAGTCATGCAAATCGATATTTTTTTAAAAATATATATATGAGTACTAGCTTACCAGCAATCAAGTAGTCAAGTTCACTGTTGAGATTTATGGATTGAGCCCCTCCTTGAGCCGCATTGAATCTATCTTTTTTTGGTATATCTATTTGATTATTAGGTACAATCTTAAGGAAAAACTAATTATATTTACATCTATTTAAAGGTGGAATGCATAGTGGTCCATAGCAAATTGATGTAAGGTGAGAAGATGTTGAAGGTCCTATGAGTTTTGGACTATAATGCTTTACAAAGTTAGCAATCGTAACAGCGCCATCGTCCCCGCCAATGGCGTAGCTATTGCCACGAAATTCCATGATTGCGCTAAAGTTAAAGATGCCAGTGCCGCCTTTCCCATTGTTGATACCCATCATACCAAAGCCAGCCATAATACTAAAATTCAATTATTGGATACTTTTCTCTATCGTTTGTGTTTTATACGCGCGAAAACATACCTGTCTCCTAAAGAAGCAACAATCTTGATATCGTCAACTCGAACATCTGTCACATCTTTGGGTGGCGACGTTCTAGGTGCAAGGGATGGACACTCAGAGATAGACGCGAAATCAGCAGCCCAAAGAGGCAATGAGTACAATAGACGAGAGCTTAAAGTATACCATGCTATATTGAACTTTGCAAAGTAAGGATAAATTACTTTTAAATTTGGCTTCTTTTTATATCAAATCAGTTCTATATGACTAAACACGCAAAGTTTGTACGCTTGAGCTACATGACACGGAGTTAATTAGTAGTAAAATGCATGAAACACGTTCTATATTAACAAAAACTAACCTTATTTTCCAAGTATAAGGGCAATAAAACTATGTTTGATACAACATTAAGATTACCGCTGGTCCTATAAAGTTGGTCTGAGTGCGCAAATCATTTGGCAAGCATTATGACTTTTTGTGAATCGACTGTTTATCAATTTTTTTTTTTTTTTTGCTTAAAAAAGAGTTCTTGGAAACCAAAATCTTGGAATAGAGCCTCCTTTTCATGTAAACTCTCCTTTTTTCAATTTTTTTTTTTTTTTTTTTTTTGAAATACTAACTACTTGCAAACTTAGGGGTATCGCGTCTATAAAACAAACCAAACCAAACAGTCATTCCCAATTCCAAAATACATCAAGCGTAATAATAAAAGCCTTTATTAAAATCTTTGAAAAAATAAAAATACGTGTTATATATTACTATAAAAAAAGCTTTTATAGCTATTCATCGTGAAAGTTTTATAAAAAAAAAAGCTGGCAGCAATGAGCCTTTCTGAAACATTTCACAACTTTGCGGTTGGAGCATTACGAAAAAATTCACCAAAAGTCCGCTGAATGTTTTCAAACTAGTGGTTACTATTATCGTCAAGACTTCGATCTTCGAAAAAAAAGTCTCAAAGGCGATCGATACAAAACAGATTCAGTAGTCAAAAAGAGAAAGAAAATTTAAATAAATGAACTTTTGCTTTTGCAAGTTTTTGATTTACTCCATATTCAGCTGTCAAGCATAAAGTTATCAAAAGCTTTTAAACAAAAATCGAAATATAACTTTTCATTGCAAACCATTTCATTTTGGCCCAAACTATAGATACATATATATATATATATATATATTTAGATGGAAATTGACTAAATTCTTGGCTTGCTTTATTTTCATTTACTGCTTGCATACTGTTCAAAAGAACACTAACTCGATTTTGTAACAATATGTTATGTGTATGGTTTGTGTGATTATAAACACTTTTATTGAATGCAGATGCCACGTCTCTGCTCACTGTTTTTGAAAAAAAACTCTCGTATCATAGACTTTCGTTTATAGAGCCTCAAATATCGTACAAAACACCTTTTGAAAGAGTGCATTCGTTGTTATCGCTCACAATATAATGCTAATAATTTTTTAAGTATATATCATTAAATCTTTGGGTAAATTTCTGTAATTTTTTTTTTTTTGGGAATGTGAATAGTAGAGCTTTTTGTTTTATGAGCAAAGCATACTGAAAGATTGTTTTTGTAGGGCGTGTTTTTACGTCTTGATTTAGGCTAAACATACTTATAGTATAGATTAACTACCTAGTAGGTTTAAGCTGGAAGTACGAAAATGTTTTCCTGAGAGAAAGGATAATGGTCTTTATCTAGAGCTAATAGGGCAATCGTTCATTTACCTTGAGGTGAATTTTGGTTATTATAAGCAAAGACATTTATATGATGAGCAAGATCATTAACTGCGATATTAGCGATTAAAGTGATCGTATTACGAACAAATAGTACGCAAAAAAAAGCCCTCTCAAAAGAGATTTATAGTTAGTATACTGAATCAAAGTTGGAGTAATGATAATGAAAGCTGCTCTATAATTTTTTTTATCTAAGTTCAGCTATCAAATATAGTACAAACGCTTAACGAGGACTAGCAAATGATGACCTTTTTCTTTGAAAACAACAGAGATCGTTTAAATAGTTGATATGTACGTAGCCCATAAAATTATCTGAGCGGCTTACAAATAGTTTATCGATATGGAAGTACAAAGGTCCACGTCGAACGTTGGGGATGTTGCCCAGTGCATATACAACTATGATGATAGCAGTGGCCATAGAACCGCTATTTTCTTAATATTTCTAGCATCAAATATACTCTAAAAGCAGTTCAATATCAGATGGACGCTGTATGATTGATGCGAATAACAGAGATGACAACCCGTAATGATAGATATTTCGGTAAAAATGTAAAAGAGTGTGGCAAGAGCTAAATTTTTTTTATAACTTTTATTGTTCTAATGTGGTAGATTGACAAGACTGCGGCGGTAATAAGTACAGCTGGCGCATTGTATTTAATAGACTTGTACCAGTCCCAGAGGTTTACTGGTTCATTAAAAGAAGGGGGTAATTTGATTTTTGAAAGAAAAGCTTTAGATATCTTCGTTTTTTTACGATACATGTTTTGAGAGGCAAAAAAAATAGGTAATTAAAACAATCTTGCGTTTTTCTTATATCAAAATTTAATGGCTTCTATTGGCTCCCTTCAGCTTTTTTTTGTCACGTATATGTTTTTGGTTCAAAAGATTGATGATCACAATCTCTCTCTGTTCTATAGCCTCGATACATATATTGTAAATGATCGCAAATGCAACTTAAGAGCGTAACTAGGCTGACCAAACCCGCTATTCTGCATAAGAAAAGCTTGTCTATATATATATGGAACAAATAAGTATCAATAGTCTATATTTTATAGCAACAATATTTTGAAACTACGCCATAGAACTCTTTGGCATTAAATCGATTGACCTGAAAATCCCTACAAACAAAAAAAAAAGATTAACCTGAAAATATAAAACTTGTTTATACAAACAGTTCTATCAAAGGCAGAAGCTTGCATATGTATATCATTCCTGTGGTACAATTAAAACTATATAGGAGCGTTAACTTGACAAAAAAAAAAGATAAATTAAGGTTACTAATACAATTTGCTATCTACATGGATATTCTAATCATATGTACTTTTTATCAGGAGACAGCTTCTTAGTGTTTTATTTAGACAAAATGGCCGGTTTATTTGAAGCATGTTAAAAAAATTTAAGAAATAAAATGCATGAAAAAAGAGGAGGTAGTTATATATATTCTAACATGTGCTTTTGGTTTTTTTTTTTTTTTTTTTTAAAAAAAAAATTGTCGAAAGCAGTAAGGAAGTGGATCTTTTCGAGTTTCGATGTAAGTGAAAACGATTTTAAATGTCCCCTTTTTTCCGGTTGTTTCCTTGATTTATGGTAAACTAACGGCATTGTAGACGCTATTCGAAAATTTTCGCTCAGCAGATATAACATTGTGACTAATAATGCTAGAAATGATTCTAGCTGCCAGCTTCTGAGGTACCTAAAAGAATCCAAGTTATATGTATTATTTGTTGAAACTTTTAAGCAAAAAATATTGACTGGATATACCATGTTCTACATTATGTTATGTAGTATGTAATTGAGCATATTTTAGGAGAATAACAATGCATAGCTGCAACAAATGCCATCGCTTTTAGAATTTTTCTTATATATGCTAAGAAAAATATCTTATTAAAAAAAAAGCCTATTTATAAAGGTATATAATATGGCGATAGTTCAGTATGTTTCTCCTTTGGATATTTATTCTTTACTACATAATGACGAGCTTGTCAGATGCACAAACTGTTGAAGACTGCACAGAAAACGACGGGGAAAAACACTTTAACTTTACCTGGTCCAAAGAGGATGTCGAAAATTTTTTAGTCCAAAGTTTTTCTGACGCTCTAAAGCTACCAAAAGCGGCTTTTGAAGATTATTCCAAATCACTGTTTACTTTTGATCCAACTCATATGGCTGTAAATAAGCTTCATGCAATCATTCGCAAGCAGTTCAACAATATTCCCTCTGATTTCGTGTATCAGTATCCGTCTATTAGCTCTATGGCGGATTTCTTAACGCCAAAAGAAGAGGCAGATCCTATGGCTCCGTTTTTGGATAGCTATATAAAGACCCAAAACTTGGCTGAGTATTACATCGAAAAGGCTAAAAATGACTTTGCTGTAGCAGAAAACAATTACGATTCTGAGAAAAGTGATAAAGTCATTTTGCTGACGGGTGCTACAGGATTTGTTGGCTCATTGGTTCTTCAATATATGCTGCAAGACGACTCTGTCAAAAAGATTTATTGTCTTGTGCGCGGCTCTGAGTCAGAGGTTTTCAATCGAATAGTAAAGAGCTTCGAAAACTTTCAACTCAAGACCTCTCTCTTACAATCAGATCGCTTAGAGGCCTTACCAATGAAGCTTTCTGAGGCTTTTTTGGGGTTCACAGAAGAGCGTTATAACCAATTGAAAGAAGAAGTCAATATTGTTCAACATTGTGCCTGGTCATTGGATTTTTACTCAGATGTGGAATTTTATGATCAAAAGTTAATCTCACCATTTTATAACTTGCTCAATTTCGCATATCGCTCAGTCAACCCTATGCACGTTTATTTTACATCTTCTGTAACTGCATCTAACTTGCTTGGTCCGCTTATTGAAGAAAATCCTTTACCTTTGAACTCTCGAGTATCAATTCCTCATGGCTACAGTCAGTCCAAGTTTGTTTGTGAGGTTTTGCTTAATTATCTCACTAAAGAAAAAAACTTCCCCTGTTATGTTGCACGTTTATCTGTAATAAGCGGCAACTCAGAAAGTGGCGTTTGGAAACCTAGCGATATAGCTTCTGCTGCGCTACTTGGAGGAGGCTATCAGATGAGAAAAATGGCTGATATCCCAGTTTCAGTTAATTGGGTTCCTGTTGATTATACGGCTAAAGCTATTTGTGAAATTGTTGACCGCACATATCGTCAAAACGCAAATATTGATGAGTCCATATACAATTTATTTAATAGACATACCGTTGGTATGAGCCACGTGATCTCAACAATGAAACGCTGTGGTATGAAATTTGACGTGGTTGACATAAGGACATGGGTCGAAAACATTGCAAAAGACGATCAGAACTGGGCCTACGTTAACCTTCCCATATATATGGGTCTCATGTCTTATGAGTCTACAAGTCAAGTATATGATGTTCAAAAGGCATATGAAGCTTCCCCTAGTCTTCGGGAAACGCCTGGGTTTACAGTGCATCTATTTAAAAAGTATTTGACTTACTGGGAATCCGTCGGACTCTATAGCTCTAAAGACTAATCATTTCGGTCAAAGCTCTGTGATTTTTCGTTTGTTCAGTTGTGTATTAGCTATACTTGAAAATAAAGTGTCATTACTAGCTCTCTATTCACATTACTTTGATATAAGCTTCGAATTTCTTTTGTTGTGAAAGCTAAGTAAAGAACAGAGCTTATTTCTGTAGAATATACGTTGTAATCTAATGGTACTAGAAAAAAGTTAATTCTCTGTTTATATTATATTGCAATGCGACGAAGATAAAATGGTAATCGTTGATATTGTTTCTCAATCATGTTTGCCAAACTGATAATTAAATTTCAGTAATTGCTATTGTTTTTGGCTTAGAGACATCTATTCTTTTATGAAAATTGAACTTGTGACATTTTCTCTTCGCCTTCCGGCTAACTTTTGCTATGAAGGGGGCAATCGATTTTCGTCAAAACGCCAATTTCCAGTGGTTTGACTGTAATGAATCCGAGGTTGAATCCAGAGGGTATATTTTATATGGAAGTGGCCTTGTGTAACGTCATATGATCAATTTAGCTAACGTTGTCTAAGACATACACCTGATACCAGTCTTTGTATTTTTATATGAGCTGAATTAAATTCAGATCAAAGGGGTGCAGTCTATCATACTCAATGTACTATAGCAATCGAATTGTAGTCGATCAACAAAAAAAAGTAGAGTCCATGTTTATATCTGTTTCTAAAACAATTTGTTTATAGGCGAGCGAGCAAAAGCCGGTTAGTAAATCATTTTACACAAACCCGAAAAGTGGTGTGACGGTTTAAAAAAAACTCTAAAGTTAGACAGTATAGCACAATAGAAAACACTTTGTTCTGCGTTCAAGTTTCGCACTTTCTGTTTTATCCTATCACAGACAGTTTTTTAGCCCTTTCAATAAGCATTGGGTGTTGTACAGCAAAAAATAAATAGCGGTAAGCTAGGTCAAATGAGTGTACTGTTTTCTTTTTTTGAAGAAAGAAAAATTAAGTACAGGACACAGCTATTTTTTTTTTTTTTTTGTGAAGTTCCCACAAATTTTCTGCTTAGAAATTTAAGAAAAGCTCAACAAAAAGCTTCAACGAAAACATATTGAAAAAAGGTTTTAATTCAATTACTAAGAACAAAATAAGCTTGAAATCAAAACTGTTGTCAAAGGTAAAACGAAATAGAAATGGAACATCCAATTGACAAAAACTATCTAATGCTTCTAACAAACGGTTTGAGCGCTCAGTTCAGTTTTGTAAAACCAGTAGCAGCTTTGTTTGTACATCAAACCTAATCCTATTTCTTCTGTACCTGAGAAATAAGATTATTTTTTGTATATTTAGAACGTGCTTCATGCATTTTGCTACTAATTAACTCCGTGTCATGTAGCTCAAGTGTACTTTTTGAAGCTGTATTTGCTGACAAGCGCGTTTAGTCATATAGAACTGATTTGATATAAAAAGAAGCCAAATTTAAAAGTAATTTATCCTTACTTTGCAAAGTTCAATATAGCATGGTATACTTTAAGCTCTCGTCTATTGTACTCATTGCCTCTTTGGGCTTGATTTCTGCTGATTTCGCGTCTATCTCTGAGTGTCCATCCCTTGCGCCTAGAACGTCGCCACCCAAAGATGTGACAGATGTTCGAGTTGACGATATCAAGATTGTTGCTTCTTTAGGAGACAGGTATGTTTTCGCGCGTATAAAACACAAACGATAGAGAAAAGTATCCAATAATTGAATTTTAGTATTATGGCTGGCTTTGGTATGATGGGTATCAACAATGGGAAAGGCGGCACTGGCATCTTTAACTTTAGCGCAATCATGGAATTTCGTGGCAATAGCTACGCCATTGGCGGGGACGATGGCGCTGTTACGATTGCTAACTTTGTAAAGCATTATAGTCCAAAACTCATAGGACCTTCAACATCTTCTCATCTCACCACATTTTGTTATGGTCCGTTGTGTATTCCACCTTTTAACATATGTAAGATTCTTTTTTTTTTAAAAAAAAAAAAAAAAAAAAAAAAAAAAACTCTTTCTTCAAGCTAATATAAAAGCAATTAGATCATCCGATCAAAGACAAGTTTAATGGGGCTCAAAGTGGAGCAATGGCTATGAATCTTGACCATGAGCTTGACTATTTAATTCCTCGTAAGTATAAAAATAGAAAGATGGCGATATAGAAAGACAGAATAGCTAAATTGAAGCCCGTACGTATAGGTATAAAAACAGAGTTTCTTCTTTCGAAAAGGTATAAAAACGAATGGAAATTGTTCACTATTCAACTTGGCAGTAAGAAATCTAGAAAAAAACTATAGTTTTTACTAATTTTGATACTGGCTAAATCCAGGCAATGACCAATGTGCATCTTGTAATCCTCTTTATGAGAAATTTACTACGCCAGAATCATTTGGAAAGCACGTTGGAAACGCTATCAAAAGAATTCAAAAAGAAATGCCGAAAACCATTATTAACTTGGGTAAAAAAAAAAAATAGTAAAGATATCTGTAGTATCATAGATCTCAAACACAGAAAATTTTTTCCGAACTAGTTGGAAACTTTAAGGTATCAGGCTTGAGCAATTTGAGAGCCAATCAGGATGACTATTGTAAGAAAAACATACCTTTTGAAGATAAACTTGAATGTAGCTGTCTCTCTTCAAACAAGTTGGAGCACATGGATAGTATGGCTGATGGTAAGTGAAACTTACTCAGGAAGTATTTGAGCACTTTTTCAAACCCTTTAAAAGGATACAATCAACAACTTGAGGCAATTGCTTCCAGCTATATTGGCAAACCTGGAGCCGATTTTGCTGTTATGTATACACCTGCACCTATCGATTTGAATTCTTTCCCTATTAATGCTCTCAGGTAAAAGTTCCTTGCAAAAATTGCAGCCTGAAGCTTAAAATTGTACATCCCCTCTTTTTTTTTTTTTTTTTTTTTTTTTTTTTTTTTTTTAGCAATCTTGATTGTTTCCACCCTAGCTTAAAAGGTCACAGATGGATTGCAAAAGTAAACACACACACATATACACTTCAAAAAATCCACAAAATTCTAGTGCTAACAAAATGGGGGGTTTTTTTTTTTTACTTATCATAGGCTTTTTGGAATCAAATGTTTACACCAAGATCATTGAAACCTTCAGTTTTGAAGTTTGACGAAAGCTTAAAGGTATAGATTTTAGAAAATATACTTTTGCGTATGTGCCCATATCAATAGTAACACTTTTTCTTTTACTAAAAGATTCGCTGTCCTACTGAGGATGACAGATTCCCTACTACTATTGCTTAAGCTTGTAAAAATGGTTGCTGTAGTTGTGTTATGACTGGTCATCATAAGCAATATTTATCAACTTAATAAACTTTGAGTCAATCAAAAAAGTTTCATATAGTATGTCAGTTTTCAGAGCTTATTTTTATAAATAAATAAATAAAAAGCAAATTGTGCTTAATCTTTCTCTATTTCAAACTATCAAAATAACAATAACCATTTAAATATGAGATAAAAAAAATTGTCCTATGAAAAAAAATGTAGTCGTTTTTTTTTTTACTTAAATTCTGAAGAGAAATTCGATTGTTGCTTTCTTTCTAAAATACGTGTAAATAAAACGAGACAAAAGAAAGAATGCAACAAAACAATAAAAAAAATGCTTTTAAACCAAATAAGAATATTCCATTCTCGTTCAAACCAAATAGGATTGGAAGTCAAATTAGTTTTAATCCGTTTCATATCCAGAAGTTGACCAAAGATGTGCCAAACAAAATGTTGCCGCAAAAGAATGTTGAGGTCAAACAAGATCGAGCTAGGTTGAAAGAAAAATCGAACAATACACTATATACCGCGTTTGAACCATACAACAGTTTATTGTACAATAGGCAGATCTGTAATCATATATAAAAATATATACAAAGGGGATAAATTGCTTATATTTTAAAATATTGTCTTTTTTCCCCTTCAAAACTACTTTATAAAAAGCAAATAGAGAACAAACCACTGTGAGAGATATAGAGAGAGAGAGAAGATGTACTTTAACGAAGCTTTTATTCATTACTATTACTGTATCGTTTTTTTTTTTTGAAAAAAAAAAACGATAATAGAAAAAAGAAAATGTATTTGATCCAAACACCCTGAAGAATATGCTTACTCCAAAAAACTTTGTCAAAAAAAGCTACAGACCCTTGACTAAAGAGAACTCTAGTAGAAATCAGCAATCTATTAGTAAAGAAGAAGCTCTTGATAGAAAAGCTACAGAAATTTTATTTAAAAAGAAGGCTCAAGAAATAAAACAGCTGCCGACACTAGAATTCAATAATACTATTGAGCTTTTAGCAGAATCTTGTAGAAAAAAGGCTAATGAAAAAGAAAATGCCTATGTACAGGCATGTGAAGAGATTGGTCGTTTGAATGTCTTGTTGGACGAGGAACGGGAGAAAATCAAAGAGGCAGAAACAAAAGAAGAAATGTCAGAGAGTTTAGTAGAAGTTGGGCTTATCAGATACAACAATATCAAATTAAAGTAATTTTTTATTGTTGTTAATGTTTTCTAAGAAAAAAGTTAGATTGGAAAAGCTAACAAGTAGAATGGAGGTGTTTAAGTTTGTTTTTGAAAGTTTAGAAAAACTGGTAAACCAAGTCGAAGAGTCCAAAGACAAACAAGAAAAAAGTGAAGGCTCTTTGAGAGAAGCATGTTTGTCAAGGATTGAAAAGGACAAAAAAGAGAAAGATCAAATTAATGAATATAAGAAAAAAGTGAAAAGTGCCTTTCAAAAAAGCAGTAACTGGATCAACAGCGGGTTGACATACATATCTGAGAAACGTTCAATTATAAAGACGGATGTATCGGAACTGAATCTGATTACAGAAGAAAACCGGAAAAAGCTAGGTATTGCAAACACTTTTTTTTTTTTAAAAAGAAAAGGAAATGTCTTCACTTAGGACGGTTTTAGATATCATGAGAAATACGCTACAAGACCAGCAATGCCTTTTTGAAAACGCATCCAAAAACTCTAAATTCATTTCTCAAGCCTTAAAAAGCTATAAAGAGTCTATTTTTGAAAGAAACCAAACCATGGGTTTAATCAAGTCATACACAAAGTTACACCATCAATCTACCGAATATGTATTAAAAAAGTAAGATACATTTTCTTATGTTTTTTTGATTTCTCACGTAACTATAAAGCGTTCAAGAGATAGAGTCTTTGACATATGAAGGATTCAATATACGTAATACACAATGGCTAAATTTTACTCTGAGTTTACTAAATTTCTCATGCTGCCTTATCAGCTCTCAGTAAAACAAAGGCAGAAAGCGTGAACCTTGTGCATGAGATTAAACAAGTAATGCACATTTTTCTTCTGTGGTAAATACTAATGTACACCCTATGCAGCTAACAAATGAAGATATTTTGCAAGAACGAAATCGGTAAAGCATATAGGGAAAACAAACAATCGTAGAGCTAATACAAAACGCAACTTTTTTTTTTTTTTTTACAGCCATCGAATTGAAAGGGAAGAATGGCAAAGAGAGCATCAAAAACTTTTAGCAGAAATAAGTTTGCTAAACAATAAACATCAAGTTTTCAAGCAGAGGTAAATGGTTACTAAAGTTTATAACATTAGACTTTTTTTTTTTCTTTGTAATAGTTTTGACAATGCAAGTAAGTGGTTTAGTAATAGTCTCCTTATTTAGGTGAATTTAGCTTACATTTTAGATGACAACTCCCCTCGTGACCATCACGGTGATGCAGGTACCAATTTTACTAAGGGCACTGGGGTTCGTAAAAGACGAAATACTATAAAAACCGAGAGCAACATTCCACTAAAGATGACGTTACGAAAAAAACGGTAGAATAACAGTGTTTTATAAACACATCTCTTATGTATTGAAACGATAAACAATAGCAAAGAAAAAGTAGCGACAAGTCCAAGAGATGAAATAGACGAGCTTATTTCTGATGACCAAAATTCTCAAAGCTCACCAAAAAGACGTCGAAAAGTTACAAGGAGTAAACAAAATAGTGCGCTGCTCTAGTTTGTTTTTATTTAGGACCGTTTTTTTTTTCTAGGTAGCGAAACGAAAAACTCGGACAGCTTTGAAGAGAAAGACAAGGTAATTGTAATATCGTAAATCTATGATACTAACAAAGAAAGCAAAGATGATAGTATCTATACCAGAAGCCAAAAAAAATACGCATTTATGGAATAAGCAATAATAAAGTGTTTTGACGTTATTTTGGTATATGGTAAATATATTAAAGTTACGATAGGAGGGAATAGCAAGGCTTGTGCCTTTTTTTTTTTTTTTCTAGAATACATTTGATAGTATCAAAAAAAAAAAAAGGGGGGTGGGGGAAAGCTTAAATAAATTTCCCAAAAAAAAAAAAAAAAAAAAAAGGATGATATGGAGTGCGTTAAAAATACATAAGCATAGTTGACTAATAAGTTAAAAATATATAAAAAAAAAAGAAAATAAGGTGGTTTAGCCATAATGATGAGTTAACTTATCAACAGCCTCGACCCATTTCAACATAGTGGCATTATCTTGCGCTTGAAGTTTGTGTGATGTTTGTAGGCTATCAATAGTAAAAATAGTCTTTGATTTCTATTGCAAGTTAGTTTTTGTTATGAATGAGAAAGTTCAAGGGGGGGGGGGTTTACCATAGCGTTTCCATCTTCTTTATGTACATTTTTTATGTGAATTACGTCTATCTGATTCACTTCAGAAGGATCGTCATACATAAACATATAGTTTCTAAATAAACAAAAAAAAAAAAAAAAAGAGAGAGAAAGATGAGGATGGATAGAACAAGCGGTTTCAAGCAACCTACCCTACAAGAACACACCAGAGTTTGTCCCAATCTTTGCCTTCGGTATCGTTCTTGCGTTGCAAAAAGCCCTTTTTGGCTACTGTTTGTTCGTTTATCAATATCTGATGAACATGCGGAGACCATCTGCGAACGGAAGGCGTACTGACTGTCATGACAACTTGAGGCGTCTTCTTCTGTTTCTTTGCCATCCAGAGTTTTAAGATCGTCTCTAGATCGGGCTGAACGGACAAAGACGCTTGTTTGCACGTACGATCGAGTTGTTCATTCAAGAAAAGCCTGTAGCGCGTCGCTTCGACCTCTTCTCGATACAGCATCTTTTGACGGTGGCCTTCATAAAACGCCAAGAGGGTGAGAGGCAGGTTTTGTTGATCGGCTTCCTGGATGCCAAACAATTCGGCGTCGTACTCGACCACGTAGATACAAGTTAATTGGTTTCTGATCTGATTGGGTTTAGAGAAAAAGTTAAGAAGCGATGTCCGCCGGTTTTGGCTGGCCACTCGCTTTTTCTTCATCACAGCAGCCTTGGTCTGATCCTTGATGTGAACAGCGATTTCACTGGTAAATTTGAATTCACGCATACTGGCATTGCGCACTGTCCAGCAAAGGTCCAAAAGGACCTGATGTGAGTTCTGAGTGACGGCATTAAGCAAAAGGGTGTCATGCAGAGAGCTATCCCAGGAACATTCAGCCTTGAGTCGGGTTGGCTCTTTTGTTTGGGAGTGCCGCTTGCTGTCTACCATTTTGAGATGGATCTCAGCCTGGGCAGACTCAGGCGAGTTGACGACCTCTTTTTTGTCGTTGATCAGCCTGACGCGGCCGAGTCTGACGTCGACAATACGCTCCAAGCCCAGTTCGGCATCGAGACTGGACTGTTCCAAGTTCAGGACGAGGCGTCGTTGTTGACCTTGTTGTAAAGAAAAGACGGGGCAATTCTCGCTGAATTCGACTGGCACGGGTGTATAGTCTCCCTCGGGTGTCATCTCACATACTTGGAAAGTGGCGAGGACATCCATGGATTTCTTGGCTGGCATCAGGGTCTCTTTTGGAGCAAGAGAATCGACAATCTTGAGAGAGTCGAGGTAGGCAGGCTTGGGTTTCCCGTAAACCTCAAACACAATTTCGCCATGATGAATGACGGCCAAGAGTTCCTGGGTGACGGAAAGGGAAAGCAATTGATGAAAGTCAAATTGGATTGGCTTGCCCTCTTTGTTTTCTTGAGAGTCTGATGCATGCACACCTTGGAGATCTTGGCCGAAATTGGACAGTCGGAATTGTGCATGCACACGCGAGAACAGGTTGGGATCCAAGCCGGTCATTTCCAAGATGGAGACCTCACACATGAGCTGTTGACCGTTATGGAGCAGATCGCAGGGGTCTTCAGAAGAAACCGGATCTTGGACTGAGCGTGCAATAGGCAAGATATCTACCTTGAGCTGACCCATGTATCGGCCAGTGGTTCGACAGTGAACCGAGAGATGGCTCTGGACGGACACCTCGGTTGCCAGGTTCTTGAGCGGGATTTTGGCCAGGCCCACCAGGACATAGGAGGCCGGATCCTGACTAAAGAAGAGATCGTCTCCTTTCAGATGCTTCTTGCTGTCTGTGACGAAACGGATGCCCTGGAGATGGCGTAGGCGGGTGACGAATCGGTCGATGGACCAGACGTAGGTCGATTGGTGTTTATAGTCAATGACCTGGATACCCACACAAGGCCCTTGCGCCTTCAGTAGTTCAGAGTCAATGCCATAGTGGCGATGATGCGACGTTTCTCGGTGGGATGCCGTCAGGCTCTCGTCTTGATAAACAATGGCAAACTGATAAAAGACGTCTTTGCCCTCTGTCTGAGCCAGATGGTTAGCCTGGCGTACGTAGATATCGTTTTTCAAGATGGCTTGTGCTATTGCAACGTTGCGTTGGCGTCGCCAGTGCGCAATCACTTTCTTAGCCAGGGCGGTATCGACCGAGGTGAGCGAGGTAGAGCCAGAGGAGATACGATGGGATAGACGGCGCAGTCTGGCCTCGTATTTCCGGCGTTGGTGTTGGAATTCACGCGCATGTTTACTGTCGAGATGAAGCAGGTCATCGCCGGCCAGAGAGGAGAGGGTGGTGCTGCTGTCGGTGGTATAATAGCCGTCGTCGTCGAGGAAGGCTGAATAGACTGAACGGCGTACGGAGGAGGAGGAAGAGCTATGGCGCGAAAGAGACTCAGAGCCTACCGATTGACGTTTGCGTTCGACACGCACACGCGCTACCTCATCAAAGAGCTTATCGAGATCTTGGTCCGAGAAATGGTTGAGTTTGGCGTCGTTGATGTAGGTATTCATGATGGCTTCCTTTCTGGCAAAGTTCCAATCCATGACTTCAGACAGGACGGTTGCTGACGATTCCCCTTCACCTTGGGAGGGAATAGGCGAAGGTGTGCCGCGGCCATCAAGCTTGGACTGGCTTTCGCTCAAGATCATATGGTCGCGCTCCTTCCTGGCCTCGCCTGGGTTGTTGAAGCGAAACACATGGGCATCGCCCAGGATGATGCGATAGCCGCTCTTGAGCTTCTTGGGTTCTGAAATACGCAGCCCGTTGACCATGGTTGTACAGCCCTCGCGTGGATAGAGAGTGACTGCGTCCTCGGTGTTCTCAAAACGACAGTGGCCGTTCTCGATATTTTCCCCACTCAAGCGGATCACGCAGACACCCGTCTCGCGGTTGGCATCGTCTGCCCGATCTACAAGCGTAGTGCCCGGCTTGAGGTTGTACATTAGGCATTCGTTCATCAGTGGATCCTCGTTCAAGTTGATCAGATGAGGTATCTCTCGGGGCGTATAAAGTCCAACCTGATTCTTTTCTACAGCAATGCCTAGGCTCTTGAGCGTATCCTCGCGCAAGCGTTGAATGACCTTTGTGTTTTCCACTTTCTCTTCCCAGGGCTGGCTGATGTCACCCAATAGTTTCTGGGTGTTTTCGAGCTGTTCGACCATCTCGTCCTTGGTGAGCTGAGTGATTTTCCCAGCTCCGTCTGTGAACACTACCGGGGTAGGTTTGTTTTCGGCAGGTGAGGATTTTTTAGTTTTGGCTGGTGTTTTTTTGACGTTGGCTGTGATCTTTTCGACCTGGGCGGGGTTATAGACCATCAAGGCTTGACGGAGCGCCTCTACTTCATCTTTCAATTCTCGCATCACCCGTGCGCTTGGGTCTTCGTTCACCACCGCCTTGGTCTTGATCTTCTTGGCCTGGTCAGCATAACGAAGCGTACTCAGCGTTTCATCATAGTCGGCAGGTGAAATAGCGGCAATCATACATGTTTTTGAGTTACCGCCCAAGGAATCTTTTAGTAACCAAGTCAAAACCTAGGAATAAAGACGTTGAGTATACAAATAGAGAGAGAGAGCTGGATGATCACTTTACCGAATCACGGAAAGGTATATGGGAAGCATCTTTTGATTTCTTGGACCCTTTCTTGGTATCTCCCGAAGCTTGTTCGGCCAAGCCAGCTATGACTTTACCTAACGTCGTTAGGGATTTATTGATATTGGCACCTTCTTTCAGACGAGCCCCGGTGGCTCCAGTGCTATTGGCTCTTTCGCTACCCGCCAAATCGACCAAACTGTTTATAGAAAAGTGAATAGGGCTGAGTTGAGAGAGAGAGAGGGGAGGAAGATTTACCTGATACGAGCTACTTTCTCAGCTGTTTGTTTGGTAGACGAATCTGTGATACGTTGGGTGACAAAGATAGTACAGACGGCGTGCGAACGAGAAGAGGTGGCATTCATCTGTGTGGCAGCTACGGTACGCGCTTTGTTGCCTTCGTCCATCAGTTGATCGATATCTTCAAAAGAGCTGACAGCGAGACGGGAGAGATCCTGAACATACGGACCCAAGACGGGGTGTTCTCTGACTTTGAGGTTGGCTTTGTTACTGGGATTCAAAAGATCTTTGACTTTCTCATTGTAGATTTCGATATAAGACACTTCCACTCTGAAATCCAACGTGTCAGTCTTGTTTTGCTGTACACGCTCAAAAAGCTCTGAGCAGGTTCGGGGGATAATACCCTTATCTTCACCGTAACCGACCTATGGCTTGGTTAATCCCTAGAACAACAGAAACAGGCTTACCATCGAATAGGACTTTCCTGAGCCAGTCTGACCATCTATAGAAAAAAATTGTATTTTTTTTTTTTTTTGGAAATTAAAAATGACGTTACAGAAAATAAACAAACAAAAATGGAAACTGACAAGCAAATATACAACAGTTGTATCCATCAAAAGCATGATCCAATAGTTCTTTGCCGAGGTCGTTATAGACACGTATTTGATCTGCATAGTCTGGGCTGTTCAAATCCGCAGACCAATAGGATTGATCAAAGGTGAATGCCTTTACTTCTTCAGATGCTGACTTTTGTCCCTGAGTTGCTGGTTTAGTAATAATCGTTTTATTGCCCTCCATCTGGATCAGCGGGATAGCCCCTCGAGCCTTTTCTGTTCACAACAGGAATGATAAGCACATAGCCTAAACATCTTGTTTGAATATGTACTCTATACCTCGAGAATTTAAGGGTCTGCAACGGACAACCACCTTAATATTACCGCCACTCATACTTGGTTGATTTTATATAGAAAAAAAAAAGTTCGTTCAATCGTTATTGCTGTTGTAAAAGAGTGCTTTTTCTTGTTTTTTTTTTTTTTTTTTTTAACAGGCGGGGGCTTGAAAAAACGTTGGTAAAGTTGCTGTTGTGAAAAAAAAAAAAAAAAAAAAAAAAAAAAAAAGTTTAAAAAAAAGAGAGAAAAAGAGAAATAAAAAAGAAAGACTCAAATACTATAGAATTAAATATGGGAGTAACACCAAATTTACTCACCTTTTATTTTTATTTTTATTTCAAACTCACACATATTCTCTCTTTCTCTCCCTGCCGTTCACCTAAGCGAGACAGTTTTTTTTTTTTTGGAATTCAAACGACATGCGCAACAAACAAGACTTGCTTAGGGCGAAATTGAAAGGAAAGTAAACAGAATGTAAATATTCAAGTCTATAGGCATCTGCAGGGGGAGAGGGGTCTAAAAAAGAAAAGGTTGCTCATCGACACTTGTTATTCCAAAGTGAATCTAGTTTGTTTTTTTTTTTTTTTTTTTTTTTTTTACCCAACGTAAGATTAAACGACAACGAATAAACGTTGACTAATAAATATTAAAAAACGTGGAGAGTAAGAACAGCCTTGTGTATAGAATTTTGGGGAGAAAGCGCATAGAGCATTATCTCCCTGTTTTTTTTTTTTTTTTTTCTATTTCTGTTAAACAACCTAAAAGAAGAAGCGGAGAAAAAAAAACATCTTTGTATTAAAGGAGTGTAGAGAATACTTTATTCACGTGGTCGTCTAGGTTCTTCTGGTCACTTTAGAATCACGCTGCTAATTAGAAAGCTTAATGGGTGATACAAACTATGTCTTTGTGAGGAGATCTAAAAAAGGTACCTCACAGACCTTTTCAATGTCTAAAGTAAAGACAACACACCAAAAGAAGTCTGTGTTGACTTATGTATACAACTGGAACACTATAGACAGAGGCGTTTTATAGTAAAGCCTACATAACATATACTTTCTATGCACGTTAATAATAATAATAATAATAATAATAACAATAATAATAATAATAAAAAAGCTTATTCTTAGTTGTTAAAGAACGACCTGAGCTCAAGTGGCTAGCAAAAGAAAGCAAAGCCTGTGTGTGATCAAAACACGACTTTACTTTTGAAAAGAGAGCCCTATAATCCAAAACACTAAATGGGTCAATGAAGATGGAAAGAAAGATATATATATATATATACATATATATATATATATATATGCGCGTGTATGTATGTGTATATGTGTATGTGTGTGTTAATAGAAAGAAGAGGTGCTGGAGAGAGAGAGAGAGAGAGGCATACGCATTGCCATCTGTTTCTAGTCCACAGTTGTTGTTTCTTCTGGAGGAGCGACGATCACAGGCGGACTAAAGAATCGCGGTTTTTAATGAGAGATGGAAGGATAGATGTTTTACCTTGGTCTTCTTCCTTTGTTTTTTTTAGCCTCTTGTAAAACGAGAGCGGAAGGGTGCTCAAGAGGTGTCAAGAGCTCAAAACTACACAAGAGCTCTTCGTTAATACTCATGACCGCGCCAAAGTTATCAAATTCGCCACAGTAGTTGGGAGCGCTAAAGACCGTGACTAGCGTACGTTCGTTAAAGAACTGATAACCGTCCTCTACCACCATATGAGCGCGACAGACCAGATCCAGGTCGTGTTTCGCCAGAAACTCATTTACGATCCGTTTCCCAAAGCAGAAAGAGACACCACGTTCGTTTTCTTCCCAGCTCACTGCGGTATCCGAGGGATCAGACCAGACCAGATCGTTCAATAAACCATACTCGGGTACGTCTGTGGGTCGTACAATGTTCCGGACATCGTCCATGGACTCTAACGACGGGCTTAGACCGCCATGGACGCAAAAGATCTTATTGGCCACCAGGGCAGCGATCGGCAACGTATTGAAAACATCGATAAACGTCTTCCAGACCTTTGTGTTTGTTCTCCGTTTGCACTCATCGTAAAAACCATACACTCTCGTCACATTGGCACATTCATGGTTTCCACGCAACAAGAAAAAGTTTTCTGGGTACTTGATCTTGTAGCAAAACAACAATAGAATCGTCTCCAAGCTTTGTTTGCCTCGATCCACGTAATCTCCTAAAAGCAGGTAGTTTGAATCAGGTGGATAGCCACTCTAAATCATTAGTCTGGACTGTAACCTTCTTCCCTACCATTTCAAACAATCGCACCAGATCTTGATACTGACCATGAATATCACCCAAGATCTTGACAGGCGCTGTGAGCTCAATCAAGCTCTTTTTTTTTTTTTTTTCTTTAGTCTCGCTCTACATCCCTCCCTCCCCCATTGACTTACTGGCTGACTGAGAAAGACTTGTTGTGCAGCTCTACAGATAGCTACGATTTCTGAGTTTCTAAAGCAGATCGATTTAGGTACTTTATATCTAGAGCCGACTTCCAGCAGACGATGAATACACTCGTCAATATCCAGATTCGAACCAAAGGAACGTGTAGAGTTTGTAGTGAGTTGTGTTTGTGAATAGAATGTGGACTGGTGATTACTGTACACAGATCCTTCGCGCGTCTCTGATGGATACTGTCTGGTATGGATCAAAATCGAATTTACTGAGGTGGCTGTTGCCATAGAGACCTCATTTTCTGCATTCTCTGATCTTACAATACTACGTCGGGCATTTTTTTTTCGTTTAGATGATAGATTTCCCATTTTACAGAAAATCAAAACAAAATCAAAATAGCTTTTATTTCTTTTTTGGAATATATATATATATATATATATATATAAAAGTAGAATATAAAGAAAGAAAAGGAAAAGAAAAAAAAAGGGGGGGGAAAGACAACAATTCCCCAAAAAAAAAAAAAAAAAAAGATCCATTCTATAAAGAATGAAAGTAATCATCATCAAAAGCCTGTGGAAATCTTTTTTTTTCTTTTTCTTTTTCTTTTTAGAAAACAACCGCAAATCATACTTGATGTGGTAGAATCACAAGTAAGCTATCATAGAGATCGACACAGGCTCCTATACTAAAAAAGGGGAAAATGAAATAAAAAAAACCCTCCATTTTCTATTTTGATATGCAGAATATTGAATACCATCTAGTTAGTGGACTAATGTGTGCATAAATAGACCGCTATGACTCTTTCACTCAAAAGTGTCATTACAATAAAGACTGTCTTAAAAAAGAAAACCCTCTGTTTAGATCTTTGTCAGGGTCTAAGGTTGGAATGTAGCACAGTTCGTTCTCCGCTGGACAATCCTCTTACGTCTCTTACTGCCCATCGGTTGTGCGTTTATATTATATATATATATGTACAAAGGGAGAGGGGATTTCAACATAAGTAACCTTTTACGGGTATCAAATAGCTTTTTCAAAATATGTATGTATGTATATGTATATATATATATATATTCTAAACTCCATTCAAGATCAATCAATATGCATACAAGGTGATAGTCGCCTCAAATGACTCTCTTTGACTATTGCTTGATCTTGTCTTTTGTTTCGAAAGCGCGTTGAATATGCTTATAGGATTGGATAATACACATAGCAGGCACCTTTTTTTTTTTTTTTTTTTTATAAAAGTTAGAAAGTCATCAGGTTTTTTTTTTTTGAAATTTTACGATAATCCAAGGTGCGTTCATCAGTACAAAATAACCCCAGAAATAGATAGGACTTGGATCGCAATGAGAAGCGTTAGGTAGCTCTGCAAGATAGTAATGAATACAGCTTGCCATATGACAGACAGAGACTATCAGTTGAAACACGTATTGTTGTTTTGATTTCAATACGACAAAATAAGCTGTCAGGATACAAAGAGGTCCATAAATAACCTATACTATTTTAAGTGTTTCGTTCAAAGAAAGAGAGAAAGAACATTTACAGTGGTCATGATCTCCATAACAAGCAATTCGTTGTCAACTATCATATAACGAGAATCCCCTTTCCCATACTCTTTCCAAAGTTGTGCCCATAAAGAATTCTGAGCTGGCAAGCGACCGACATTAAGAATATAATAAAGTTCAAAACCGCAATGTAACCAGGCACAGGTAACAAACCAGGAGAATTTAAAAGGTGAACCCGAGTGTTGTCCCCAGCGATAATAAAACAACCCGTTGATAAAAACAACAAGACTGCCAAACGTTACAATCAACTCCAACGTACTTTTGTCATTTGGAATGTAATTCCATAGCTGGGTATCTTTAGGGTAGTAAGGATGATTCATTATTTTTTTTTTCTTTTATCAACAGAAAGAGAGAGAGTGTGTGTGTGTGTGGGTGGGTGCGTATATGATTTAATTTTAATTTTTTTTTATTGGGTGAAGCTTTCGATTATGGTTTCTTGACATTTTTACTCGTTTAAATCTATTGGGTTTCTTGTGTTACCGCAATTCCTTCCTGTCTATTCAAAATAGCCTGTGCTTCATTCCAATTGTCTTGTTTTACCATCACATAGTCTGTGTCAAAAGTGCTTACGACAAAGACCGGAATGGCCCCTTCCTTTAATGGAGACACTATCCTAGCCAAGATGCCGACCAAGCCAAAGTCCATTTGAGCATCTACTTGAAACATACACCAGCCTGACTCTGTTTTCTTGGGCTGCGGATCGGGCAAACAATAGTCGCTGGGTACAATCAATGACAGTTCTGACCGTGTCTTGGAGACCGTATACCACGATACTTGGTCTAAAATACAAGGATTCAATTTAAAATCTCGATCGTATTGATGCACTGAGAATTGCTCAGACAATGCAATCAACTGAATTTGGTAACTCATCTTTTTTTTTAAAAAAAAAAAAAGAAAAAAGAGGTTTAGCCATAAAGACACTCTCTTTTATTTGCCTTTTTGTTTGATGACTCATTTTTTCGCCACTCATATTCCGCAATAACTGCAGGTTTTCTGTCAATAATAAGAACAAATGTGCTCTAGCAAAGAAAAACTCTATCCGGTCTATAGTAATATGGCTACAGCTCTATAGAGGAAGACTTACAGAAAACAAAAGAGCCTAAAAAAAAAAAAAAGGGGGAAAAAAAAGAAAAGAAATAAAAATAACAACCTCAACTCTCTTATATCAAAAGAAATTGTCCATAGACAAGATCTAGACTCCCGAGCACGTCACTACTACTCTGTTACTCCCATAGTCTAGACCTGCAAGAAGAGGTTGTGTCTATCGGTTCGGAGTCTGGCCTTGTTTGATCTGTGGTCTGGATTGACCCTTCTCAGTGACCTTTGTCTCAAACATACCGTATCAATCTGCACCCACCAACGTTTCCCTTTTTATTTTAAAGGCTTTTTTTTTTAAAAAACAAAACTGAAAACCAAGGGTACCTATTTATCTCTTGTTGGACAAATCGAGCTCTCCCCCTTTTTTTTTTCTTTTTTAAGCTTTTTTGACATCTTTTGTGTGTCTTTCACATCCAATTGATCTCGTATGACATCATACAACATGGTTAACATGCATCCAAGAGACTGTTGACAGTGTTGCTTAGCCACTCAAGGAGACAGTGATTGGGATCAAGCAACATGTCGTCACAACAGCACTTGGTACATAGACAACAAATGACTCAGGATGAGATAATCTCAACTAATGCTTTTCTGGTTGAACAATAAGGACCTCTGGGCTTAGTGTTGAGGAGAAAACGGGCATTGAAAAAGAGCTGGTGTAAATAAGAAATAGGATTCGGATCGTATTCCCACCTTATCCCCCGATTTCTGAACTAATGTGCTATATCAATGTGCTTCACCCTAAAAAAAAAAAAATGCTTACTAAAAAGCTAATTCTCTAAATAAAATGACAAAAGAATGATTGTGGTTATATAGACATGTGGCTCTAAATAGCTCGATTCCTGCTCTCACACAGCAACTTTTCTTTCCTTTGAATACTTTGCGCTTTTGTGTAAAATCGTTAGCGTGCTTCTCACACTCAACTTGCGTTTTTTTTTTCTTTTAAAAAAAGAAACTGGTTTATCAACCAAAGAACTTTACTCGACACTCTACATACTTACAGAGCGTTAACCTTAGGTATTCTTTCAATCAACCTCTATCTTACTTTAGCATAATGTCATGTCAATTGCCTAGAAGGTGTGACAAGAAACCGGATTCAAAAAAAAACGAGAGTCCTTAGAAACACCTGCGCACCTTGTTGGCCACAAACGACTCCAGTCGTCCTAAACCAAAGCTTCCGAGAATGAACAGCAGCTGTTTTTAAAGAGTAAAAGGAGTTGAGTAAATGAAAGAGACTCAGAATAAAACGGGATCAGATAACGGTTCTTTACCCAAACTCTACAGTTGTAATCTCCTCAAAAAAAAAAAAAAAAAAAAATGTAGCTGCTGACAATACAGCTTACGAATTCTAATGATTGTTTGACGATAGTAGTCTTGTATCGATGCATAAAACAAAAGCTCTTAAGACACACTCCTGTGCTGACTTTAAAAGAAGAGGATGTTCAAAGGCGTAATGTGTTTTCAAAAAGCGCATAGGAAGCACACTTCATTTTGCATCATTTGACAAGGCACACAAATCATTATTACAGCCGCTTGGAGTGAGGGAAATCCATGCTAGACATATTCAAGCGGCGATTTTGTTTAGTGGGTGTTTGCACTGGCTTGATAGGTTTTCCAATACAAGATCTTGTGAAGGCATGGACTTTATTACGTAAACGAGTCCAATCTACTATGGATCCAAAAAAAAAAAAAAAAAGTGCTTCTACTACTAGCTCTTTCTTATCAAATAGTTTACGTCATTTAAACACAAGAACCACAAACAGTTACCTTAAGGAAAAGAGAAAGAGTCCAAAAACAGATCACTTTTTTTTTTTTTTTTTAACCTTTTGACATTAATATTTTGTTAATACCTGGAAACAAAAGGTTTTATTCTAAGGAGGGCGAGTAGTCTGTTAGTTTCTTGTCAATCTTACTGTACATGCGCATTGTAGAAACTAGTCGGCAGACACATCTCGCTTTATACCCATATATATATATATATATATATATAGATAGATAGATAGATAGATAGATAGATGCACACACACTGTGCTCTATAGATAACAACAGAAATAAAAAAAAAAAAAAAGAGAGTAGGAGAGGAAGCAAAAAGAGAATGTCAAATTTATTTGCTTATTATGTGCAAGTATATATATATATATACGTTTTGTATTCATACATTAAAGGGGGATTGGTATACAGAGATTATAATACATACAGAAAGTTTGGGTAAAGGAAAAAAAAAAAAAGAGAGAGAGAGAGAGAAATATACATACATATATATATATATATATATATATATGTAGGTGCAGATAGCCCATTAGCACATCACTCGGCTGGATTGTACAAGAATAGGCGCTGACGGGTGACAATTGCTGGTCAGTGCGGCTTCGTCCTGATCTTCAATTGCAGGGAAAGATTCATACATGACTTCAAAAAGGGTATCTTGTGTTAATCGCTTCTCAGGATCTTCTATGGGTATCGTGGCAGAAGTAGGGCGTGAGATCATGGACAATAGGTTTTTCATCATGGACGAAAACGAGTTGTGACGTACTCGCTCAGTGTTTTCGTTATTCATTTGAGTGCTGATGGTGTGTGTAGCGATCATTGAGGTAATTATTGATAGTAAGAGTAGTAATGGCGCGATACGGTGTTTTACAAGTAATGTAAAGAAGATAGAAAAAGATAAAGAGAAAACAAAATCAAAAATAAAGAGAAACTATTTATACTTTTCTTTATCCGTAACTGGGTGGTCGTTAGGGAAAAAGAATCTTTACTCGTATACCCGATCCAATGATAGAAAAAAAAGCCTGTAAAACAAAACAAAAAAAAAAAAAAAAAGGGCCTGGAACAAACAAAAGCCGTTTTATCGATAAAAAGAAAAGACGTTGTACAGCTCGTTTACTTGCAGACCTCTTTTTTTCTTTTTTTTTTTCTTTTTTTCTTTTTTGGCTTTTTCTCGACTGTATTTTTTTATTGCTCTAAAAAAAAAAGTTACTTTTTCTTTTGGTATACAAAAAAAGAAAGTCAAAGGGAGCGATGACATCAACAAAATGGAACTTGAATGTGATCAACTATAGTTGTAGTAGCAGCGTTAATCTTTTTTTGTACTTTATCATCCCTCTACAGGTAACCAATAGAAATCCGCGCAAACAGACGGAAACAAGTGTCTATCATAAAAAATGGAAATATTTTCCCTGATTGTCGCTGATTTGTCAAAAAAAATATAAAAATATACAAAAAAGCAGCCTTTGCTTCTTTTAGGAATCAAAAGGAAACAGACTCTTAGTCCCGATAGTTTTTGCTCTTCCCCCCCCTTCAGTCTTTTCTGATACAACAATTTCCCATCACCAACGCTCGTTTTCTCTCAGTGCCAAAGTCTCACTATTGAAAAAAAAAAAAAAAAAAAAAAAAAAGAAAAGTGAATGATGATGTGATACATGCGTTATACAGGCCACACTTTATTCTCTGTGTATACAAACATACTTTTCTTAAGGCAACGTCTTCTTTTTCCTACATCTTAAGACAGAAAACATATCTGTGTACACATAAAGTCGCTGCAACCGCTGTTCCTTGACTGGATCAAGATCTTTCTTAAATACCAGTACTAGACAGCTTATAGCTTTGGAAGCCATGAGTCTTAGCTCCATTAGTACTTCCTGTTTTTAATGATACGAAGGAATACAGAGTATGTGCGTAACAATGAAATACAATTTGAGAACATGAATGTTGCTTTTACTAGCTTTAAATCATTTACTAGAGCCTTTTTGAAAACTTTAAACTTGTATGCTATCGACACAAGGCCCAGTTTCTTTACATTGACAAGTAGCACATAATAGCCTGTCTTATGAGCTATTTTTCTCACACGTACAAAAAGAAAAAAGAAAAATGAAGAACATACGATCAAGCGCTCTCAAAAAGCAGCTTAATATGATTTACATGTAAATGCGCATATATATTTTTTTTTAATAAATATTGTGCCGTCATTATGAGTTCGTCTCATGTGGGGTATGCCCTTTTTGTTATAAACTTGCAAATCAAGACCGGCTGAAGCGACTTCTTAGTTTCAAGCCGGTATCAACGCAATAGCTTTAAGAAGAATCTCTGGTACCTTAATCGCCCTGACACTTAAACAGTAGAAGCACACTATGTTTAAATAGTAAGAATCGAAAAGCTTTTGTATACATATTATGCGATTTTACGTTTTCTCTCAAACAAGAAAACTAATATGTTTAGGATAATGACTAATCAGTAAGTCTAAAGGACCCCCCCTCCCCCTTTTTTTTGTTTATTTCCATCATGTTTACCATAGCTATGATTTTTTGGGTTGGTATGCTAAAGTAGGATGTAAATCGATGTACACTAAAAAAGCTACCCTCTTATTTTTTTTCTTGGGGTCATGAACTATGGTTCCAGTGTGATATCCTTAAATTCTGTCCTATCTCCTTTAGTACCGTTTTTTTTTAGTACCGTTCATAAACATAGTTCAGTTATATTAAGGGAGGAGAAAGCATACATTTCTCTTTTTTTTCAACAACATTTAGTTTTCTCAATACGCGCTTGTTGGTCTTCGCATTCACTAGAAAGTAATTGTAGTAAGTAAAGGCTACAAAACTGCTATCGTTTGCGATGATCGGCTTTTTTCAGATTTGCTGCCCCATCTTTTTGTCTATTTATAAAGATACCTCAATTGAATCTATAACTAAAACAGATAGCTGTTAAATCGGGCATGTAGTTCGGTTGCTATACGAAGAAAATACTTAGCAAAACTGTTTTATTTAAAAACAAAAAGACAAAAAGTAAATTTGATGCAAAGAAAAAGTGGTGCGATTATCTAGCTACTCTAAAACTTTGAAAGAAAGCAACAGTACATATTTATGATGGCCATTCTTTTTTTTTTCTTGCTTAGCCTGATATTATATGTAATCTTACACTTGTAAGACTCTCATTTCTATATTCAAATTCGAACAAAAAAATCAAAAACAAAAAAAAAATAGGGAGAAGTATCAACATACCCTAGAGCAATAGGTTCATATATTTCCAGTATTTCCTTATGCGCAGTAAGACATAATGCTATACTGTTCCTTTTAATTGTTTTTTTTTTTTGTCAAAGAAAAAAGATGGCTATACTAAAAGTCAGAACTGAGTTAAGGAAAAATAGTTTGGGTACAACCGACAATTCCAACGCGGGTGAGATGAGCGTCTGTAATGTCTCATTCTTGTGGATTAGAGTAGCTCATAGAAATCAGCTTGGGTAAACAGCTCTATTTTTGTAAAGCTCGTTACAAAAAAAAATGTTCACTTTAAGACGTTGCCTTAAGAAAAGTATGTTTGTATACACAGAGAATAAAGTGTGGCCTGTATAACGCATGTATCACATCATCATTCACTTTTCTTTTTTTTTTTTTTTTTTTTTTTTTTCAATAGTGAGACTTTGGCACTGAGAGAAAACGAGCGTTGGTGATGGGAAATTGTTGTATCAGAAAAGACTGAAGGGGGGGGAAGAGCAAAAACTATCGGGACTAAGAGTCTGTTTCCTTTTGATTCCTAAAAGAAGCAAAGGCTGCTTTTTTGTATATTTTTATATTTTTTTTGACAAATCAGCGACAATCAGGGAAAATATTTCCATTTTTTATGATAGACACTTGTTTCCGTCTGTTTGCGCGGATTTCTATTGGTTACCTGTAGAGGGATGATAAAGTACAAAAAAAGATTAACGCTGCTACTACAACTATAGTTGATCACATTCAAGTTCCATTTTGTTGATGTCATCGCTCCCTTTGACTTTCTTTTTTTGTATACCAAAAGAAAAAGTAACTTTTTTTTTTAGAGCAATAAAAAAATACAGTCGAGAAAAAGCCAAAAAAGAAAAAAAGAAAAAAAAAAAGAAAAAAAGAGGTCTGCAAGTAAACGAGCTGTACAACGTCTTTTCTTTTTATCGATAAAACGGCTTTTGTTTGTTCCAGGCCCTTTTTTTTTTTTTTTTTGTTTTGTTTTACAGGCTTTTTTTTCTATCATTGGATCGGGTATACGAGTAAAGATTCTTTTTCCCTAACGACCACCCAGTTACGGATAAAGAAAAGTATAAATAGTTTCTCTTTATTTTTGATTTTGTTTTCTCTTTATCTTTTTCTATCTTCTTTACATTACTTGTAAAACACCGTATCGCGCCATTACTACTCTTACTATCAATAATTACCTCAATGATCGCTACACACACCATCAGCACTCAAATGAATAACGAAAACACTGAGCGAGTACGTCACAACTCGTTTTCGTCCATGATGAAAAACCTATTGTCCATGATCTCACGCCCTACTTCTGCCACGATACCCATAGAAGATCCTGAGAAGCGATTAACACAAGATACCCTTTTTGAAGTCATGTATGAATCTTTCCCTGCAATTGAAGATCAGGACGAAGCCGCACTGACCAGCAATTGTCACCCGTCAGCGCCTATTCTTGTACAATCCAGCCGAGTGATGTGCTAATGGGCTATCTGCACCTACATATATATATATATATATATATATGTATGTATATTTCTCTCTCTCTCTCTCTTTTTTTTTTTTCCTTTACCCAAACTTTCTGTATGTATTATAATCTCTGTATACCAATCCCCCTTTAATGTATGAATACAAAACGTATATATATATATATACTTGCACATAATAAGCAAATAAATTTGACATTCTCTTTTTGCTTCCTCTCCTACTCTCTTTTTTTTTTTTTTTATTTCTGTTGTTATCTATAGAGCACAGTGTGTGTGCATCTATCTATCTATCTATCTATCTATCTATATATATATATATATATATATATGAGTATAAAGCGAGATGTGTCTGCCGACTAGTTTCTACAAAAGCTGTTGGTGCTATCAGGTTTCCTAAACGATTATGCATGTATACAAGATCAAAAGTTTGCTTTTCTACTTGTACAACACGCTCAGGTCTGTTGGGGAAAAACAAAGAAAGCTGTTACACATCAAGAACAACCGCTGTTTACACAGCCATGTGTGTATCCATACCCTGAAACACTTTCGGGTTGATATGTTTCCTTATTAGATGACAGGTCCTTATTTTATTATCAGTCTAAAAAAATTTCTGTTTGTTTGTTAAAAAGCCAATCCTCGGGACCGCTTTCTATGGCAGAAAGATGGGCAGCCGCTGGACAATCCAAAAGGTATACTTAAAGTAATCTATAACATCTTCTCAGCCCCAGAAAATTTAAACACAAAAACGCCTCCGCTTTTATTACATTCTTGACTTACAAAAAAAAAAAAAGAAGGGGGGGGGGAGGAGACTCACTTAGACATATTTATGGACTACGTTCTATAAGATTTTTTTTCTTGAGTTTTTTTTTCTCCCAGGACTGTGGTAAATCCAAAAAGTAAAAATATAAAAAGGGGCGACTTTTTTTTGCGTTAAAGATTGAGAAAAAGTAACAAAAAATAAATAGCGTGTTTAGTTATTCTTTTTGTTTCCTTGTTTATTTACGAATCCTAAAGAAGTTGGCAAAGAAAGAGCAAAGGGACCATAAAGAGAAGGGGAGTCCCACAATGACAGCGTCTGTAGGGAAAGTTAGATAAGAAAAGTGTAGTGTTGCAAGAGCGTATTGTTTTACCTATACCCTCCCCGAATATTGCTTTCGTTGTCTTTATGCAGATTAATGACCCAGAAATAAAAATTTGCGAACAACCAAAAACAAGTATGTATCGGTAAATCGTATATTTCGGCCTCCAGAGTTTTGCTCTGGTCCTGTGTGTGTCATGAAAAACGCACAGATTTTTTTTTTTTTTTTTCAAGGCAAGAAAAGAGAGAAAGGAACGGAGAGAGAGGAAGGGAGAGGAAGGGAGAGGAATGAATGCGGCAAAGACAAGCAGAAGTTCAACGCCAAGTAGAAGTTTAACAGGTCAATGTGCAGTGCTAAAAGTTCAAAAGCTGACCCCATGAAAAAATATCACCAGCTTTTGAATTTCACAAATAGTTTTTTCTGATAGAACATAACTCTCTAAATGAGAGCTTTTGACTGTTCACCTTTTTTTTTTTTTTTTTTTGATTTTAAAGAAATAAAAAAAAGAGAAAGAAACGGTAGAAGGAAATAGCATTGTTCTTATCCAGCTATTCTGCCAGTGAAAATATACTAGTGACGTACACAAATGGTATGATGACGTCTTTACAATAGACGCAAAGTGGATTTTCATTTAATGCTTAACTATCAATCAACACTCAAGTGGTTCAGAAAGAATTTTTTATGGGTTGTTTTTTTATGGGTTGTTTTTTTATGGGTTGTTTTTTTATAGGTTGTTTTGTAATAACAAGGTAACTTGTGGGCTTTAAAAATATGTAATTTACAATATGGTAAATTCTGTCTGTAACAGCTGGAATTTTTCTCATATTTTACTTGTTAAAAAACATACCAATAGAAAAAACGCGGCTACTGTGGGTTACTGGGCGAAGTCTTTGGTTACACGAAATCTTGTCAGACTAGCTACTTGGCACTACGTTTACCCAAAACCAAGAAAGTAGCTGGCCGTCCAAGTTGTTTGGCGTCAAGGATAATAGTTTGAGAAGCTATAGCACAGCAGCTGAGCTTCTTATAAACAAATAACTTGCTGGGAAAATATACCCTCTAGGCAGCTTCGCATATTAAATAGAAGGTTACTTATGAATGTCCTTTAAACTCAACGTACAATAAAATAGCCTGTCAATACACTTGATCTTCTAAATTAAGCCCTGGGTCGATCGATAAAAAACATTGTGTCACTTTTTGGAAAACTTATTGGAGTAACCAAATTAGAAAAAGCGCGAACTTTCCAATGCTCTATGTCACTGCAATGTGTATCTAGCAATCAAACACTTTAGTAAAAGTCGATAAAGAAATTGCTCTATGCTATTTATAAAAAACTAGCTGGGAGAAAATGAACAGCGAGCGTACTGGATGAGATGCCCTTATCTACCACAATATAGGGAATATATCTGGCTTTATTGCTTGGATATATGAGAATAAAGATTGTTTGCTGGAAGATATCGGCCTATGCCTAGTTCAATACATTTTGAAATTAAATGCAATAAAAACTCTGAGGCTTGTTGTTATATTGTGGAATGTCTCTATTAGTGTTGATATTATTAGAGAAACTTTAATTTGTAATATCTCGAAAAAAAAGACCAAGGCTTTAAAGTTAAAAGAGGTGACCCAAAAAATGTTTTATCACGAAACTTTTCTTGAAAAAGAAATAAACTGTACAAGCGTGCGATATTTTAAAGTGTAATATACCGTACTCTTCACTCTCAGAGTTTTTGCTTGGCTGTATGTTAAAAAATGCCAATATACTTTATTAAGTCAATAACCTGCTCTAAAGCTAGCTTTTTCTTTATTTTGGTTTTTTTTATAATTCAAAAGGCTTTGAAAAAACTTCATACGCATAATGGCATTCTGTTACGCTGTCAATAAAAAATCGAATTCAGTTCAGTCCCTAACAGTTCTATAACTGTCTTTTCTGTTATTTTTTTAATACTAAAATGCTGTATTATTCAAAAATACATTTACGTTTGAAAATAACAACTCCTCTACTTCACCTACCGTTCGAAACTACAAAACCTGCATCTGTATTTCTAGCCATTTATTGGTTTAGTATAGACTATTTAACTGTATTATGGCTGTTTCGATTATGTAGCTACTACAAAAGTCCAATTTGAACCGACAACTATATATAAGATATAGTTAAAAAAAAAAAGGAAATTATATCAATCAATATCTGACTATAGCTATATGTACAGTTTTTTTTTGGTAGCTCACTAAGTTTTACTGGGGGTGTTGCGAAAGGTGTACTTGGGACCGTTTCTATACAAATACCAAAGTCTGCTTATAAATCATATTATTTCTGACATCTCAGCATAAGAAAACTTTGCAAGTTCAGAGGAAGTTTTAAGTATCGTAAGCGTATTTTCAAAATCTGTCCTCCCCTAAGATTGGGTTGTTAAAATTTTTACTAATACGACTCCCAATATCGGATGATAGTAAAATTAGGATCCGAAAGGTGCCTTTCAAACAGCCGCCTATGAAAAAAATATCCATAGAAAACCAAGCAAAACAAAATCACTATGCGAAAATAGAAGAACAACTGTTCTCAATCAAGACTTCATATAAATTCCTTAAAGAGAATTCAAGAGTAGAAGAAAGTTACCATTAAATTATAATCTGTTTCTTCCGTAAGCCGAAAGTAAACACATATAGCATTTTCCGTCGAATCATCAGTGGTAGCAAGCTGAGTCAAGATAATATTCCAAAAAAAAAGCTGGAATATATACAGCCTATTTTCAATTAAACCCTATCCGAAAAGCTTCAATTACAAAGGAAATAAATTGAGAAAATCCCATATAAGATGTAAGGGAAATATTCACTAAAGCTTGAGTTCAAATATCTTCGAAGCTTCTTAATTGTTAACGTTCACTGCTATAAATAACTTATTTTTTCTGCTCTGGACAATAGTATTGCACTGGAAGTCGGAGTGGATTCAACTGAAGATAGTTCAGGTAAGACAAGCTATATCAATGTTGATAAAACGAAGACTAAAAAAGCGATAAATATCCATTCTTGATATACTTAGACAAGCATGGTTCTTTCACCTAAAAAACCGAAAACAACTTCAAACTCAGACCATCGTCCTACATGGTCTGAAATAGCTTCCAACAACGTAACTTCAGTAAAAATGAATGAACGTACCCTACTGGAATCCATCTCCCCCATCACAGATAGTGAATCTGGAAAATCACAATATGCCATTCAAGAAATAAATCTTGACAATTTCTTCTCTTTAACCAAAGAGATTATCCCCTGGATTGAAGGCTTAGAAGGGGGTAGCACCCTAATCGACATAACCGATATCAAAGATGCAGCCCAACTTAAAGGTTTTCTTGCTGCTTTCAACTCGGACGAAAATTACGTCTACTACAGGCACTTACCTACAACGAGGAGATAATTGCACCGGACTTTCGTAGAGACTGCTTAGGACAAATCGAGCCCCATTTACAATAGATTGATCAATGAAGGGCTCGCTTTTGACAAACACACGTTGATAAAAGGTTTCTCTAGTCTCCCTTTAGAAGCTCAGATTGCTAGAGTCAAGGTTGATGGACTCTCCTTACTTCACCCAGCTGTACTGAGAGAGCAGATGGAAGAGAGGTTCTCTTCTTTCGGGAAGGTTCTCGATATCGGTTTCGTTAAAGACCGTGAGTGGCTCTGTGGGAGAGGATATGTAGTCCTCAACCTAAACCTCTCAGAATACAGAGGGGAACCGTATGAAAAATCAAGTGGAGCTATTGGGCGGTTAGGAGGTACTAGAGAAGTGCTTCTCACCTGTGACGAAATGCCCTCTTACTGTCGTTTCTGCCAGAAAGACGATCACTGCAGAGCTGATTGCCAAGACAGACTAAGATACTTGTCTTGTTTCAACTGTAATGGAAAAGGACATGCGATTCCCGACTGTCCTTGTTGCAACCACTATTCTCCCATGTCCACAAACAAAAGAGTCCCCATTCAACCCACAGTAACTGGGAATGTGCCTACGAAGGAACCTCAAAACAGAGCCCAAAACCAAAAAAGTAGACCAAGCCTAAACCCGCCTCAAAAAGAAAGTGATTTAGCTTCAATGGATATCAATTCCAATGGTTATACCCAAAAGAGTCAGACCCAAGAGCTTGCCATCGAGCCTGTGACTACGCATATCCAAAAGAAAGCTAAAGTACAAATAGACCCTAAAGAAAAACCTGTGAAGGAGGCCACTATCCCAATTTCCAGGATAGACAACTCCTCATCCACACAACTCCTCCCTCTTTCCAACAAACAAAATACATCACCTAGCAATAGCCTAGAGTCTGCGATATACTCCCCGGACTCTTTCCTCCCACACAATCTAAAATAATATGATTAGTTCTCCCAAGAGAATGAAAGTCGCATCTCTCAACTGTCGTGGACTATATAAACAAAATTGTGCCAAAACATCACTATTTTCCCAATTCCTAAGATTACTACACACAGATATTTTTCTCTTCCAAGAAACCCACGCTTCCACTCCTTCCATACCAGACCAATTAAATATGCAACTACAAACCCAATCATCGGTATGGACCCCCACTGCGGTATCGTATCCTTGAATCCAGAGTATACCATCAACCCCATTATGGTAGGTGTGGACGGCCATTTTATCCTGACCTCTATCTCTTCTTCCGAAACCAACGATTCTCACCCACCAACACAACCGGCACTCTATATCCTTAACATATATGCCCCGTCCCGCTACTCTGAGAGGAAAGAATTCTACCACTCCTTACATCAGATATCCGCTCTCTATGACCTCCTAATAACTAACAACTCAAAGATTCTCATAGCAGGGGATTTTAACTACTCTTCCTCCTCCTCCTCCTCCTCCTCAGGGATAAGTTTCACCTGGAGAGACCTGCTACAAATTTATTTTCGCGACTGCTTTGATTCAACCAAACTCCCAACCTTTAGACGTGGAAACGCTTTGACCTGCATAGATTATGTTTTTGCCTCTGGCGCCCTCCTCTCATATATAGGAAATTTTGACCAATGCTTCCGAATGGACTGATCACTCTATTCTCTCTTTTAATGTACAAATTGAGATACAAGACAGAGCAGGAGGCGCCTGGAAAGCCAATCCGTTCTTGGGAAGATCACAACTTTATAGAAATCATCTCACTACACATCTAGAGAATTTCTACCTTTCCCAAATACAAGAAAGCTTAGACTCACAAGAAACCATACAGTCTATCTGAAATGCTGTTCAGCAAGAAGTAAAAACTGCCACCAAAAGATTCCAACTCGATAGGAACTCCTGGAGAATGAAAGCAATCAAAAAACTGAACAAAAAAAGAAATAGAATTTTGCGACAATTTTCTAACTTTGGCATCCTGTCCAACTTACTACCAATTGTAGAAGCACAAATAGGGAAACTAGAAGAAGAAGCGGCGCAAATTGAAAAATTGAAGGCAGGAAAAATATGGAGAGAGTCCGGGGAAAAATGTACAGGCCTTCTGAAAAGAATAGCCACCACAAAAACCCAAAAACGTACAATCACTGCCCTTCTTGACCCCGCGATGGGACACTTGACCACTACCGCTTCAGAGCATCTAGAAGTGACCACAAGTTTCTACCAATCACTGTTTACTCCAAGCAGCCTCAATGAAGACGCTCTCAATTCATTATTGACAGCAAACGTCTCTGGTAACCCTCGCCGCGGCTTCTCCACCGTAGATAGCAAATCCCTAATGGATCCCTTCGCTCTCTCCGATATTCTGGATGCTAGTAAACGAACCCTAAGGGGTAGCAGTCCTAGTCTAGACGGAATTCCTTACGAAATCTTGTATATCCTATTCTCCATACCACTCTACAAACAACTCATCTTAGATGTTTACAACGACGCTTTGTTGCACGCCCTTTTCCCGCCCTCTTGGCCAGACTCTTTAATGACTTTGCTCCCCAAGAAGGGAGATCTGACACGGATGACAAACTATAGACCAATTCCTCTAGTCAACACAGATACTAAGGCTTTCACTCGCCTCTTGAATAGCCGTATCATACTATGTTCAGACAACATTGTCAACAACTTCCAAACGGGTTCCATGCCACAGCGATTCATCGGAGAAAATGGAATCCTGGCACAAACGATTCTGGAAGACGCTCGCGCTCACCATAAAGATGACAACAGACTCGGCCTACTGCTAGACCAGGAAAAAGCCTACGATTGGGTATAACTCGAATACCTAGCACAAGTCCTCCTCCACTATGGCTTCCTAGCTCGATAGTCAAGACTCTCTACCACCTCTTTAAAGAAAACCAAATAACCATCAATATCAATGGGTATTTATCAACCTCTAAGGTAGCTAAGCTTGCGGCCTAAAACAAGGGGATCCTATTCTCTGTATTCTCTATAACTTTTTCATTGAGCTCCTCCTTTACTCGATCTTGACAGACGACAGTTTTTCTGGTTACACTTTCAAGAATCAGCCTGGAGCAGACTCCCCGAACACAGCTTTAGATCCGGTCAGGTTTCTTAGCTATGCTGACGACACTCTTTTACTCCTATCGAACCAACAGGATTTTCTTTTGGCTCAACTATACCTGGAAAAATATTGTCAAGCTTCCAATGATAAGATTAATTTTCACAAAGTATGAGCGATTTCCCTCTCGGGCGAAATTGTTGACGAATATTGGTCCGAGCCTCTTTCTCGATGGATATTCCTCCAACACACTCTAAAATGTCGCCCGAACTAGTTGTCTACCTTGGCTTCCCTATAATGACTTCGTCTACTCAGAGAAACTACTACTTTACCGCTTCTCTGAACAACCTGAAAACTGTTTTGATTACCCATAGCAGGAAAAATATCTCCCTCCTCGGGAGGGCCACTATGGCAAACTCACTTATACTTTCGAAATGCTGGTGCTTCTTTAGAGTTACTCCTTTCCCATTATCAGTCATTCAGAAAATCCGTGCCCTTATCAGTGGCTTTGTGAACAATGTTTTCCCAAAATTAAAACGGGAAATTCTTGCAGCTCCAAAAAAATCAGGCGGACTCAATATCCTTGACCCAGGTATGCAGCAAAAACCCTTGGGTTTTCGCTGGGTTGAACCAATCCTTTTTAAAAGGAGAGAAACCGCCAAGGTTTACCAGTATGTTGTCTTGCACCTACAAAATGTTCTGAAATCAGACAATTTGAATATACCGTTCCTTTTTCCTGCGGCCCGTAGATCCTTGTTCTGCCCTCTGACATCCGTACAGATGATCCTTCGAGCTGTAGACTTAATGCCAAGAAGCTTTCACAACTCTGAACCTAACCCTCTGGAGTGTCTTATGCTTCCTCTTCCGGCAATTTTAGGATCCAGAAAGATTGGGCCATTCAAACTATCTACTAAACTTCGAAATGCACAAGTTTCCGAACTATTCAGATACCACCCAGACGGCCATTTCTTGTCGAGAAAGCCCTTGACAGACGTTTCAACTCCACTGAGGCTAGTTGCCAACAAATTCTTCAGAGCTATGGACCGAAACCATGTCGCTATTCAAGATTTCTTCTATAACTGTTTTTTCCAGACCGCCAGCAGTCTCTCAAATCCTGACCATTGTATGCATATTCGAACACAACAGTTAGGCTTTCTTTCCTTCAAAAAAAGTTAAAATTAACAGGCCCAGTCGACCTCGACGATCCCGCGTGGAAAGTGAAAGAGTTTAGGAAAACCTATTCCCAAAATCCTCTTATCTCCAAAGAAATACGATTTCTGTCTAATACATAAACGCACCCCACATATGCAGTTGATGCACAGTGTGTTCCCCACAAAATACACCACTGAACTATGTCCCAAATGCCTAATCGAACCTGACTCTAGTGAACACTTTTTCTTTAATTGCCACCTCTGTGTAACTTACTGGGAAGCATTCATACAGGAATTTTTGTGGCCTACCCCACTTACTACAATTCAAATGTATGCGAAAAGCCTCACTTTCTCCAAGATAAAAGCTAACAGCACTTATAGCCAAGATACTGACAGCCAAACTTTGATACTTATTGCACTGTCAGAAATTTGGGAAGCCCATTGGAAGGTTGCTCGATCGGCCTCTCCTTTCATTCCTAAAACAGTTCTGGGCCACACCAAAACGCCAGTTTTGAGGAGAATAGCCGAGGAGTCCATTATGGGCTCTATCTAAAGCAGCCTTTGCCTTCTATTTTCTCCGTCTCTATCTACTGTTTTTCCCAGTTTGAAACCTTTATTCTAATTGTTGTTTTTCCCCTTTCTCTCTTGTTGAGTACTACAAATACGTGCAACAAATAAAACTCATTTAAAAAAAAAAATACTTAGACAAGAGGAGCTTTTTTATTGTTATTGTATAAAAGCAAAGTGTGTCTCAGAGAACACTTATTTTGTCTTCAATCTTATAATTTTTAAGATTAACTTCCTGTTCTTCTCCAGGATTTAATCCTGCTTCTTCTACTATTTTCAAAAACATCTCTTGTACGTGGCAACTCTGGTGGTATTTTGAAAGGATAGGTTCTAACACAACGTTCGCCGCATGAATTGCATTCAGCCTCTGCTACAGAAATTAAACCCTGACAAGTGTTAATGTAATAGTCTACTCTTTGGTCTTTTGGGTTTTTTAGTTCTTCTGTATTGTTGGCTTCAATCAGGTCGGTGATTAATCCAGTCAAGTAGTAGCAGTATATAGGAGGATTAAACTTGGGGCAACAATCGCAAAAACCTGGAGCAGACCCTGGCTGTGGGCAAAATTCAGTCTGATTTCTTATACAATATTTGTCATGGTTATTAAGCGAGGAAGCGAAATCGCACTGTTCATTATCATTACATGTATATCCAGAACAACACCCGGCGTTTTTTTCAGGTCTTTTGGAGCACTCCATTCCTAATTGTCTGCAGGCAGCTTCAGATTGACGAACGATAGCAATCAAAACAAACCAAAAGGTTAGGTTGAGAAATGAGGTTAAGTGGACCATGAGCAGGCAAGTTTTTTTTTTACTTTTTCTGTAGCTGAAAGAGATTATCAGCTTTTATAAACGTGTGCTTTATACTGACTCCGATTTTTTGTGCACGCACCCCTAAAAAACAAAAAAAAATAATGCAACAGAAAATCTCTGGATGATTTAGGGTAGCTATAACCCTTTGTTTGTAAACTCTTAGATAAACAAAAAGCTGGGAAAAAATTTAAGCAAATCAGAATAGCAGTACAGTAATGACATCGGTACCTTAAAATGAATCTAAATCAAATACGGCAACGTACAGATAACCACTTGCAGATATTAACTGATTTTTAACACCAAGTATAGTGAGTGGAAAGCAGTTTTATGTTTATTCTAAAATTGTAACCGGCTTTAATTCAAGAACTATTGTACATATTTGAGCACGCCTATCGCGCTTTTTCTCTTCTATAGTATTATCTCTACAAAACTTGTAATATCTTAAAGAAAGATTTGTATTGTCTTTCAAACAATTCGTTGCACTTTTATCAACTAAACAATGAAAATATTTTTTGAGAAAACTATAGCATATACGATTTGGACTGAAATTATCGCAACAATACCAATAACCGACAGCTAATCCTGGGTAATCGCATACGCCTTTAAAGAGGTCTATACAATATCTGTCACGCTTACTGAGTTCCGATTTCAGATCACGCTTATTGTTTTTTTTTTTTTTTTTTTTTTTTTTTTTGCATACCAGTTGTCCTCGCAACATGTAGCATTGTCTTGAGTTTTTCTTGGGCATTCTGTTCTCAACTGTCTACAGGCAGCTTCTGATTAATAAACTGTAGTAAGCAGAACATATCTGAGAGCCAATACTAGAAAAAAAGTCAAGCGAATTATTAGCCATTTGTGTTTTTTTCTAAAGCTGAAAGAAATGACAACCTCTACTTTTTTCAGGGTTAATGTTTACATGAATAGCCAAAAACTCAGAGGGCTATTAACAACAGGAACTGTTTGCGTGATTATTTTGCTGAAAATTTTTGATAGATATTTTTTAAAAAAAACAAAAGTAAAGCCATCTTTAGGCTTTGAGCGTGCATATTCTAAGGCTGTTTCGTAAGTTAACAGGCGTCGTTTCTGATTACTATATTTTTTTTTTTAATTGAAAGGCTAGTATAAAAAACGGAGAGCGTATATACTGGCTTTGAAAGTTACTAATGCATAAGCGGCTTTAATTTACATCCATAAAACTAGTACATAATCCAAAAATAAGAATAGATATATAAGCCAAGCAACTCTGCAATTTGTACATAAGCTAAATCTAGTATATAAGATGTGAATTTCCGAGTTTTTGCAGTCCACCGTTAAAATTTAGGATGTCTTTCGGGCCTTGAAAAGTTTGGATTTCTAGAATGTCCGATATTTCAGCGTTCCAAAATGATGTCTAATACGGTAGTTGTCGTTACTCTGTCTCAAGTCTGGCAAGTCACTTTTAACACAAGCAGCTTCTCGCCGCAGCTGGCAAATACTCATATAAGAGCAGCTATCCGTCGTTTTGAAGCCAAGGAAAACCTCCCCTTACATTTCTCCTGCTAGGCCCTGTTGCCGTCAACTGACCTTATCTTTTCTATTCCGTCTCACTAGGTTCTCGCACATATTCCAACCTCTGTCTTTACCCTTAATTCTTTTTTTAAAATCTTTCTTGCGTTAGTAATGTATCTGTAGACTACACAAACAGTTAGTATATAAAAAAACATTGATATTGCACAAGACTGATTTTATTTTTTTATTCAATAGTTGAAGTTCGATTCTCTCTGGAATTTTCAATGTAAAAAAGAAAATAAGTGTTTAATGTGAGAATTCAAAGACAAAAAGGGGGAAGTGAGCCTAAAAGAAAAAGCTTTTGATGTTAAAAGTTACAAAACGCGTCAAATATTAGAAAGCGCT
>JAIXMR010000097.1:0-107836 GCA_025677835.1 Sporodiniella umbellata | reverse complement strand
CTATTGCCAATGATAGTTATCGCTTGCTCTTCGGCAAACAGAAGGTTAATTTTGCCTAAAATGGTGGCAATTGCGGAGTCTTTAATGAGGGCGATGATGCGTTTGACATCTTTGTGTTGCAATACTGCATTTTCTCCATCTTTTATGACTTGAATAGCAATAGTACGAAACATAAGCGAGCCAATTTTTTCTTGGGACATTACTGCATTGTTTGAATCTTGATCTGAAAGCGTCCATATCGATGATGGCTGGAGTTCCAGAGATGATGCAATAGCTGATGATGCTCTGCACATGGTATAGGTAGACGTTTGATCAAATTTACTGCGAACCTGCTTCAATTGGTATAAGGATGGCATGCTTTGAGAGCAGCGGACGCTTGGATCATTTAGCAAAGGCATTGCGAGACCAACTGAATGGATGTCTAAAAAAATTTTGGTTGATCTCGTTGGCATAAAATGGGAAGTTACAGAGCCAAGGTTCACCGACTGTTTGTCAAGGCGAATGCTTGACGTAACGAGGAAATTACAAGTTCGCGTGCCAATGACAAGCTTATCGCCATCTGTTGTAGAAAGAAGGAGTATTGAAAAATATCCATATTGATTTGGGACTGAAGGAAAGGAGGATGCTGACCTGCTAGATCTTCGTTCATAATGTGCATCAAGGAGAGAATCTCGAGAATATGGCTCAATGGTATTGAGCAAGATAGCGGCTTGATCTTGAACTAATATCGATCCAGCTAATAATTGCGAGCCACAATACCGTAATTGTGGGTATTGGAGCCAATCCTGATTTAAAATGTTACATTGCTGTTCGGTCAGTTCAGAATGGCGTGTTGTTGAAAGAATTTTGGCGGCTTCACTAATTACAAAATTAATGCATTAGATTAATGGTAATCTTCCAATCATCAAACTGCTTACGATGTGGTCTTAATATGTTCAATCAATGTCATATTGTCGATTTGATTTATTGAACAAGTTGCCGTAATAGGGTCATCAATGGGACTCTCCCATGTTCCAAGTGACTTATTTTTTAGCATGATGGAGGATGTTGAAGACGATGTCAGAAATCCATAGCTACTGTCCTCACAATTCAACACAATGGGCACCCACCGACCGATTTGAGCGAGCTTGATTTTATCTTGTTGACTTTGGCTGTTCATTGAAATGGCATCGCTGGCTGCGAGGATGGTTTCTGTGAAGCTAAGAGTTTTGCGTCTCTTTCGTTGCACGGAAGCATCATCAACGACTAAAGGGGGTGGTGGCAAGAGCTGCGGTAGTGCATCTAACTGTTCTTCATGATGTTCCATCGTGACTGAAGATGTTTCGTCTTTGTCTTTGTTTTCTTCATCCGAGGCAGGATTGGAGTTATTTGCCGCGAAATGCAAGGATAGATCATGATGTTTCAAATGGTCTTTGAACCTCCGTGTCGACGTCAAGCGTTTGTCACAAGCCGGGCAAATAAATCCTACGTTGGTTCGGGATATGGGTATTCTGCCTGAAAAAAAGGTAAGCTGTAAGCAAAACATGCAAAACGCAAGCCTTACTTTGACCCACGAATACTTTGTCAATGTGGAAATCCCGTTTATGAGTTTTCAAACCCTCAAGCCTAGCAAAATTTTTTTCGCAAGAATCGCAATTGTATTCCGTTGCTGTCATGGAGATAAGAGGAGAAAGGTCCTTTAGGAAGGAGTCGTATTTTTGTGGGTCACATCAGTGGAAAGGGTCACATTTTTGATTGGCTGGATGTATTTCTGTGGGCTGTATTTGCTGAAAGGGTCACATTTTTGATTGGCTGGATGTATTTCTGTGGGCTGTATTTGCTGAAAGGGTCACATTTTTGATTGGCTGAATGTATTTCTGTGGGCTGTATTTGCTGAAAGGGTCACATCAATTGAGAGGGTCACATTTCTGTGGGCCGTATTTGCTGAAAGGGTCACATCAATTGAGAGGGTCACATTTTTGTGGGCCGTATTTGCTGAAAGGGTCACATCAATTGAGAGGGTCACATTTCTGTGGGCCGTATTTGCTGAAAGGGTCACATCAATTGAGAGGGTCACATTTTTGATTGGCTGGATGTATTTTTGTGGGTCACATCAGTGGAAAAGGGTCACATTTTTGATTGGCTGGATGCGTTTGAAGTTTTTTTTTTGTCTGAAGAATTAACACTTCTTCAGAGTACTTGTCTTTCACGACATTTGCCCAAGTGTTTATGAGAATGTCTAACAATCCCTTTCAAATCACTTAGTTTTAAGCTATTAGAAACTTTACTGATCGGGGTCATCAAAGCTTCTTGATTGAGAAATTTATTTCGCTTCACTTTGCTTTTGACCACTGACTAGAATTGCTCGATCGGATTGAGCTCAGGAGAATATGAAAGCAAATAAACGCAGTGCTGACCTCGAGATTCCACCTATTTGGCTATATTGTCTGTTGTATGGACAGGAGCATTACAGTGACCTTTCGTCTATGGAAACCGGTCCATTTTATCCATTGAGAAACGATATAAATAATTATACTATTATCATATGTTATGGTTTACACAAGTTTTAATAACCTTCTTTTGTTTTTTCAAAGTGTCTTTCTAATATAATTGTTTCAACTATACAATAGTTTTGTTAACTTACCAAAGCTTCTTAGATATTTTTAATTTTTTCTACTGAGTTAATTTATATTTGTTTCGAAATATCTCAAAGGTGGATGTGTGAGAGATGTCCTGGTTTATATTATACAATATTTTGTTTTATTTCACTTATATCCTTCAGCATAAGATGTCTATCCAGCCACTACAATCCCCTCAGTCTTTTTTTTTTTTTTTTTTTTTTTTCAAAAACCGTGTTCTGTTATTAAGCTTAGATATCTAGTCAGATTGTTCTTTTGTTCTAAATAATTTAAAATTTTAAAAGGTATATCTTCATTAAAATCTGTGAATTCAAGTTATCCGAGATGTCTCTCTTTATTCCGTTATTATTTTTTCTTGTAAAAAAGCAATAAAAAAAGCACACAGTAAGTTTTTAGCAACTTAATGCTTAGGTTTTAAAATAAGTAATGCTATAAAAGAAATATGTTGGATTAGTGTTACAAAAAACAGTTCTTCTAAAACGTTTTTATCATTTTTCATTGTAGCTTTCAAAAAGCTGAAATAATGTTCTGTAATCATTCTTTTGCTCATTTACCCAACGCCATTTTCCCGCTTTCTCTTTTTATTAGATGGAGGCTAAGGAAGTCTAAGGCTATAATTAATTAGATCTTAAGCGGAAGCCTCGCCCAAAATGGTTGTTGTTGTGGCTCGTATTTTGGGAACTGTGACTACAGCTGGTGCCCCTTTCTTTGGCACGCCATACTATGTTTTCAATTAATATGGAAAGCAGATTTTTCAAGAAAAACACAGCTTCTCGTAAAAACTAAGTCTATTTTTCCCCATTTATAAATCCAATCCAATCGCTCTTGAATTTTTTCCTTACTATTCCTTTCTATGGGTTAAAGCCGAGTTTTCTTAAGAGATGTTATTTTACAAAATTGAACAAGATAGTTTTAGATACTTCTATTTCTGTGAATATTTGCTTTAACTTTTTCATTACTTTGTTGGAAACAATAAATGGACTCTCATTAATGCATCCGAGAATAGCGCTTTTGTGTTTGTTATGGGGAATACATGGACGGCCAGTCTTTCTCCGTTTCTCAAAGATACTGTTGGGATTTTTTTCGTATTACGTAGCCCGTTTTTGTACTGAACGAACATGAATTCTCAGCTGCTTTGCAGCAGCAGTTGCACTCAAACGTTTCTCAAACAACAGTTTGAAGAACTTCGCTGTGTTCTGATCAGAATAACGTATATAATTTCGCTTCAATGAAATTCATGTCAAAGTGATACATACATGGCCTCTATCATTTTCCCGCTCTCCGGAGGCCGCTGAGCTAAATATTATATATGAGAACTCAATATTTCCAGACGAAACTGTTCCTCATCAACAATATAATCCATCAGTTCAGGTCTGCCACACTGGTCGACAGTAGAGCCTTCTCCATTTTCATACAAGAATTGAATGTTCGTAATGTGGTTTTGGTGTGATAGTGGAAGAATAAAAAGGAAGACGTGCGCTCAGTTTGTTCTTATGCATTGAGAACTGCCAATTTTTGTACTTCAAAATGTTTTTGGTATACCAGTTGTTATCAAAGACGAATTTACTTATCGTGAATCCGAAATTTCCTATCACCATTGACTGAACTTGCTTCATCCAATGACGAATTTATTTTCTGAAGAGTGTCGCAAAACTTACAGACTTTAGTTGTTATCAAGCAGGAGGCCTTTATGACGTGTATGTTTACACACATATATATATGTATCAGACATACAGTGCTTCCACTCCCAATTAGTCACCTAAAAGCAAAAACACTTGAGTTTCAGTTGGTCACTTTCCTTAACTCGGTCGGTCATATTTTTGAAAATCATTTGGTCACTCATTTGGTCATGAAACATAACCATGCCATCAAAAGTTAAATGGGCAATTTGGTCATCCATTTGGGAAAGGTATTGATGGGATGCTGAGTATATTTTTGTATGTTTTGAAGCGGTACTTGCTCGCAGGCACCCATCATTCTGGAGGTAAACATCTCACTATTCTTAAGCTTTTCTCTCTTGACGCAGTCTTTCAAGTCTTTCCAGAATTACTCTATTGGTTTTGATTCTGGTGAATATGGCGGCGGATGTACAGGTGTATATCCACAGCTGATAATAAGAGGATTAACGATGCTATAAGCCTAAATGGAAGCATTGTCCATCACTAAATGGTACCCTTTCATCCCTGGAAATTGGTCCATGATATTCATAGTATCAACAATGAATTGCATAAAATGCCCACCAGTGGTTCCTTGGGTACAACTAATCGATCCCCAGGAGTCTTTCTTTTCGTATCACCAGCTGCTTTTCTTCTTTTCAAACTACCAGGCTCTCTTACACTTATATTGACAATACTAGAGGACGAGACTGTATCAAGGGCAGTCTTTGAAGTGGCTCTAATAGACGGAGTCACAAAAATTACTGGTCTCCACGTCTAGATCAAACATTTCCTCCTGTCATATTCAAGCTAAAACCTGACTCATCAATGAATATGCAGTTTTTGTTGTGGTTGATTCCTTTAACGGTCCATTCAGCAATCCAAGCTGAGTGTACTTCAATAGTTTTAGGGCTATTCCTTTGAACCGAGTGATGGATAACAGTCTTTAAACTTAGGTTGCATTTATCTTTTATGAATTCAGTAACCCTTGACTTCTTAATGACAAGCCCTTCATAATTTTTAATCAAATCTCCAACACCTTTTTCAACGATTACTATAGGCCTCTCATCGTGAAAATCCACTAATTTTTTTTTATGTTAATCATTTAATTGCGAGAACTGACGCTTTCCAGTCTTTTATTTTTTTTTTTTTTTTTTGGAAAAACCCGTGCTAGAATTAGCTATGTATTCTACTTTCAATTTACGGGCTGTGTGCTTATTGACATTTGCAAGCTTAGCTGCATCGTCATTTTTCATATTCTTTTCATAAACATGGCGAATGTACATCGTTTGTTGAAGAATAGTGTACTTTGTATATTCAGTTCTTCTACTGTCATTCCTAGCAACCGTTGCTTCCTTCATGGCAATACCATTGTTATTGTGGAAGTCCCGATATATCAACTGGCGTATGCTTGATAAATATTTGTACTTTAATTTCGACAAGCGAAAGGGGAGGTACTCATCCACTGACACAGCTTCTCCACCACTATCATCACAAATGTTTTCTTGGCCATCTTTGGTGTAAAAGATTAAGTTCTGATTCGTCAAGGTTACTAATAGAGATGTGCAAGAACTAAATGGGTTTCAAAAAAGTGATCAATTTAGTTAAGAAGTGGCCAATTAAAATTCAAGCGTTTTTATTTTTAGGTTGCCAAATTTAAAAAAGTTGACCATAGATCTGTCAGCGGCGAAATGTGATAATAAAAATCACCAAGTTCATTTGATCTCCACAAGAAACTGAGCTACCAAGTTGTAATTCAGTAGTAAGAGTTTTATATAACTATCAGAACCAAACTGAATTCCCTTTCTCTTTCCTTAATTTGCTTTTGGTTCATAATTTACAGCGATAATCAGCAGACGTATTTTGGTCGGTTATTTTGATTGTTAATATATGAGACAGTTAGTTTTTACTACTTTAAATAAATTATCGCCTTAAAACTATCACATATTTCAGCGAGAAGAAAAACTAAAACAAAAGTCAACACTGCGGATTGGGCGAGTAGATGTGTGAAAGAAGTACAATAGTTCTACGAGTGAATACTCCTCTGTTTAATGTTACAGTAATGCAATAATTAATTAAGGCAAAATAACGCCGATAGTTGCTATGCACTATTACTCTAATAGACAATAGGTTGATTGTTAGGATCATAGTAGCTGTGCCTCGGTGGGCGAGGGGGTAAATTCTGTTCAGACATAGGGGCGCTCTGATCGTTGGTGAGACGAGATGAGTTCGAGTATTCGTCGGCTTCACTATCAGGTCGAAAAACTTCGCGGTCGTTCCTTCTTTTCTTTCGTAAGAACCAAAAGGCAATAGCACCAACTATGGCCAATCCAACAAGCGCTCCTACAACACCACCTGCGATACCACCTGCATTACTTTTGCTGCCTGAACTAGAAGACAAGGTGGGTGTAGTGGACATGGTACTAGAGAAAGTGTTTATGGACGACGAGGGTATATTGGCAACGCTGGCCGTTGAGCCAAAAGTATCCGTGGTAGGCTCTGGAGTATTAGATGTTGGTGTCGTCGCAATGGTGGGTGCTGTATTGCTGTTTACTGTAGGCGTGCTTATGTCAGCTGGCGTTGTTGTTGTTATACCTGGATCAGCTGTTGTAACGTTCGGTAAGTTAACTTGAGGAATTATGTCAGAGCTCGGTTTTGATTGTTATTCTTTTTCTTTATATCTATTACCTCCTGTAGGAGACTCATCACCGTCGTCACCATTGTCATTATCTGTTCGTTACTTAAGTCAGTGCTGGCTAATATTGGGTTAAGCTTACCTAAGCCGTCATCTTGTGCCATTACTCCCGACACAATCCAGATGCTTACAGAATATAAAGCCAACATAGAAGGGGGAGTCCGGTTCAAGTGAGCCATAAAAGAAAGAAAGGAACAATAACAAAAATAAAAAGATCCCAAAAAAAAAGCAAAAACGGAGCTTTTCACGTTGTGGAAGCTAAAAAAAGAAAGACAGCTTAGAAAGAGAGGCGGTTGATTCACCAAAATTAGCCTCTGTCTTTTTGTGTGACAGCAAATCTATTTTTCTTCCACTTAAAGACCTTAGAGTGGTGGTACAAAAGTTCTTCGGAGTTGCTACAATCCTAATAGGCGTATCTGAGAATTTTATAATAACAAAACGCAGAAGCTCGATGACAAGACTAGAGCGATGTAACTAGTATATAGAAAAAAACGAACCACTTCACAAGTAAACAAGCTTACGGGCTTTGAGATGATAAGAAGCTATACTATTTCTAAGTTTGCCCGAACTTTTTATAACTTGCCATCTTCCCGATTTTTTGTACGCTATTTAAAGCGATTGAACTGATTATGAAATGTGAACCATAATTTTTTTCATCGATAACTGGTTGCTTCGTTTTGAATCAACCTATAGTTATTTCTCTTTTCAGTCGTTTATCTTGAGCATCAAGTTAAGCCCCCCCGCTTTTTTCTTGTGGAAAATAAATAGTGGGCCTTTTTAAAGTACTGTTATTGATGGTCTCAAAATATGAATTTTTGACACTCTGTAGGACAAAGACGCCAGTAGGTTCACAAGAATTGAAACTGAAATATTTATATATATACATACAATATAACCGTACCGTCTCTTGCTTTTCTGTTTTGAGTGCTGTTTTTTGACTATGAGTTTGCGTTGAGGTAAAATTTGCGCTGACATTGAAAGAATATGTACGTCAAGACAAAAACAGTTTTGCGTTGCTTAGTACTAAATTTTGCGCCAAGAGATTAGAAAAAGAAACCTAATACTTGTTTCATGGCGTTAAAAGCTCAGTGAACATTCAGAATGCTTCTTCTTTTTTTAGAAGACGCTGATTCCAGTTTTTTTTAACTCCAATATTTATGATATCTTCTTGAGAAATTACACCTAAAACTGTAAATCTTACACCTTTTCCAGTTGGTACAGTGCCCTTTGCAGGTGTATCTTTTAATAAACGCCCACGTTTTTTTTGCGTATACAAATTGAAACCTACTTCATCGATAAAAACCCAATTCTTACAAAAATACATATCTGCGTCACTCTTATATTGTTCAACAATTGTTTCGTAATGTTATTACTCTGTCAGAATTTCTTGCTGTTGTTATTTTTTCAAGTTTCTTTAACGTAAAGATATAATGGCCGTTTATTAAAAGATACACCTGCAAAGGGCACTGTACCAACTGGAAAAGGTGTAAGATTTACAGTTTTAGGTGTAATTTCTCAAGAAGATATCATAAATATTGGAGTTAAAAAAAACTGGAATCAGCGTCTTCTAAAAAAAGAAGAAGCATTCTGAATGTTCACTGAGCTTTTAACGCCATGAAACAAGTATTAGGTTTCTTTTTCTAATCTCTTGGCGCAAAATTTAGTACTAAGCAACGCAAAACTGTTTTTGTCTTGACGTACATATTCTTTCAATGTCAGCGCAAATTTTACCTCAACGCAAACTCATAGTCAAAAAACAGTTTTTTTTACACATATACCGAAGTCTAATCACTGTCACAAAGCTGCAGCGCGATTTGCAACTCTCATATTGAAATTCAGAAAGGTTTAAAATTACTGCTGAAGTTAAAAATAAACAATGGTCATGCACTTCCTGTTGAACTGCTTTAGTAAAAGATAACTTATCCATAGAGCTAAATTTGTGCATACCTACAGTAAATAGACAAAAATAAACTGTACTTGGTCAGGTTTTTTTTTTGAAACATAGGGAATTAAGCATAGGGCGGTTTTTGCTCGCTACCAGACAGCTTTGCAGCCCTTTTATGAGCAAAACACAAGCCCAATAAATATTTTTTTTGGCCAAGCATAACATCCAGCAGTTTAAAAAAGGTAACACATTTGGGCTTCACCAAAAAAAAAAAGATATACGGGGCTTTGCTTGCAATATAGAATAACAAAAAAAAAAGGTATAAACTCTTGACTGTAGAGTGCGTCTGGTGTGTTTTTTTTTCTTTTGTTCTTGATCTTTTTTTTTTAAAAAAAAAAAATTAGTAACAGCTGTACAATAATAATAATAATAATAATAGTATGGGCCACTACAAATGTTGTTGCTGCATTCCAGTTAGGTAAAACATAAAAAACTTTAGTTCATAAGAACCATTTCTAAAACTAGCCATTGTTTGTAGAGCTGGTGTTTTGATTATAGCTTTATTGTCATCCGTAAGAGTTTTGACAGGGAAAAAAAGTATAAACTAATTTTTTTTAGATTTTTTATATCATTACAACAGTTGGATTATGCTTGTCTGTTTCTAGATTTAGTATGTTGTATTAAAGTAATACTGATAGTCTATAAGTATTGTTAAACTGTTTTTTTTTTTTGCTGTAGAGGAGGCTGGGGGAATGTATACTACCCCTGCTATGGAAGGTGCTCTCTATGCTTCTATAGCGATTGCTGTTATATTTTCTGTATGTGCTTTATTTGGTGTTGTTGGAAGCATCACAGTAAGTATGTATAACTGTATAAGTAATGTTCATCTCGGCGCTCATAAGGGTTCAATAGCAACATCGAAAGATGATCTCTGCCTTCAAGTTGGCCTATTGGACTTCTTCTCTGATAGTAATGCTGGTTTCCTTAGCAGTTATTGTTATACTGGCTACACAAAGATCAGAAATAGCTTACAGGTGTACTGAAGCTAATCTAGACGAAACTGTGGATTCTTGTTTGATATACTATCGAAATTTTATGATAGCTTTTTGCTTGATTGCCGTAGCAATAAATTTGATTCAAGTAAGTACAGATGTATTGCGTAATATCTAATATATATGTTAACTAAAAGGATCTATAGTTTTATTTTGCTGCAGCCATTAGCTCTTACGCTACCCGCTTGCGTCGAACAAATATTCATGCCAAGCTTCGAGGCCTAGAAGATTATCCTGAGCCGCCCAACAAGGCAGAATTCTTTTAGATCTATACAATAACTGCGAAAAGTAGTTTGTGTTCATTTTCTTTTTAATTTCATTACGTTTTCTTTCTGACAAGTTTATATTTTAAATTTATGTCTTTGTATCATTTATATGTATTCTATAAAAAACCTATTCTCGCCTTGAAAGCACAAGTAAAAAGTTACAAGTTAGTATGTGTCTATTTGAAAATCATACGCTGTATTAAAATACGGGTTAAAATTGTTTTCTTTTTTTTTTCGGATAGCTTGCTTAACTATATTCCCTCTTGAGAACTTGTGGTTTGAATTCTTCTAAGACGATGCTCCTTTAATGCATCCCTACATACAAAGAGCACTTCATGTTTTGGGACGGCCCATGTATAGAATAGATGCTCTTTATAAATGCATTATAGATACGACAATTGGAAAGGTTTGTACTTCCGTTTCCCAAAAAAAAAGCAACGGAACCGTAGAACTTTTTTTTCTGTAGCTTTTTTCTTTCTTTCTTTCTTTTTTTTTTTTTTTTGCCTTTACTTACTTTGTTTTACTGTATGTTTGTTTTTTGTTTTTATCTTGGTGTCGTTTTTTATCCGTTTACTGCATATAGATTTGTATATAAACAAAGTTTGGAATAAAATGAAATGAAAAATCTCAATTGAAACATGTGCAGATGTTTGTTTTGGTTTTTTAGTATATACATACTACTACAAAAGTAAAAATAGCAAGGATAGACAGACAAAGGTTGTTATAATAATAAGTAATTCAGACTTGTGTCTTTATGTATCTTGTTATACCATGTTTCATAAAGTCACTTGTGAGTGGTCATTTACTCTTTTGTGTAAGCTGAAGTGAGCTATAACAAAACAATAATTCTTTTCATCAAAAAAGTATAGATACAATGACCGAATTTGGTGCTCGGTGCTGTGTTCTTAAAGCAACTGTACACCAAATGCAACATTAGCTTTTTTTAGGTAGACAATATACTAACAGCTCTTAATAGTAAGTTTTAAAAATAAAGAGATAGATATAAGCGTTTATGAAATCTTGCAGACTTTCTTCTCTTTTGTTTTTTTTTTTTTCTGAAGGCTGTATAGACGAACATGATCGTGTTGTGTCACAATATCCCTGACTTTTTTTTTTTTGGCACTTGCATAAACAAATACAAAAAAGGTAAAAAAAAAATAGAAAAATAACAAGTATCAACTACTATATAATATGTAATTTGTTCCTTTTCTTTTTTCTGTACAAAAACATAAAACTCTACTACTAATATGAACGCAATAAAATCGCTGAATACTGAAAACAACCTTTATTCTTACAACGGGTCTATTGAAAAAATGGGCTATCGAGATCAACTCGACTCATCTCTGGTGGAAAAAGATGATACAGAATTTGCCGACGACTCTTTACTAGAGCTCATTATTGGCGTACAGCACTATTTAAGCGACCAGGCTAAAATCTTTAATGAGAAGGTGACAGACTCTCCACTTTACCATCTTCAGTATAAAATGTATAGCTACTTGAGACAAAAGACGTACGAAGTGTAATCTATATGGAGCACAATCCTCTGGGGCTCTCCAATCGCTATTTTTAGTAAAGAAAAAGCAGAGGCTGTGAAAAAAAAAAGGCTATCAGCGTATACACATACTTTTCAAGAAAGGACACTGCTTATAATATTAAGTTGCGTTTTTTGTTTTGTACAGTCACCAAATTTAAAATAAATTATGTCTTTTTTTTTGAATGTATAAATCGTGCTGTATTCTTCAACTTTTCTTATAGATGTTAAATTCAGTGTAGAGTGCTCGAAATATACTGGCGGTACCCTAATCAGATAATAAGATAAAGAAAGTTTTGGCACAAGCGTGCAGTAGTGTTGCTATTAGAAGTCTAGTCTGGGAACTTGGTTTTAACCACCGAACTTGTAAAGAACCGAACAGCTGAGTATGTGAAGCAAAGCGCTAACACACAACTATTTGGGGTGAAAGCTTTACTTTTTGTTAGTTTCCCTCATCACCGAAATGGACCATGATATGAGCTATTGACATACAGCTAGAGAAGCATTTTGTTTTATTTTTTAGTATGAGAAAGTTTGTAGAAAGCATCGCTCTATAGCCTCTTTGATTTGGTACATGTGTATTTGAAAAATAAAACAAAAATGATACCCAAAGTCTTTCTTCTGCATGGTTTGTACGAAAGTATCAGGTCTGTGTTGAAAGCATAGACCAATTTCTTAGTTTATACTTATAGTGTAACCGTTTTGGCTACACTATCTTGAACCTTGTTGTCATATATCGTATATGTTCTAATGGAGTATATTGTATAATTTGGCTATTTTCATTTTAATTGTCAAAAATACCCTAGTCAATCAAAATGATTTAAATTTGTATTCCTTCTGATCGAATAAAGACCTAAAAAGACAACAGTTAAGGCGCTCGAATCAACTGAATAGCGATTGTCAAATTATAGTAGATTCAAAGATCAATGCTAATCCGAGAGAAAGTTTTAAAAATACAGCTTGCATAGTCATTGAAAAACATATTTTTACTTCTATTAAAGTCTACCTGAGAGAAGCTGGTAACTGTGATTGTCAAGTTTTTTCTAAAGAGTGTGTAACTATAGGAGGTATATGTAGAGTATTGTATATTAAGATCATCGTGTTGGTTTTACCCACGAACAAATAAAAAAAAGAAAGAGGCTTTTAACAATTCTACAAAATAGGAAATTTCTTGGATCCACAATTTACCCGAAGCTTGTGAAATTATATGTGCTACCAAGTGTTCGTAAAAACCGCGAAGTGGTGACATCAAAGAACGCTGACCAATATGTTTTGTTTTCCAGCTGGGTTTCGAGAAGCTCGTTGTAAATAAGATTTGAGGTTTTTCTTCTTCATCTTCCCTTTTTTCTGCAATAGCTCAAAAAGGAGATGATGGACGAAACAGAGATAGAAAGACTATATTCACAACAACTCCAAGAAGAATTAAACTATCAAACAAAAAAAACTGCAAATGAGTTGATTGAATTTTACCCCCACGCTTTTGGGCTAGAGAGCTTGATAAGCTCAGCAAATAAGCAGAATCCATATCCATCAATAAGCGACGCTATAGCTATGAATATCCAAAATACATGTTTTGCTTATATCGAAAACAACATTCCTTTTGATCATACACGGGTACAACCTCAAAAAAAATTGATCAGCGGCGTATTTATTCTTTTTGCTGTAGTAGGATTGGGTTCTTGTTTGGAGACAACAACTATTGTTTAAGGAATTAGCGGGAAAGTACGGACAGAATAAAGTGGTTAGCTGTACTACCAATATCAGAGCACGCAAGGCAATACATCAAATCTTTTTAGAAGGATTGGATCAGTATATGCAGTGGTTTCCATGGTCTTGGTTCTCTAATATGCAGTTTGTTGGTGCAGGCGGCTTCTCAGCAGTATACTCTGTAATAATGACACCGTCTTATGATGTGCAGTCTATTCGAATGTCTCTGAAGATTGTAGACGACAAAATTCTAAATGAGGTGGGTTCCTTTAGTGGAGAAATAATATCTGGTTTTTATAACAGTAAGTAGATTTCTGTACAATCAAAGGCATTCCTGCCTTTGCTATTTCAAGGCCTAACAGTATGTGAAAGTACTGGGGATTTAATGATGGTTATGAAATACAGTAACAACGGGAATCTAGAAGATCACATGGAGCAGCTTCCTTTAGGGGATTTGGATCTTAAGACTATTACAGGAACTATATTGAGGCTTGCTGTCAACCTTGCTGACTTGCATAAGGTGGGTATGTGCCATCGCAACGTTCATCCAAGAAATATTGTATGTACCGATTCAGATTACTTTCTTGTGGACTATCGATTTGCAACACCTACATACGAATCGTCATCTGTAACAACAATCACTAAGGCTGTCTATGGGCGATTGCCATATGTGGCTCCAGAGGTTCGACAGGGGGTGTATACTGAAAAATCAGATGTATATAGTTTAGGTGTTATTCTCTGGCAGCTTATGAGTAAGGTGATTTTTCCTTCGCCAGAGATTTTATTGGAAAAAAACCAAAATGCACAAGACCATGCTTACCGTATTGAGCCTGTACCTGGAATCCCTGAATGGTATCAAAGACTTTGTGTAGCATGTTTAGAACCTCTTCCAGAAAACAGGCCAACTGCCCTTGATCTCTGTAATGCTCTTCAGCCTATTCATAGTGAGCTTGACTTCTCTGTCCCTCTTGACCGAAGTGTAACTGGTTACATTGTAGCACGAAGGGCTGAAGCGGCAGATCGTCTTCGCACGTCATCAAAGGTCAAAGGTACTCTTTCTGACCCAACTACGCGTCTTTATACCCTCTCAAATTTGCCATCTACACAATCTTTGGTTTTATACGCTTTCGAAAACCAACCTTTTGAAGCCGTTTGGAGAACAGGAAATTATGTTGATACTTTTTTTGAATACATCTCCTCTTGAACTAAAACGGCTATTTATTTTATAGCTTTTTAAGTCATTTAGCACAGCCCCTGGTTACTGGTTTTTTATTGCAAAAAATGTCGGCTAAATACTAATGGTCGCATAATAGGCTCAAAGGGGCTTTTTTTCTTTTTGCTAGCCAAGTGTGTATTGAAAAAAGAGTATTAGCAGCATGTTATACTTGAGATTTTTGGTGTTTTAGTTCTGCAAAAATCAACACCGTATATTTCTTGGTTGTGCTATTAATGTCTAGTGGTCTATGCCTGTATATTATTGCTACCAGTGTTTTGAATATAATTCGGGTGTATGCTTATTTATTTTTTAATACAGAGAAAAAATGACTTTGTCTGATTATTTAGTTGCTCTTTTGAATACAAGCTCACGAATAAAAAAATGCTATAATTTAATAATTTTCGCTGTGATGTATACTGAGTAAAGTATAAAAAAAAAAAAAAACAAGAGGCTTTATTGGTATCACCATGTTTGTCGTTTACTCATCGTTGAGTTTTCTAAACGATAAACGCGTAGTTCATGTGTATAATCATGCATTCTTTTACCCCAGTCCTTTAATCTCACAACCTATACAAAGTAAGTTGTTGTAGCCCAAATTGCCACTTACCATAGCAGTTATGTTATCTTCGCTTTGTAGCTGATCTGCAGTATCTACAATTTTTTGAGCCGACTTGCTGGGTTCGTTGTGTTGTTTTACCTAAAAGTAATAAATAAAGATTTTTCTTATCTGTTTGCGTTTCCTACTATGTCAACCACTTCTTGATCTGACAAGACTGAAGTAATACCATCTGTCACTAATACCTACATATAAATAAAAGTGTTAAGGTAAATGCTCTATGCCTTTCATTCAATGGCCTATACTATAAACGCTGCTGGATTTGACTTTCTAATCTTGTAGCGAACTACATCAGGCTCAGCAGACACACCATATTTTTTCAATCCTGCATCACCAAATGCTCTACTGGTAGCCAGCATGCCCATTATGCGCTCATCCCCCCAAGAATCCGTCGTAACGAATCCTGCATATTTTCTTAGTCTATCTACCTCAATCGGATTTCCTGGATGATGATCACCAGTAGTAAGAGATACAACTTCCCCAGACTGCGAATCGCATAACAGTATCCTCGTATCACCTACATGACCTATTATGATATCATACTCCTCGCTCTCCCAAAAGGGCTTTGTATCTTTAGGTTCCACGATAGCTATACTTCCTGTTGATCCTTCCTCGCTATCTTTTCCCAATTGAGCAAGACATTGCGTATCAGCCTCTAAAAATGCTAGAGTCAGCCTTTGTTCAACTGTCAGATCGCTGACGTTCGCCGTTTTAGGAATTCCATTGTTATCTACTACTTCTTTCAATACACTTGGAATTGGAAATCGGCGAAAATAACCGCGATAAGCTCTCAAAAGCTCCAAAACGTGAGAAAAATCAGAGAGCGAGACTGTCTCAATTCGGTCATGTAATCGTTTGGACAACCTGTACAATAAAAGCTGTCAATAAACATTAGAAAAGCAAAGTATTACCATTCAGAAGCAACCGTTCCGCCATGTCTAGAAACAGTTATAACAACACACTTTTAGCATTCTCTCACTCTATGTTTCATTCTTTTGTGGCCCTAACCCGTCAAAGATTCCAAAATAGGCTCTACTGGCTTCTTTATTCATCTTCTGCTTACTACTTTCAAATTCCAAAGATACAGCACTATAACGATCCTCATTAGTCGGCCGCGTACCTCTCGAGGAATATAGGCCAAGCAATTTGCTAGGCTGATTTAAATTAACCCTTAAAAGACTATCTAAATCTGTCCCATTAGCAATGTACTTGTTTGGTTACATTCTAGTTTTATTTTCACCTTTAAGGCCCTTTGTTAGATAGTAGTTTCTGAAAGGGATAGTTTTTGTCGTTGAGAAATTTCGGCGAATGCTATAATAAACCGATTCCATTTTAACCTCTATGGTGTGTTAGAAAAAAAGGGTGATAAAGCGGAAAGTTAAATATTTAGTTGGTGGGTTTGGTCTGAATAGAAAGAGTCAACAGGAATATGACCATTGTATGCATATTCGAACATAACAGTTAGCTTTTCTTTACTTCAGAAAAACGTTAAAGTTGGCAGGCCCAGTTGACCTTGACGATCCCACGTGGAAAGTGAAAGAGTTTAGGAAAGCCTATTCCCAAATTCCTCCTGTCTCCAAAGTCAAGCCACCCCAGTGGCTCCCCTTCTGGAAATTGGCCCTGATTTACATCCAAAGAAATACGATTTTCCGTCTGATACATAAACGTATCCTACACATGCAATTCATGCACAATGTGTTCCCCACAAAATACACCACTGAGCTATGTCCCAAACGCTTAATCGAACCTGACTCCAGTGAACATTTTTTCTTTAATTGTCACCTCTGCATAACTTACTGGGAAGTATTCATACAGGAATTTCTGTCGCCTAACCCACTTACTACAATTCAAATGTCTGCGAAAAACATCACTTTCTCCAAGATAAAAGTTAACAGCACTCATAGCCAAGGTACTGAAAGCCAAACTTTGATAATTATTGCACTATTAGAAAATTAGAAAGCCCATTGGAAGGCTGATTGATAGGCCTCTCCTTTCATTCCTATAACAGTATTCGGCCACACCAAAATGGTAGTTTTGAAAAGAATAGCCGAGGAGTCTATTATGGGCTCTATCTAAAGCAGCTTTTGCCTTCTCATTTTTTCCATCTCTATCTGCTGTTTTCCCAGTTGAAACTTTTATTCTAATCTGTAATTTTCCACTTTCTCTCTTGTTGAGTACCGCTTTCTATGTTTACACCATAAATACGTGTAACAAATAAAAAAAAAAGAGTCAACAAGAATAGAAAATCGGGTTTTTTTTCTTCAAAAAGAAAAAAAAATAAAGACAAACATAAAAAATGGTACCATATACTGTAGAACTGTATATCAAATATATAATAAAGGACTCTGTCAGGTTAGACTCGTACAGAACTTTTGTTTGGGTTTTGAAGTTATATTATGTACGAATAATAAACATATTCTGGCCAAATCAGTATGTGTTTTCTAATTTGGTGCTAGATTTGCTTTTATGCAACCTAGTATTACCCTAAAAGTGTATAGAGTAGCTATCTAAAATGCACCCTTTAGCTTTTGCTTTGTATTCAATTCATAGAAAAGCTGTTTTATTATTGTGACTTGAAGGATGTATGATACAACAAAAAGGTCGATACATTAGTAAAGCTAATGAGGTTCTTCTTACATAATCCGACTATATAAAACTAGTACAGTTTTTATTTCTCAGGCTTGCTAATACGCAGAAGAAAAACGTTTTAGTTTCAATTTAAGTCAGGTGTTTTAACAAAAAGGCTTGGGTGGTTTTTTTTAATTGCTACGAATAGCCATCATGGCTATAGTGCATTAGTACATTAAAAGTAATGGTGAGTAGAACCTATGCTGCGCTTGAGTGTATGTCGTGAGGGTAGGCCATTCACTAAAAAATTATTGGTAGGATTTTGGCTTTTGTGTTTGGGTGTTGTACCCTCTTTTTTTTAATTGATCAATTATTTCTACGAGAAGCCGAAAAAACCTTCTATAAAAAAACTTGCATTTAGCTAACTGCAGAAGAAAAAGCTGCACGCATTGTGTAGCTTGATCAATATTAAAGTTTATTATTGTATTACTATTTCTGTTCTTTACAAATTCGTTTTTTATAATATTTTGCATGGACAGATTTCCAAAGAAAAAGTACAATAACCCAGTTTCAAAAAAAAACAGCAAACACTTTACTAACTACTTCTAGAAACGCTTAGTAAGATGTATCGGATTCCCTTTTTTTCGTATTCAGCGTTTTTTGTAGTTCTGTCAATTGGGTGGTAAAAAGTGTTAGTAAGCTGAATCCGAATATTTATAGACCAGGAATTATTTCCAAACCTTTTCTTCTTCTTTTTGTAAAAAGTATACAACATATTATGGACACCCAATCGCTATTCGACGTAAAAAATAAGGTAGTTCTTGTCACTGGTGGCTCTCGCGGCATCGGCGAGATGATTGCTACAGTAAGCTTTGCATTGGCTTTTAGTTCAATAGTCTATAAGACTTTTTCATTTTTAGGGATTTGTTTCTGCAGGTGCAAAGGTTTACATTAGCAGCAGATCAGTAAAAGCTTGCGATGAGGTAGAGTGTATTTCAAAGATATGTTACTCAAACTGGGTAGGTTGCGGCAAAGCTAAGTGCTGCCGGGCCTGGAAAATGTATAGCTATACCAGGCGATTTACAAGAATTGAAAGATATTAAAAAAATTGTGGACCAGCTGAGCAAGCACGAAGACCGTAAGTCGTTAAAAGTTTTTTTCTTAATATTTACGTTCTCAAAGATTTGGATGTGCTTGTCAACAATGCTGGTGCTACTTGGGGTGCTCCACTTGATGAGTATCCTGACGCTGCTTTCCAGAAAGTAATGAATCTTAACGTTACTCGCATTTTTACTTTGACCCAAGCGTAAGCAAAATTCAAGTTGTAGAAAGCTATCTCATACTTAGATATATATAGTTGTCTTCCTCTTCTGAGGGCAAAGGCTACTGCTGAATGCCCATCGCGTGTTATTAACATCGGCTCTATTAACGGTCTTGCTGTATGTAAAAGAAAGAAAAAAAAGAAGAAAACTTTTTCTGACTTCAGATAGATCCCAGCTCTTGAAACATATGCTTACACTAGCTCTAAAGCTGCTCTTCATCACCTAACGCGTCACTTGGCTGGTCAATTGGGTAGGGAGCATGTTCTTGTCAACGCAATTGCTCCTGGCTCTTTCCCTTCCAAAATGATGGCAGCCACTCTTGAGAATTTTGGCGATATGATCATCTCCAATGTGCCTGTAGGTCGTGTGGGCTCCCCTGAAGATATTGCTGGTACATGTATCTACCTTTCTTCGCGCGCTGGCCAGTACACTGTAGGTGCTGTGATTACTGTTGATGGTGGAGCTCTTCAAGCCTCAAAAATTTAAAAAAATAAATAAAAAATATTGAGAAAGCTTATTTTATATACAATTCTTTTTATGTCCGGGTCGGATTTCGTAGACTTTCGGATGCAGCTGTAAACTGTTATATGTACCCAAAACTCTCCATAGTTTTTACCCTTCTCTATTCAGTAAAGCATTTTAAGCCATGGTAAATATCCTTTCCTACATCCATCCATACAAAACAGCGTCTCAACATATACGATAAATAGCCTACTAGACTTCACCACAACAGAAAGAAGCGTGGACACGTTTCTGCCGGTCACGGTCGTATTGGTAAGCACAGAAAGCATCCTGGTGGTCGTGGTCTTGCTGGTGGTCAACATCACCACCGTATCAACATGGATAAGTACCATCCTGGTTACTTCGGTAAGGTCGGTATGCGCCACTTCCACTTGAAGAACAACCCCAACTGGCGTCCTGTCATTAACTTGGACAAGATCTGGACTCTTGCTGGCGAAGGTGTTCGTGAACAATACAAGAACACCGAAAAAGTTCCTGTCATTGACACCGTTCAAAACGTAAGTTGGGAAAAGAATTAACACCTTTGCAGAGAACTCACTGTCTTGGAAACATTAGGGATATGCTAAGGTTTTGGCCAAGGGTACCATCTCTCAACCCGTCATCGTCCGCACTCGTTTTGTTTCCAGCCTCGCTGAAAAGAAGATCAAAGCTGCCGGTGGTGTTGTTGAACTCATCGCTTAATTTTGAACCTTCTCAAATAAATGATTCTAACATCATTGATTGTCTTAACATCACAAAACACTCATATGGCGTTACAGCAGCTTTTCAGTAAAAGTGGAGGACAAAAATGTATCAATAACTTCCACCTCCCTCTCAGTGATTAACAAACAGATTTTACCTTGATGGAATTTTCAATGTTAAAATTATTCAATATTGATTTTACTGTAACCGTTTATTAATTTGAGTTTAAAAGTTTTTTTCTCTTTCTCTTGCCGATTGAGCAAAAAGGATTTAGGAGAGAAATGACTACGTTCGAAAATTTACCAAGGGAGGTCATCTCGAGAATACTATACTTAATTGAGCCTGAAGATCTAATTGGATGTTTAACTGTGAACAAGGCAATTTATTCTTTAGTCTTGCCAGTGTTATGGAAAAGTGTAGAAATACATAATGAGGAAATGCTTCTAAGATTTGTAGCTTTAATCAACAACTCTAGCACGCAAGCATGGAAATATATCCAAAGTATACTTCTCCGGTATTGCTTTCTTACAGACGCCCATTTTGTAACTATTTTAACTAAATTGGCCAACGTTAAAGAACTAGCAATTTGGGATGCTTCAAGATTAACCGATGATAGCATATCAAAAATATCCCAGTACTGTCAACAGCTTAAAACTTTTTGGCTAGTAGATTCCAATTTGACTCATAAATCCCCTGTTTCTCTTGGCCGCTGCCAACATTTGGAGGAGTTGTCCTTTGTAAGTTGTCGTGGACTGACTTCAAGAACATTACAGCCTTTCACTCTTCTACCCATTAAAAGTTTGTCTATTCGTCTCTGTAACTGGTTGAATGCAGAGGATACGGCTTGCGATTTGCGTTCATTTCATCAACTGGAAGAGCTTAATATACAACTCTGTGACGCACCTCTGAACGATTTTTTTCTACGTATTTCAACCAACGAGGCGGGAGTACCCTACTTGCCTCGTCTACAAAGCGTTTTTCTCTTGGTCGATGGTGCTACGTGGGAGGTCGGTGAGAACGCCATTCTTCCATTCTTAAAAGCACACTCGGCATTACGTGACGTGACTTTATTTCATTGTACCTTAACAAGCAAAACTTTTGACGCTATTGCCGAATATTTACCCAACCTCGAATTTCTTTTGATATCTAATAGTTTAGATGTCTCAGCACATGCTGTACGTAATGTAGTGAATCGGTGTCCAAAGTTGTATAGTCTAGAGCTGGTCGCTTGCAAGTACACAAAGGATGACTTTCCAGAAATGAATTATAGCTCAGATCAATCAAAGATCAAGTGGGATCTCTTTGATTTAAAGCGTATAAGAGCCAAATAAACAAGTCTCTCCGAACTATGATAATAAGGAAACAAATAAGGACTAGAAAAAAAAGTATCTACAAAAAAAGTTTGATACTTTTGGTATTACGTCTTCTTATTGTCATTTTGATTATCTTAAAAGCGCTTCAATTGGTTGTTAAAGATCTAGTTGGCACGTCAAAAAAATTCTTTTTCTTTTTTCTTTTGTTTTCATGACTTTTCCGCAGTTGAACTCTATGGCACGTCAATTCTTTAGTACGTCAGTAAATACCGAGAAAGCTACGTTCGCTGCTGGATGTTTTTGGTAAAACGCGAGACTAGCTACTATCAGTTTTAACGCAAAATCAAAGGGGCGTTGAGCATATGTACAACAAACATTTTAAGCAGTTTGGCATCAAAACAAAAGTTGGTTATACAGGGGGACATACTTTGAATCCAGACTATAGAACTGTATGAAAGATATAGCAGAAATTTATCTACTGAGCGTCTCTATAGGTTTGCTTAGGTGAATCAAATCACGCAGAAGCACTGGAAATTTCTTATGACCCGGAAAAAGTGTCGTTTGGTACTTTGGTCGAGTTCTTTTATAAGATGCACGGTATATAGGTTTTTACAGAAAAACAAAAAACTCATCTTTTAGATCCAACGACTGAAAACTTTCAAGGGCCTGACGTTGGTACAGAATATAGATCTGCCATCTTTTACCATTCTCCTGAGCAAAAATCAATTGCTCAAGAGATAACAGCAGAAGTCCAAGAAAAGCACTACAAAAACAACAAGATCGTAACAGAGATTGTTCCAGCTAGTATATTTTATAATGCAGAGTCTATCCATCAGGTAAGTTAAAATTTCTTTGGGATTTGAGCTACCTATGAGTTATCGACTTGGTTATTTTGACCTTGTTTCTATAGCAATACTTGGTAAAACATCCTAGTGGATATCAGGTAAGATTGTTAGTCACTGAGTTACGATGACTTAGTTTAAACCCATTTTTTTTTAGTGCCCTTCCCATTTTCTGCGTTGGTAATTCCACTGTATAAAAAGACAAAGGTTAGAATGTCTAGACTCAGCGTATCTCTTTTATGAGTAGCCTGCACTGTTGATTTAATATTAAATAAAATGAAAAAATAAACAAATACACCTACGTATTTCATGAATCATAGTGAACACAGTTTTAAACGCACACAAATTTGTTGATCGTCTTTTTTTTTTTTTTTTTAAAAAAAAGCAAGATAGTTTTACAGATATTTTATTGATATAAAAAGAGCGTAAAAGCTCAAAAAATGGCTTTTTCTTAGGCTCACATCTGTTTTTTTAATATGTCGGCAATACATTCTGCACATGAAAGTGACAATATCTTTATCTGAAGTTTTTACAAAACGGATTATGAACAAAAGAAGCGTTTATTGCTATCTTGTATGAGGCGACTGGACAGTCATTAATCAACAGATATACACTGAAAAAACTCGTTCAGATCAGACTATTGAGTGGTATCGTTGCCAGATACCAGTGTTTTTTTTTTTCGGAATGCCGTATTTTCAAAATGGCGTATGTTAAACGCCTTTTACAGTAAGTCTGTTGCTTTTTTCTTTAAAAGCAGTCACTTTGGAAGTGGTAGAATCAGATGATTGTTTTAAGTTGAACAGAAAGCACAGACAAGCACTCAATGTAAATAAGCTGACGTTGGTTCAAGATAGTAGTCTATGCGACCAATTGACAAACACTTTGATAGCCTGGTTTATGATTTTGCTCTGTTTCTGATCTTTATTTCAAATGAGACATAAATACAATATATGCATAGAAAAGCTCCATGACGAACTTTTTCTCTGGGGGAATCAGGTTTAACGTCACGATAACTCAGACTCATGAAAATTAAAAGTGAGGAATTGTGTTTCATTTTTTTTATTGGTTTTTTATTTTATTTTATCCACTAATGTCTTCTTGGTGTGAGTTGCTTAAAGGCATATAAAAGTTCTATTACTAATACGTACTTCAAAGTCTCTCAACTTTCCAGCACTGTCTCCAACGTTACAGGTTTAGGTACGACTGTCGAGGGTGTTAAGACAGTGGCTGAAACAGTAACAGATGGTCAGTACTTTACTTCACTTGATGAAAACGATCTTCAATGGACATTGGCTTCTGGCTCCTCTACAGAAAACCAAGTATTTTACACAACTACTAGAAAAGGAGGCTTTGCTTTTGTTCAATTAATTCATTCCAACATTGGGTAAGGACTTTGATGAGATTCGGTAAAAGAGGTGATCTAATACGGTTTAAAACAGTCTATGGAACCCCACTATTTCCTTCACTTGTAAATTCTATGATCCTGAAACTAACACAAGCGTCTTCAAAAACATCAACATGTCTAAATTTGAGCTGTCCGCTGACAAACGCTCCGTAAAGACAGACTATTTTAGTATTCAGTTGGATACTGAACAACAGGTGTACAAGTTAAATATCACTCACCCTGAGATTGTCGTCTCAATGGACTTCAAACGTGTCGATAAGGCTTTTAAAGTAGGCGAGGGCAAAACTTATTTGGGTGGTGATAAGGCTTCTGCTGCTGGTTTTGTCTCACACAAGTTCTGGCCACGCGCTGAGTCTAAGGGCACATTTATTATCAATCAGCAAATTCATGAGATTGAGGGCGATGGTATGTTTATTCATGCTATTCAAGGCATGCAGCCTCAGCTTATTGCCTCCAACTGGAATTTTATCAACTTCCACTCCAAGGAGGCTTCTATTGGAATGATGCAGTTTCAAACTACCAAACAATACGGCTCCGTCAACATCAATCAAGGGTCATTAGTACTTAACGATAAACTTGTTTGCGTTTCCGTAGAAAACGATGTAGAGTTACTGGACTTGGAAAAAGATGAAGAAACAAATTATGACATCCCTAAGAGGGTCAAGTTGACCTGGAAGGGGAAGACCATTAAGGAAAAGGAAGGCGATGAAGCCCAAGACGTCAATATTACAATGATTGTGGAAATTAAGAATTTAATTGACAAAATCGATGTACTGGCAGAAATACCCTATGTCATAAGAAAGCTCGTTCAAACCTTTGTAGTCAAGCCTTACATTTATCAATGGTTGGATAAGGCAACTGCTGAAATTACAATTGGCGATCAAGAAAAGGTTGTCACAGAAGGCCATTGTTTCCAAGAGTTGGTGTTTGTTTCTGGCTTTTAAAAAAAGTTGTATTGTTTGTATTTAGAGTATAAGTTCCAATCTTAATACTAGCTTTAAAAACGGTGTAATGTCTAGTGTGTTCACATTCTATTTTAATATAATTCATGTATCTTCTTTATTTTTCAAAAAAAAAAAAAAATGGCCGGCTTTTATTTGTTTTACCTTTTTGGTCGCCACCAAAAAAATGACATGTGGTAAGATTCTACAAACAGAAGAGAGACAATCCTATCTGTGTTACAAAGATTACTACAGCTGGAAGCGTGGTAGAGATTTATTTTCCTGGTGTACATTTCCTCAGAGTGTGCTTAGCGAAGCTACTCTATTTATTTAATTTATGCTACTCATAAGAAAAAGCTTTTAATGTCAATATTGTACCGGTTCTAAGCATATCTACCAAACTACAGAACTATTCTTTATTAAAGAAACAAATACTAAGCTATCCATACTCACACTAATCGTCTGTTTCCTGACAAAATAAACAATAATACATGACCTTAAAATATGTGTTTGCCACGCGTAAATGTGTCACACAAAAAAAGCCTAATTTGCTTGAGTTTTGTTTTGTCTCACTTTTTTTCTTTTCAAATTCAAAAGAAAGCATCAAGTATGTCCAGAGAGAACGAGTTTCCTAAAATACTATGTAGAGTTAAAGCACTCTATCCATTCCGCTCTTCAGAGAAATCTTCTCTTTCTTTCGAAAAAGATGAATACATCGATGTTCTTTCACAACTCGATTCAGGCTGGTGGGATGGCTGGTGTAGAGGAAATAGAGGCTGGTTTCCAAGCAATTATGTCCAGATCAGTGAGATGAGTCCTAGAGAAGAATTCAGCAACACTGAAGAAGACGATAAAACGCTGCAATATCTACATAGCATAAAGAACAAAAGCACTAGCAACAACGACAATCACAGAACCAGTCTACTCGTCGATCCAAACTCACGGCCACTTTCCCTCGCCCTTGAATTTCCCACTGCTACCATACAATCGCCACTAACAAGTAACAACAGAGCACTGCCTGAAGGCTGGACACTTCAAATTGCAGATGATGGAGTTACAGAGTTTTATTACAATCAACACACTGGGGGACTGAGATGGAATCATCCTGCCTTGCTCGATTCAGATGAGGAAGAGGAGTTAAGCAGTTTAAGCGAGGACCAGCACACACAAGAAGCATTTGACGAATACCAAGATTTTGGTAGAAAAGAGCAAGATCAGCAGCTACCACAACAGCTGCCACCGCCGCCAACGAGAGTGGCAAATCATCCTGCTCCAATAAACGTAAGCCAAGAAAAAGTAGATATATAAAACTCTCTAACTCTCTATAGCTAATGGAGCACTGGTCGAAGCGAACAACGCCTCAAGGAAAAGTTTATTTTGCCAATTCCATTACACAAGAAACAACATGGAATTTCAATGAAATTGATCAAGAAACTGGTCGCTTGGTAATATAATACAAAAAATATATATATATAAATGTCTAAGCTTAGATTAAAAGCTTTAACTTCAATACAACATTAGATGGAAAAAAAAAATAGTCAAACAGATTATTTTTCTAATAGCCAAAATGGGCTATTAGAAGAGGACGAACCTCAAGAAAATACCGAAGACAAATTGATGACCTGGAAGAGCATAGCAATTGATATTGTTCAATCAGTCCAGTCTCTACACAAATCTATAACCGCTGGTGACAGTTCTACGGCGTTTCGGCAAAAAATTACTGTCGTTGTAGATACGGTTCGACTTATGCTATATTCTTCAAGATCACTCGATAAAGAGGCAGCACATTTGCAGGATCCAGAAATTAAAGAACCTCATAGAAATGTCCTTGCTAGTTTAGCGAAACTCATTTTGTCGGCAAAAGCAATAAACGAAAGTAATTTTGATCAAAACGGAAAGGTGCAAAGAGACTCTACCGATGTTTTAAACTCTGCTCGCAAATTTGTTCTCATCTGTCAAGACAAAAATGTACCCATTAGAGCTGTCAACCCACGCTTGATCTTTAATACCTCAGAGGATACACAGTCAATTAGTGCTGAAGACGAATCGGAAGAGGGAAAATCAAGATCAAACAACAGCGGAATCAAGCCAAAGTATCCGTTGAACCAGGACTTAATTGTCAGCTTGCAAACACACGCCAAGCAAATTGTTGGATCTACAGACGCTTTATGCAGGGCATCTACGTATATTAGTCAACTCGATCAAAAAGAGAGTAATACTGAGGTCTCTAAAAACAACAACTTGGATGAAGACGGTGAGGAGCAGAAACATGTTTTAGAAGAGCGAGCAAGGTCCAACGTGATTTTGCTTTTTCAAAACTTGTCTTCACAGATCGGAACTTATTTAAACATCTTGAACGAAATTGATATGCGTCAAATTGATACAGACCAACTTCAATCACTTCCTAATTTTCTAAATAACAAGCAAGAGCTTTACAATGGCGTGGGATTGCTGTTCAGCGCTGTTCAAGCATTGACTAATACACAAAACGACATATCTACCAGTGTAAACTCTGTTGAACAAACAGTTTCTGCAGTTGAAAACATAATTGAAGAAATACATTCTGCAGTAGTGCAGATGGTAGGAGATCGAAAGATTTGGATGATGAGAAGTGGTGAGAATGGCGTTGAACCTACAGAAGGAGAAAGGATACATCGACCTTCTCGGGGCAGCTTAACAACAGATGATAATAGCGAGCTTGGTACACCCATAATTTCGCGTTTTTACAACAGGCAAAACTCCCAAGGCTCTACGGGATCTCAGCGACCCTCTATAAGCCAATCCGGCTCCAATCTTACAAGGCCAGTTAACGACAAAACTTCCTCCCTAGATCAAGAATCTTTTGATGAAAGACACCAGTTTTGGTATCTTGGCTACAATTATGCTGACAGTGATATTGCATTTACTGCAGAAGGCGGTGTCAAAGGAGGAACTTTATCTGCCCTTGTTGAGAGGCTGACTTTACACAATGCCGTTGGTAATAACAATAACGACAACATTTAGTAAATTACTAACACGAATATTTGAAGATATGAGTTTTATTGCAAACTTCTTGCTAACATATAGATCGTTTTGCACAACGGAGCAGTTTTTGGACTTACTACAAGAGCGTTATAATATGGCGCCTCCTGACGAACTGACCCCTGTCGAGCTTGAGATATGGACAGATAAAAAGCAAAAGCTGGTTAGACTTCGGTAAGTAACGCTTTTGGGGCATGTAGCACAGCTAATGTATATAATGCGTTTAGTGTGTTCAATATTATGAAGAGTTGGCTGGAAAACTACTATAATGAAGAGGATGAGTTTATATTAAACAAGCTTCAGTTTTTTGCCAATACAGTTATATGCGATTCATCTTCACTTTCAGCAGAGCAGTTAAACCGACTGATTAGAAAAAGAAGAGAGCAAGACGAAGGAGGATTGAAGAAGTTAATTCCCAATGAACTAAATGGACCTATGCCTATCGTACCAAAAGACTTGAATCACATTCGATTATTGGATACCGAACCGTTAGAAATGGCTAGACAGCTCTCTATTATGGACTTTAAATTATATAGTAGTATACGGCCCATTGAATGTCTAGGCAAAGCATGGTCAAGGGAAGATGATAGTGCAGTTAATGTGAAACAGTCGATCGACTATTGTAACAAGCTAACTGCTTGGGTTACCGGAAGCATTTTATCATACAAGGAACCCAAGAAGCGAGCTGTATCTATCAAGTACTGGTCTCAAGTAGCGAACGTAAGTTGTTTTAAATGTTGATTGAGCACAGTAATGACAGAAATATGTTTGTATATTTAGCGATGTTTGGAATTGCACAACTATAACACATGCATGGCTGTTCTTTCAGCCTTTGACAATAGTGCTGTTGGACGTTTGAAGAAGACCTGGGAGTTAGTTAGCGGGCGTACAACACAGTCTTTGAGCTACATTAGGCGATTAATGGGGTCCAACCGAAATTTCCAAGAGTACAGAGATATGATTCACTCTGTCAATCCTCCTTGTATTCCATTTTTGGGTATATATTTACAGGATCTGACTTTCATTGAAGACGGAAACCCACATTATCTGAAAAAGTCAAGCAATCTAATCAATTTTGCAAAACAGCAAAAATCAGCCGAAGTTATTCGAGAAATTAAGCAATTTCAGTCACCACCATATGTTTTCCAGCACGTACCAGAAATTCAAGATTTCATTAAAGACCACTTAGATAATAGTAAAGATGTAGACTTTTTGTATGAAAGAAGTCTGGAGTTAGAGCCTAGGCATCAACAAACCGAACAATAAAACGCACCATTTATTTAACATTTCATAAACATAAAACTATTGCATGAATTCTTTGAGCGTTTTCGTTCGTCCTATGTATTATGACAGCATATGTTACAACTGTATGAAAGACATGACTGTGGTTTACTAACAAAAAGGGTATGTCTTCTATTTTCGTCTCCATGTACGGTTACGTTTTTTGTTTTACTGTCTGACTTACAGAGCTGTTTTATTCCAGAAAAAAGACGCTAGTTTGAAAACTATACTAAAAGACTATAGCAGATAGAAATTTGTGTTTTGATATATACACAAAAATGAGCCAGAACTCACAGTTTTGAAAAAGAATGAGCCCTAATCAAGTATTTCCATATTTTTTTACTTTTTTTTTTTGTTTACATTGGTAAGGTTAGGTGATTGTTATACTCTAGTTATGTTACTTCCCTGCTCTTTTCACTAGACAAAAAGCATTGCTGTATTGCTGTTTGATATAACTAGAAATGCATCGCAAATGGTGATTAATTTACCAAAAAATTAAAGCCCTTCCCTCTCCTTTTTTCTCTTTAAACAGTATATATGTTCAAACTTTTGGCTGTAATCTTTTTTTAAAAAAAAAGCAAAAAAAAAATTCCCCAATGAAATTCAGCTAGTTTTATTAGACTCACACAGTGAACGAATGCCATACGAAGGGACTGGTATAAAGAACAAAAGAAACTATATTTGCTCAGCGATAAGTTCATTCGGTAAGCGAATCGGAGATTAGGACGTTCTTAACCTTTTACAAACTTTACCAGATTTTTTCTCTTTTTTCTTTTTCCCTTTTTTCTTTAACTCTTTCCCCCAAAAAAAGAACAATAAAGTTGGAATGATGTTGAGTCGCGGAACAAATAATGAAGGGGACCCAGACTGTACTGAAGTCTTAGAGGATAACTCTAAAAGCATACTTATGGGCATTATCAGCCAATTGAGAAAGGATATGGACTTGCAGAGAGTGACCTTACCCACTTTTGTGCTCGAGCCTAGGTCAATGTTAGAAAGAGTAACAGATTTTATGAGTCATCCTGATTTGCTATTAGAGTAATAAAAAACAAAGCGAAACAAAAAATCTTATATGAACGCTATGGCTTACTCCTTTAAATAGAGCCAGCACGAAAACAGATCCAACTGCCCGATTCCTCGACGTTGTACGTTACTTTTTATCAGGTTGGCATATAAAACCTAAGGTAACATAGTTGTAAGCGTTTTTTTCTTCCTTGCATATTTTGAGACATAGAAAACTAAGGCTTTCTGTCGCTTGTTTAGGGGGTAAAAAAGCCATACAACTCTGTGTTGGGCGAATTTTTTAGATGCAAATACCAGTATGGCAATGGAACAGAAGCCATTTATATCTCAGAGCAAGTCTCTCATCATCCTCCAATTTCTGCATTCTATTATGGCAGTCCAGAAAACGGCATTTATATTTATGGCGATCTCCGTCCAAAGTCCAAGTTTCTTGGTAATAGTGCTGCTACTCTTATGGAAGGTGAAAATCACATTATCTTTACCCATTTACACAATGAAAGATACGATATTACAATGCCAAACGTTTATGCTAAAGGGATCTTATGTAAGTTTTTATCTTAAAAGAAAAATAGAAAAAACAAAAAGTCTTACAGACGTTTACAGTTGGTAAAATGATTTTGGAACTGGGGGATAGCTGTGCAGTTCGCTGTAGAACAAGCGATTTAATATGCGAATTAGACTTCAAAACAAAGGTATAGTAGAGAGGCGTCTTTGAAGCGTAGTCTAATACACTTTGTTAGGGCTTCTTTTCTGGTCAGTATAACAGTGTTCATGGCAAAGTGAAGAAAGAGTCAACTGGCGAAGTTTTGTATGAGATTTCAGGCCAGTGGTCAAGTGAGATATTTATTAAAATGGCAAAGGTAAAAAAGAGCAAAAATCGTATACCGTTGACGTAAGTTTTTCTAACGAATTTGTTTTAGGCAACCAATAAAAACCTATTCTTCGACGTAAAATCTTCGACCATTCATCCCAAAGTAGTCAGTGACATAGAAAATCAGGAAAAAATGGAGTCTAGAAGGTAACATGATCACATACAGCATATTTCACTAACGCAGCCTTAAGACTATGGTCAAAGGTGACATCAGCTATTTTGGAGGACAACATGGATACTGCGACAGCTGAAAAGACAGCAATAGAAGACAAGCAACGAGAGGATGCAAAGAAACGTGAAGCAGAACAGAAGGAATTTATCCCCAAGTACTTTAATATAGTGGATGGAGACCAGTACGAGTTTAAGGGTGTTTCAAGGTATTTTTTTCTTGCTTATCTATGATCTTCTTAACACATTTATATTTTTTATAGTATTGACTACCAAAACAGAGAAAAAGGAAAGGCACAGCTAGAAAGTATCGTGTTTCCTCCAAGCGAAAGTAAGACGGTTGAAGCTACGCCTACATCAACGACTACAGCTGAAAAACCAATTGCACAGTAAACAGTAGAAAGCCCCTGATTCCCTTTTTTAAGTATAAAGGATAATAAATAGTTTGAATATTATTGAGCTGTGCACCTTATCTTAGTCTGTGTAGCACTTGTCTTAACGTAAATTAAGCACGGCAGTTTATATCAATGACGTATATTTATTCAACCAATCATATACAACAAATACTGAAGGTTGAGGTTGAAAGATCAGCAGAAAAGTAAAAGTTTTTCAGGAGCGCGAGCTTCAACTCTCTCTCTTTTTTGAACATTGACATTTGACCATGAAGCACCTTGCAGCCTACCTTCTTCTCAATGCCGGTGGCAACACCACCCCCTCCAACGATGACATCAAGAAGCTTTTGGGCTCTGTTGGTGTTGAAGCTGATGCTTCTCGCCTTGATGCTTTGTTGAAGGCTATGGAAGGCAAGACCACTGCTGAAGTAAGTTTAAAAACCAGAACCAGATACATATTGTTTTTGTAACGCATCTATTTGCTTTTACATAGGCTATTGCTGAAGGTTCCAAGAAGCTTGCTTCTGTCTCTTCTGGACCCGCTGTTGCCGCTGGTGCCGGTGCCAGCGCCGCCGCTGCTGATGCCCCTGCTGCTGAAGAAAAAGCTGAAGAAAAGGAAGAATCTGACGACGTAAATATCTTTTAATAATCAAATAGAATAAGGCATTAGTGGTTTCCGTTACTCACTCTATTCTTTAGGATATGGGCTTCGGTCTTTTCGATTAAACACCCTGTACACAAATAAAACATCTAAAACGTTAATATCTCGAAAACTCACAGCTTAGATTTCACCGTGATATACCTCATACACTATAATGCTCTATGTAGTTTAGTGGCTTATTACAATTTGCATATTGTATTCTTAATATACTAAACAAGCCACCCAGTCGGTTGTTTAACTGTAGGCTTTGTACTAAGATGTAGAGTGTCGTGTTAAAGATTTCTCCCTGTTGCCCCTCCCCATTTTGTCTTTATTCAAGGAAAAACCTAAAGTGTTATATCCTACGTTTAAATTTGTGCACAGAAAAAACAGCTTTCATGTAAACACCAAAGTCTTCATTGTTGCCTATAAGTGAAGATATATTGGAGTTCTTTCCCTCTGTAAATATCTACTACATTAACCAACCCCAAGCTCTAAACTCTAGACTATTACCTTAGTAGTATATACAACAGTAAGATGGCTCAATACAAAAAGGGCAGCTCTAAGTTAATATTGTGTTTAAGTAAAGGGTTAAGGGGTAAAATACTAGTAGAGCAAACAAGTGATGATAATCATGATACATCCGCCATTGAGGGTATTCGCTAGTACCTGTTAAAAGAAATATACAATTGAAATTTAAGACAAAACTTATAGCTAGACTTTATTTAGACCTGACACAAGGATCAATGGAATTTATTAGTTTGACAACTGAGTAGCAATAGGAGCAACTTCAGTGTTTACAGGAGGCTATCTTAATCTAATATTACATATTGTAGATAAACCATATCTTCTAGAAGCTATACCAAACGCTTTTCTCTATAAGTTTTTACTACATGTTTGTTTTTGGATATTCCTAGTTACTACAAGCGAAACAATAATACTATTTATTACAAAAGGTTCATATTAGTAAACGATATTATTGAATCCCAGTTGGTTACTCTCCTTATTTTGCATAAAATTGGTTTAAATTATTCAATTACCATAGTTTGGCCTTCCTCCTCAAAACAAAAACATAAAAGAAGTTTTTTTTTTTTAAAAAAAAAAAAGAAACATAAAAGAAGCAACACGCAACTTCAGAGGCCTACATAGCTTTTTTCAACACTAAAACAAGCTACTTCTATATCATGATGTGCAAGTTTGCTCTTGTAAAGTTGATATTTTTCCTTTTTATTGGAGGGTCTATTGCAGCAAAATGTTTTTGCGATGAATTAACTTCAGAATACACGAAGGATTGCTGTACAGGAACATTTGGAAGTTTAATAGAAGGCGACTCTACTTTATGTCACTTTAGGGACTATACAATGTTGGCTTCTTTTAACAGGTGTTGTGATAGTTACGACGGAAGGTGCAGATGCTCAATAAAATGAAACAAAACCGCAACTTTTGGTTTTTCAAGTACATATAGTCTATACTTCTAGCTCTAGTTTACAAAAGTTTTTTAAGTAACTCTATAGTATTTCTACACAACAAACAACGTTACTGACCGAAATACAAGCTGTATTCACGAAAAAATAAATAAAAAAAAAACGTTAAAATTCAATACATGTAGCCTATATTAGAGGTGAGCTGATAACGCTTTTCAAATATCATGAATAAATGTGATCCGTATAAAGTTATTGTGTTCTGTTCAGACTAGCTTTTTTTAAGCTTACATAAAAAAACACAGGTGCTGATAAACCAAAGCAGTCAGCTAAAATGACCAATTTTAGGTACCCTTCTGGCCAGCTATACGATATCATTTCAATATGTATCTGAACTGGAATAAAGCTCTTGCTTGTATAGCTCCAAGAAAATTCGATCGGTTGTAGCATTTTTGGGAAAATGAGACTAATTATATTATTTTGTATCCAAGAGTTTTTTTAATATCTAGTGTGATATCTACAAAAACACAAACGGCTGAGTAGGCAAGAGCTGTATAGAATGTGTTGTTTGTGTTTGTTTTGATATAGGCGAAACTAGTGAAATTTTTTCTAGTATTTTTTTTTTTCGGTATGGGGCAAAGTCTTTAGTTTTTTATTTGAACGCTAGATTGCGATTGATATTTTATTTTTGGCTTTCTCTGATAACATAAGGTCGAGGCCTTTCTTTTATCAATAAAGATACTGTAATCTTTGAGAGCTTAATAATATAATGTCGTGTTGTTACAAACTGACTGTATAATTTTTTTTTTTGTTTACTGGTAAAATAATTGCATGTTAGTACTAGGCGTCCTAAATAAAACGTTTGAAATAAATTTAAAAAGATATGCAATACAACAATTTATCTAAACTTGCGAACAAGAGAGGCTATAATTTCTAAGAATAAGATAATCTTAATTTTTGAATAGGTCTATAAGGAACTAGCCCTCACTCATTAGTCATTAAAGAATTTTCCTTTGGAAAAAGAAAGAAACAAAACTAATTATAGTTCATTCATCCGAGTACTTCTAGCACGTTTTGTTTATTTGAGTTACCAAAAAAAAAAAAAAAGAGAGAGAGGCTGAGTGTTTAGTACATAGGAAGGTCAACAATGACGCGCCATCTGTCATTCTCGTCAGGACCGCTACCATAACCGCATACCTCGTTAGAGTCTTCTGAAATAGGCTCCTCATGGCTATGCCTGTTTGAAGAAAGGTAAGAATAGTCGACTTGCTTATATAATGATTTCTACTTACAAAGTAACACCAGTAGCAACGTGCTTAAGATAGAAAGAGCGGCCAACGTACCAAGTCTAAACATGGGTGCATTAGTCATAGAGAGAAAAAGACAAAACTTTATGTTCAACAATTACCTTATCTTCAGGGTCAAACTCCTCGTTTTCTTCGTCACCAAAAGGCCATTGTTCAACAACCCATTCGTCGTTTTCGTCAGTAAGAGAATCATCGCCATAACAAGAAACTTCCTGTTGACCAGTAACAGGGCTGGTAATATCGGGGTGTGTATGAAGGTTTGAGCGAGTTCCTACGTGCTTGAGACGGATAACTTCACCAAAGTTGACATCTTCTCCCATATCCCGTTCTTCTCCAACGCGGGGAATAACAATGAATTGGGTAGGGGGACTGGGGATCCATTCCCTAGCGAAAACCTTCTGTTGAAAGCTGCCTTCCTCGTAGGAGACGCCTTCTTCGGAAGCCAAGAAACGGCCAGTCATGTTATGTTTCAATGAAATTGTGTTTCTAAATACTAGTGGTCAGTAAAATTTACATTTTTATAGCGCTAGCCGTTACCCAATATGGACAATGTTTCCTTCAGGGGGAAATCCAGTATAGTCTTCGTCTATTAGATAGAATACATTTCAAAACAAGGGATTGTTTAAAAAGGGTTTTGATAGCTTACCAGCCATTTTGATGTGTTTAGAAATGTTATGAAAAGGAAAACTGTCTCTGAGAAAACGAAGCTAATTTATATCTCTAACTGTAATACAAGCGTTGTTTTAAGATTTTTATTGTCTCGCGTGTATAAAGAGCAAGTTTATGTACAAAGCTGTCAAGTTCATTAAAGGGATATATCCTTTCCTTCGATAGCCACCTTAGGGGTCGTTCTCTTGGGACCAGTTTTAATCGAACGCATTGTGTTATTTAATCTCTTGAAAGTGGTGTCGGCCTAAAAGTAATAAGGTTTAAAATAGAAGTCTGAGAAGCAATTGTCCGTTATTACCTTGGATGCTCTGTTACTGTCTGTTCTAATGACACTTTGGGGTACAATATCATAATCTGCAGCAACTGCTTGAGGAATGCGAACGTGCATCCTACCGCCGTTTGCCTCTTCTTCGGGCTCTTCTTGTTTGTATTTTCTTCTCTTTTGTACCCTAAACCAAAGCAAAAAGACGGTGAGTTCAGGCTTCCCTTTTTTCCGCGTCCTTTCACGTGACGTACATATCCTCGTGTCTTAACTCTTGTACAGCGTGACGTCGTTCCTTATAATTCACGCTGCGTTTAATAACTAGACGACTCCACTTGGCTACCAATTGATCAGCTTTTCGCTTGATAGATTGTTCAATGCGGGGCGATTTTGTATAGAAGTATACGATTTTTCCAACACCGCTTTCTCGCAAATGTTCTCCTGAAATAGGAAGTCGATCTAATATATCAATCATTGCTACTTGTATATCCAGACTAGGTAAAGAGCGATCAGGGAGTGGTTCAAGCCAGAGGCGAATCACTTCCAAAAGCCCATTGTCCAGGATTAAGTCCTGCAAGTGTTTGCTACAAAATATAGATTGAACAAACTACCTCAACACGTACTAAAGTTATCTTACTTTGTCAAAGTGCTGGTTACTTCGCTAAGCATTTTCAGTTTAGTAAGCGCAGGCTGTCTGTTCCCATTGGAGATAGTGTCTTTTTCACAAGCATTCTTCATGCGGTCTTTCAAATCCGAAAGCTCGTCATCCATAGCATGTTCAATGTCTTCTCCATCGCGTCTCTTTTTCTTCTTCTTACCGCTGCTGAGCGCTTTTGCGAACTGACGATCAATTTCATCTCTGAGTGCTACGAGATGTCAGGGAAGCTGGCTCTTCAGAACTGTATGTTACCTTGCTGAGGATCAACAGGACCTTCATCTTCGTCAATGCCTTGAGATGGGTTGCTTTTGAGGTCTCGAATTTCTTTTCTAACTCTTTCAAGCTGTGCTTTTTCTTCTTCATTATCTTCTCGTGCTTTTTTTCTGAATGAAGGTAATTTTGAGTTGGATAAAAGATCTTCTGTATGTTCCTCTTCAGTTGCTTCTACAGGTGCTGTGGACTTTTCTATTTCTTCATTGTCAGAAGCTAAAAGGCAAAAAAAAAAAAAAAACAAGTCAATGAGTCTCCTAAAACAGTAAAACTCTTCAAAATTACTGTACGTTGATCACCATCAAGATCAGACATTTCCTCTTCTTCACTCGTGCCAAATAAGTTGTCCTGTCCCTGTTTTCGTTTACAAACAAGAATGTATGAGAACGACTAGATTGCTTTTTGTTTGTAGGGCTCATTACCAATTGTTCTTCGTCCATATTGATATGTTTACCGAAAGAAAGACTTAAAAAAAAGTTGGGATATGCAGGATTAAGCTCAGACACACCAATAACAAGCCACCTTTCATTTCATCACTTTCATTAAGACAAAAACTAATTTATTCAACTATTTTCATATATTAAAGAGGTGCGAAGTGGTGTTGGGGGGAATAAAATACATTGGAAAGAAAAGAGGTGTTGGGAGGGGTAGAATTAATAGTTCTTCTTGTGCTTCTTGTAATGGTTGATAAGACCGTTAGTGGAAGCATCATGAGAGGTAACTTCACCAGAAGAAGTCAACTCAGGTAAGATAGCCTTAGCCAATTGCTTACCGAGCTCAACACCCCATTGATCATAGGAGTTGATGTCCCAAATAGCGCCTTGAACGAAAATTTTGTGCTCATACATGGCAATAAGAGATCCCAAAGTAGCGGGAGTCAACTTTTGAAATAAGAAAGAGTTGGTAGGCTTGTTGCCCTTGAAGATTTTGTGAGGGACAATGTTTTCAGCAACATTGGCACCCATTTCAGCACGGACCTGTTGCTCGTTCTTACCAACCATTAAGGCCTCAGTTTGAGCAAAAAAGTTTGAAAGCAAAATATCGTGATGGATGCCGTTACGAACAGGGTTAAGGGTTTCAACAGGAGCAAGGAAATCACAAGGAATCATCTTTGTTCCTTGATGAATGAGTTGGTAAAAGGCATGCTGGCCATTGGTACCAGGCTCTCCCCAGATGATGGGTCCTGTTTGAGCTTCTACTTCTTCTCCGGAGCGAGAAACATACTTGCCGTTAGATTCCATATTTCCCTGTTTTTGTTGGTAATCAGTTTAGATACTCTATTTTTCAATTTGCTTTGCTTTTTTTTTTTTTTTTTACCTGTTGGAAATAGGCAGCAAAACGGTGCATGTATTGATCGTAAGGAAGAATAGCTTCAGTTTGTGCACCATAGAAATTGTTGTACCAAAGACCGACGAGGGCCATTAAAACAGGAATGTTCTCTTCAAGAGGAGCGTTGCAGAAATGTTCATCCATTTCGTGACCACCACGAAGAAGTTCTTCAAAATTTTCGTAGCCAATAACAATCGCAATAGACAAACCAATGGCAGACCAGAGAGAGTAGCGGCCACCAACCCAATCCCAAAACTTGAACATGTTGTTAGCATCAATGCCAAAAGCAGTGACCAACTTTGTGTTGGTGGAAAGGGCAACAAAGTGTTTGGCGACGTGGCTGACCTGCAAAAAAATTAAAAAAATTAAAATTCAGTTTCATCCTCTTCGATTGTACGTCATAAGAAACTTACGTCCTTGGCTGAAGCCAAAAACCAATCTTTAGCAGATTCAGCGTTCGTGATAGTTTCTTGGGTGGTAAAAGTCTTGGAAGCAATAATAAAGAGAGTGGTTTCAGGGTTAACGGATTTGAGGACTTCAGCAATATGAGTTCCGTCAATGTTTGAAACAAAATGGGCTTTTAATCCTTCTTGGGCGTAGGACTTCAGAGCTTCAGTGACCATGACGGGGCCAAGATCAGATCCGCCGATACCGATATTGACGATGTCGGTGATAGCCTTACCAGTGTAACCCTTCCATTCACCAGAGCGAACAGAGTCAGAAAACTGCTTCATATGAGCCAACACCTCACGAACTTCAGGCATAACGTCAGCACCGTTATCATAGATGGGTTTGTCGGATAGGTTACGAAGAGCTACATGAAGAACGGCGCGGTCTTCAGTAAAGTTAATGCGTTCACCCTTAAACATCTTCTCGCGCATTTCTTCAACCTTTGCTTCCTTAGCCAATGCCACCAAGAGTTTAAGAGTTTCATCAGTAACGCGATTCTTAGAGAAGTCATAGAGAATGGAAGATTTGGTCTTATCAGAGCCCTTGAAGACGCGATGATATTTCTCAAAACGCTGAGAATCCTTCTCAAACAAGTCTTGGATAACAATATTTTTTCCCTCAGTATCGTAATGCTGTTGAAGTTTGCTCCATGAGTTTAATTTGTTTGCTAAGACCATTTTTCTTTTTTTTTTTTTTTTGAAAAAACGTTTAAAGTGAAAGGAAAAAACGGGAATAATAAAAAGTTGGGTGACGTTTATAAGCTGGGGTGTTTATGCTTTCTGAGCCCCAAAAAAAAAAACATCAAAAGAAACAATGATTACCCGATGGAACAATAGTTTTCGATAGTATCCAATTGTTTGATTATAAAGATGTATTTGTCATCTGTCGGATATAAAGACATTACAAATATCCAATGAAAGGCTTTGCCCTGACTGTCTTTTATTTTACTGAAAAGCTTCCATGGTTCGCGTTACCATAGTCAAACATTCTATAAAAGAATTGACTGCAACACGCAGCATTTTTGTGGTGTAGCATTCAAAGCGCCTATTTTACAGATCCAGACATATTATTATAGGCCTTTTTCTTTATTTTTGTTTACACTAAAAGCACGTTTTCTTCAGTTGAAATGGTTCTTTTGACTTGATCTGGTTTTAATTCTTTGTCAACATCGAGTACACGAGCTGCTATACTTGCTAATCTCTCTGTTGAAAAAGGAATTTCTAATGTTCTACATCACATTCAGCTATCGAACCATTTAAAACAAATCTTTACATTGTATTGTCCATGTGAAAGCAGGTAGGAATGGTTTAATAATAATAATAAAAAAAAAAAAAAAAAAAAGTAAAAAAAGAATAAATCAGTCACAGGAGTCGATTCTTCGTAAGGGGCAGTGTCTTTGCCCTGGAATAACCAATAAAAAAAAAAATAAGCCAATCTTTATTGTGTTCACCTATCCTTTTAACTATAGACAATTATATAATTTATTTGGTCAAAGCATGTTGGAGGGCTTCATAAACTTCAACTTCGATCTTGGCAGCGGCCTTTTCTTGTTCAGTAGAGGCGCTAGAGGCCTTACCTTGAGCTTCAGCAAGACTGGTTTGAACGCGCTATTGTAACATTGGAGTCAGTCATCTCTTATAATATATGATTTGCTGTTTACTTCAAGAGAAAATTCTTCAAGAGGAGAAGCTTCGACAGCGTTGATGTTGAGGGAGCTGTCAGGGTTGATGGTAGCAAAACCACCAGAGACTATTATTTGTTTAGAACTGCTGTATGTACATCCACGAAACGTTTTTTTATACCGAAGAATTTCTTGGTGACTTCAGAGCTTTCAATGATTTCGACAATGCCAGGGTTCAATTGTTCGATGGTAGGAACGTGGTTGGCAAGGATACCCATGTCACCAGAAGTAGCGGCCAAGTTGACTTGTTGAACAGTGGTGGCCTTATAAAAGCTCTAGTAGAACAATAATAATAATAATAATAATAATAGTAATAATAATAATAGTGATAAAAAAGAAGCGTAAATCAAAAAGTCGTTCTTTCTAATTCTTCTAATTACCTTGTGGGGGACAACGAAAGTCAAGCGGAGGGCATCAGTAGAGGCAGGAGCTTCAGAGGCATAGAAACGGGCTAGGCGAAAATCGAATAAACAAATTGAAAAAAAAAAAAAAAAAAATAGTTTGGCAGTACTTTACCCAAACGAATAGGCTTAGCAGCAGCGCGGGCAGATCTGGCGAGAACGTTCATTTGTAAAGAGAGTAAACTTCTGGTTTGAAAGGGAAAAGCTTTTTTTCAGATTATTTTGAGCGTTAAGCTTGGGACGGGACTTGTAAAAAAAAAAAAAAATATTAAAGGTGACGTCAGAAGGTTGACTGTACTGAGCCTTATTGTTTAAAAAATAGATAACAACGAATTAAGCTTGTCAGAGATCAGAAAGGAAGTCCTGCAATTTTTGAAGCGTAGCTGTGATAAGGATTGTTTTACCTGTCTCTTGTATAAGTAAAAAAAAAAAAGGAACTGAAAGCTGACAACCCCCCCTAGTGTTTTTGGCAGGTGAGGTTTTTATTCTCCGGAAGGGCCCCCCTCCCTTTAGATGGCAAATATTTTTTTGGGGAGGGTTTTCTTTTTTTTTTCTTTGTAAATAAGCCTTTTTTACCGTTAAGCAATGTTTATTTCTCGTGCTCTCGGTCGCGTTGCTTCTAGCACCCTCCGCCTCCCCAATGCCTGTAAGACGCAGTTTTTTAAACGATTCCGAAAAAAGACTAAACATGCCATAATAGCTCGTGCCTACGCCACTGCTGCCACTGCCGGTCAAATTCGGTAAGAAATCAACATCCAAAGACAAAAAAAAAAAAAAAAACAGAAAAAAACCAACAGCATCAACTAAAAAAATATACTCTTAGTTCCGTCATTGGTGCCGTTGTTGATGTTCAATTCGAACAAGACAATTTACCTGCTATTTTGAACGCTCTTGAAGTGCAAGGCCACTCTGGTGGACGTCTTGTTCTCGAAGTTGCTCAACACTTGGGTGAAAACACTGTTCGTACTATTGCTATGGACGGTACTGAAGGTATGCTATCTCTGTTTTTTTATTTTTATTTGTCACTGGAAAAAGGCTTATTGACATGAATCCAAGGTCTCGTCCGTGGTCAAAAGGTAGTTGACACTGGTGCCCCTATTACTATCCCTGTTGGTAAGGAAGTCTTGGGTCGTATTATCAACGTGATTGGTGAACCTATTGACGAACGTGGTCCTATCAATGCTAAGACTGAACGTCCTATTCACGCTGAAGCTCCCGCCTTCGTTGATCAATCCCCTACCCCCGAAATCCTTGAAACTGGTATCAAGGTTGTTGACTTGTTAGCTCCCTATGCTCGTGGTGGTAAGATTGGTCTTTTCGGTGGTGCTGGTGTCGGTAAGACTGTGTTGATTCAAGAATTGATCAATAACATCGCTAAGGCTCACGGTGGTTACTCCATTTTCTGTGGTGTGGGTGAACGTACGCGTGAAGGTAACGATCTTTACCATGAAATGATGGAAACCGGTGTTATCAAGCTCGAAGGTGACTCCAAGTGTGCTCTTGTTTTCGGCCAAATGAACGAACCCCCAGGAGCCCGTGCCCGTGTTGCTTTAACTGGTTTGACCATTGCTGAATACTTCCGTGATGATGAAGGTCAAGATGTGTTGCTTTTCATTGATAACATTTTCCGTTTCACCCAAGCTGGTTCTGAAGTGTCTGCCCTTTTGGGTCGTATTCCCTCTGCTGTAGGTTACCAACCCACCCTTTCCACTGATATGGGTGGTATGCAAGAACGTATTACTACCACCAAGAACGGTTCCATCACCTCCGTCCAAGCTGTCTATGTCCCTGCTGATGATTTGACCGATCCTGCTCCTGCTACTACTTTCGCTCACTTGGACGCCACCACTGTGTTGTCTCGTTCCATTGCTGAATTGGGTATCTACCCCGCTGTCGATCCTCTTGATTCCAAGTCTCGTATCTTGGATCCTCGTATTGTCGGTGATGAACACTACAAGGTTGCTACCGAAGTCCAACAAATCCTTCAAAACTACAAGTCTCTTCAAGATATCATTGCTATCTTGGGTATGGATGAGTTGTCCGAAGAAGATAAGCTCGTTGTCGAACGTGCCCGTAAGATCCAACGTTTCTTGTCTCAACCTTTCGCTGTTGCCCAAGTCTTTACTGGTTACGAAGGTCGTCTTGTCAAGCTTCAAGAAACCATCCGTTCCTTCAAGGAAATCTTGGCTGGTAAGCACGATGCTTTGCCCGAAACTGCTTTCTACATGCAAGGTGATATCAGTGATGTTCAAAAGCGTGCTGAAGAACTCGCCAAGGAAATGGGTGGTCAATAACTTGTATCCTCTCCTTGATTTTAACTTAAAAAAAACACTATGTTTTGTATAATTGTGTAATAAAAAAAATTCATGAATATTAAAAGAATGCCATACGTCTTCACAACTTCTTTTTTTTTCTTTTCTCCCCCTTGGGCCATTCCATTCCCTGTCCCCTAGCATAGCATTCTTTTATAATTTTGAGAACAGACTTTACTACAAAAGAACATCAGATCAAGCTACTTCTTTTTCATTCTTTTTTTTTTTTTCTTGACATTTTGCAAATGAAACTCTCGGTTATTATTTTACTATGTGCTAGCTCAGCCTTCGCTTTGAATCCAATCATCACTCAAGGCTCTAAATTTTTTGACTCTGTAACTAAAGAACAGTTTTTCATTAAAGGGTAAATCAATTTTTTTTCGTATAGAAAAGATTTTTTTTTAAAAAAAAACATGGTCTGTATGATAGAGTAGCCTACCAGCCTAGGGGACAGGTCAAAAGCGGAATTATGGATCCCTTAGCTAATCCTGCTGCCTGTGCCAGAGATGCAGCTATGATGGCTAAGCTTGGAACCAATGTGCTCCGGGTATATGAGGTAGACCCCACTTTGAACCACGATGACTGTATGAAATCATTTGCAGATGCAGGGATATACTTAATCCTCGATATTGCCACACCTAAATTTTCTGTGAACCGAAAAACACCAGAATATACTATTCACCTTTACAATGCCTATAAAGCAACTGTGGATGCATTCATAAACTATGACAATCTATTTGCTTTTATTGCAGGAAACGAAGTAACAAATGACAAGACGAGTACTCTGGCTTCTGCTTACGTCAAAGCTTCTCTTCGTGACATTAAACAGTACGTGAGGTCTACTAAGAAGAATATTGCTGTAGGGTATGCAAGCAATGATGATGAATTTATTCGTGACGATATAAAAAGTTACTTTAACTGTGGGGATGAGGAATCTCAGGTAAATTGCATTAAAGGGGGAGGGGAGAAGGGGACGGGTCTTAGTATACTAATGAAAAAGAAAATACATAGGCAGATTTTTTTGGTGTCAATCTATATGAATGGTGCGGTACCTCAAGCTTTGAACTTTCAGGCTATAGAGAACGCACCAAAGAGTTTGAAAGCTATAGTAAACCCGTCTTTCTTTCAGAGTACGGTTGCAATCTGGTGATACCCCGGCCGTTTACCGAGGTTGCTGCACTCTATGGACCTGACATGACTCATACTTGGTCTGGTGGTATTGTTTACGAGTGGACCCAAGAAAATAACCAGTATGGGCTTGTCAGTATTGACGATCAAGGAAATGCTGTAGAACTTCCTGACTTTCAAAACTTACAACGGCAACTAGAAAGGGTCCAGCCTAATGGCGTCACATTGGATACTTATCAGGAACAAAAGTCAACAGCTGCTTGTCCCGAAATGTCGGACCACTGGAAAGCGTCTTCTGTTTTACCACCAACACCATCCGAAGGAGCATGCCAGTGTATGGTAGAAAACCTTGAATGTGTCGCTTCTGAACATGTCAAAGCAACTGCCGATACGTCTAGTAATAATACTCTTGGTGTTCAGTTAGACGTTATGTGCTCTTTAACTTCATGTGCTGATATTAATGGTGATGCAGAAAAAGGAGAGTATGGTATGTTCTCTTTCTGTTCTCCTCGTGATAAGCTAAGCTGGCTCTATGATTCGCACTCCAAAAAGGAAAAGAATTGTAACTATGAAGGACTTGGGCAGGAAGTGAAGCCCAGAAGACACGATGTCCAAAAGTGCGCCAATGTTTCTCCCAACTCGAACAATCCTTCTGAACCGACGGACAGTACCAATGATCCCTATGTTCCGAACACAAACACGCCTTCCATTGGTACAACAATCTTTGTACCACATCTCATTCTTTTGGCCTCAACAGCAGCCGTAGTTTTTCTATTTGTCTAGGCCCTCCCTTAACATCTACACTTTTTCATATTCTAAATACTATCAACGTATCATATGCTCATTTTTTGATGAATTTCATCAACTTCATTTCTCCATAAATAAAACTGCTCAATGTGTTGTCAAGTTGCATATTTACACGCATACGATTCCCAAATTTATCAATTTTGCTCACGATTAGCCAGTTTTTAATATTCATTCTAAATTGAGCGTTTTCAGACAAGAGCCGCTTTTTTTTTTCTAGACTTTCTACCAGAAAATTAATGATCCAGTCATAGGTGTGTGACCTAAGGTTTTCTTTTTTTTTTTTAAAAAATAGGAGAAGGGGAGAACTTACGTTTTAATCATGTATAGAATTAAAGCTGAGTGAGGCCCACCAATCAACGTTTTAAAAGAAAACCTCTTGAATTACAAATAAAACGACAATCTTCTATATTTTTGTTTTTATTTCTATTTTTTTTCTCCTATGGCTACCTATACGAATATTCCCAGTACAATTTTTCAAAACGAAAAGGTATACAGAACCTTCCTCTGCTTGCTTACTCGATACTGATTCATATCTATTTCTCTAGATGACCTACCAAGAAGTTCCTTCCACCGCTACCTCTTCAGCTTCGTCAATCGCGTATGTGTTGGAAAAAAAAACAGGTAGTTTATCTCTTTTCATAACACGTACTAACTTTGCTTACGAAAAGAAAGCAATCCGTCTTCTTTAAATAATAGTCGATATGGAGCAACATCCATTTGTAATTACAGAAAAAAATTACCCAAATCCACATGCTTATTTGATAACTTTTGTAGCTTCTACCGTGAATCCAAATGATGAAAATGAGAGTGTATATCTTCTTTGGACGGATCAGTTACTAAAAGAAAGTATTCATAATTACGGCGACAGTGATAGCGATAGTGATGAGGAGGACATCTGCAGCTTAGATAGCAGCGTTGGCGGCATATCGCGTTCACAACCCAAAAGCTGGCTCTCTTACTTGCCATTTTGCTAACAATACCCAGCATCTAAAGCAGCTTCTTATTCATTCATTTCATTCTTTTTTTTCTCTTTAGAAAAGCACATAGCTTGTTCCTGAAAATCTTCTATAAAAACAACAACAAAAAAGACTAAAAGTACTATTTGTTTATTTTTATTTTTCTTATCCCTGAGCTCACACAGAGTATCGTTCTCTCTACCACCCCCTTATTTTTTTTTATTTTTTCCAAGAAAAGCCTTTTTTTTTTTTTTTTTTTTTTTTTTTTTACTTTTATATAAACTCTTATTTCTTTTTTTTTTTTTTTCTTTTTTTTTTTTTGATACATAAACTTGCTGCTATGATTCAAGCAGCTACAAAAACAAAACAGTTTCCAAAAAGACCAGCACAAATAAAACACAATCAGCTTGGACCTTACACTCTATTACAAACTCTGGGAGAGGGAGAGTATGGAAAAGTGAAGCTAGGCGTGCACTCGCAAACTGGTGAAGAGGTAGTCCACTTGTATAATAAATGATTATTGAATTTCATTTCAGGTTGCAATCAAATTGATAAGAAAAGACGGAGTTGGATCCGATAGTCGCATAAATAAAGTTGAAAGGGAGATTTCGATATTAAAAGTAAAGTTACAGCATTTCTTTCGCACTATGCTCACAAACCATAAATCTATAGAATTTAAATCACCCTTACATTGTCAAGTTATATGATGTGGTAGAAACCGAAAAATATGTAGGCCTTGTATTGGAGTATGCTTCTGGTAATTTGGGCTTTAAATTGAGAATATCAAATTAATTGCTAATCTATAGGAGGCGAATTGTTTGAGCACATATTGGCACATAGATATCTCAAAGAAAAAGACGCAAAAAAGTTTTTTGCACAGCTTATAAGTGGCATACAATACATGCATAAGTGCAAGATAGTTCATCGTGATCTAAAATTGGTAAAGCAAAGACACAAACAAAAACAAACTTAGCCATTGTTCTGTAGGAAAACGTGTTGATCGAAAAGAACCGAAATATTCTTATCACAGACTTTGGTTTTGCCAATCAGTTTTCTACCGCTGCTGACGATATGATGTCCACCACGTGTGGATCCCCTTGTTACGCTGCTCCAGAGCTGGTTGTAAATGCTGGACTTTATGCAGGTTCTGCTGTGGACATTTGGTCGTGCGGTGTTATACTATTCGCCATGCTCTGTGGATTTCTTCCATTTGACGACGACCCATCCAATCCCGACGGCGATGATATTCACCAGCTTTACCGCTACATCATCTCTACCCGCCTTATATTTCCTTCTCATGTCAGTCTCCAGGCACGTGATCTTCTCGATAAAATGCTTGTCCCGGATCCTGCAAAACGCTGTACCCTGGATTTTGTTATCAGCCACGCCTGGCTAGATGATTTTAGTGATGTACTGGGTCGCGAAAAAAAGACATCCGCTGAAAAAAGCTCTTTTTTACGCAAGGCTCAATTGCTGGAAAAAAACGATCGCTTTGCACCTGTCACGAACTCTGGTTTTCTCAAGTCCGAAAAAGACTGGGCATTTAATGATTCCAGCAAGCCTTTCAGGCACGGACTTGTCAGGTCTTACAATATACCCAATTTTGTTAATCGGAAGCCAATTAAAGAAGTTCGTTCGCCACCCACCATACCGGAAGTAACAACTTCAACCGAAAACCAGCTTGAGAAATCCATTTCAACGTCTAATCTATCCAGCGAATTGCCCAAAGACGATCCTTTGGATTTCCTTAGCAAATCGTCAAAAAACGATGAGGCTGATCGTTCTGAGACTTCGACGATCGGCAACGTCTCCCTGATCACCCCTTGTCCTACCGAAGAAAGCTTGACTGCAAAATCTGCGCTTTCCCGTTTTGTTGAAAAAAGCAGTCGATCACCCAGCTTTTCTGAGTCTGGTTTAACTACCTCCACACACAGCTCTGTTTCTTCCAAAGACAATAAAGTCCATAGAACATCTACAATTTCTAATAGAGCTACTACTTCAGCTGCACCTGACCAACTCTTTGTTAGCAGCTCTACCTCTCTTATTTCATCAGGAGCTCAGCCGGATCCGGAGCCCACAGACTCCAGTCGATTTACTATTTCAGCTGTACGAAAAACAATTTATAGAAAAACAAAAATATCTACAACTGAATCCATCAGCCCTCTTAATTTCTTCAACAAAGAGTCTTCAAGGCACCCAAGACAGTCAGGTAGTCTTACTACTCAAACACAAGAAAATAAAAGCGAAGCAAAAAGAAAGGGGAAAAAAGTAATCAACTGGATAAAGAAGAGGTCAAAACCAGCAGAATCAGCTGTCAAAATACAAGAGATAGAGTCACAACTATATGACAGTTCAAAAAAAAAGCTGAAGCATACCTCTGATTTTATTGGAATACCCGAGACAAGCTCCATAAATCGCGGAAGAACCCAGAGCACGAATGGGCTTGCTTTTATGAAGACTGAGGAGACAAATACAAACATTCAGATCCATCAAGGGCCTATCGACCGTACTGCTTTGACTTCGCGGCCACCAAAGCAAATTATGGACGATGTGTCACGTATTTTACGTATTTTAGGTATAGAGACTTTGGCTGATAAAGAGGATGGAGTATTTGCACTCAAATGCATACGAAGAAAAGCTTCCAAACGAAAAGAGGAAGGACTCAAGCCTATATACGGCGAGGCAGCTATTGACAATGGAGAAGAAGTCCGCTTTCTGGTTGAGGTATGCCGTTTCGAAAACTTGCCGGGTTTGTTTATAGTAGACGTCAAGCGACTTAAAGGAAACCTATGGGCTTATAAATTCTTGTACCACAAGCTAATAGACTTTTTGGATTTAAACAAGAGCGACTACTTGTAGGCTGCATACTCATTACTATCATAATTCATAATAAAACTTGTCACATTGATCTTTTAAATCTTTTCAATACCAAAACACTCTTTCTTGTCTGAACTCTACATCAGTACAACTCAAAGGGGGAGGCTAATTTTAAAATGCAGGATTGTTTTTAAACTACAGACTTGCTGTGATCTTACTGCAATAACAAGGTCAGTCTGGACTTCAAGTATAAAATCAAAGGGCTATTTTACCTCTGAGGAGGGATTTTTAAATATTTCTATTTTTAGTAATAAAAATAAGCATAGAGATTTGTATTCCCAGAAACATACAATATTTCATTTTATTGATATTTTAGGATTTTGAACAAAAGCGCTATTAACTATTTTCTCTTTTTCTTATGATAATAGCAGTACCATCAAAACGGGTGGTAGAAATACCATCGTACAAATTGACGAGTCTAAGTTCGCTAAAAGAAAGCATGGAAGAGGCAATGGAACTGATGGAAAATGGGTTCTTGGAGGCGTAGAAAAGCCTGAATTGAAGATTTAAAGGCTGTTAAAATCTGCCATAATACTAGCCCAAACAGCCCATCTTGGTTTCGTTAGAAAGAATTTGTGAATACTCTCATTTATTTTATAAATATCCCATAACTTCTATAACTCCAGACCGTAATTAAAACTAAAAACTTTCAAGTAGTACTTTGTTTTTTAGAATTACTCGGTATGTTTAAAAGTAATATAACGAAAAGAGATACACATATAGTTTTAATTGCTTTGATCTTTGTACAATTTTCTTTCTACAATTAAACTTTTCCAAAAGTTCAGTATCCATTGTCAAGCTTTCAGCATCAAACAAGAAGAGCTCATTAGCAGCGGTAAACGTTTCTATGACTATTTTTTTGATTGCAGGACTAGTTTCAATAAGCTGTACACTATCATGGGCTCTGGTTGTTAATCCAGCAAAGTCAATAGAAACCAAACAAACATTGTGCTTTACAGATTTTAAATATACCAACATATCTGTAATAAGTTGAATTAGACGTTAAATATAATTTGTCTATATTTTATGTTACCTTGGGTACTCCCTGTGACTTGACCTAATTTATCAATAATACCATTATCATTCTTTTAAGTCTCGTTCAAAGAACGGAGTGGATGAATGGCTGCTTGTAGATACAAAGATTTTGCTGGTAAAATTATTCACACCGTAGGAAAATCAGTATGAATTTTATTTTAATAGTACAATTTAGAAACATTTTTTCATTGATAAAAAGCGACATTAACAAGTAGACTCTTGGGAAACGTCATTTGTTCTGCTTTCATCGAGCGGCCTTTTTACAAGCATTGAGAAGCCTATATTTACAAACGATAAGGTCAATTGAAAGTTTAAAATAGTAAGAGTTGACTAAATAACATACCTTTGTCGCTGGCAGTGCTGCACTTAGGAGCTCCACTTTGGCTGCATGATGAGAAACGGCGTAATTTATACAAAGTAGAACTTGCTCTTAAATCTTTATAAACATAACAATTCTTCAAATTTAAAAAATATTAGACGTTTTAAACAACGTGGCGTAGTTAAAAACAGATAAATGATTTAATTATACCCTACACTTAAAAGGCGACAAGAAACCGAGGGTTTTGAAATGACTGGACAAACCATCGAATCCTATAGTTTATATATTACTGAGAGATGCCTTATGAGTTTCAGATTTTATACAAGGCATAATTCAAAGAAGTCTCTCAATGTAGTGTATTAACAAACATTTAGTGTGGTATAGAAAGAATGCTGTCATGTTTAGTCATCGTCAATGCTTAACTCAATAAAGTTGATGAAGGCCATGTTAATGTGTAAAAGATGTAGAACCAAATAAAATCAATTCGTCCCAAATTCTATTGTCAAATCGTGCTAGAAATAAAAAAATATGTACTAGAAAGGTGTGCCAAAAAATAATTAAGTGCGCCAAATCTATTTTGGAGTTCTACCAAATAAAAATCAACCGTACCAATTTAGTTATTTTTTATTGTCTTTACTTCTTTTTTCTTTTTTGTTCAGCTATTTTTTATTTTCTTTGCTTTTTTTTTTTTCATGACAGAAAAAGCTGCTCTGTTATCAAATCACGGCCCTAAAGAGTTTTCTCACCTGTTTCCTCTAGCACAAGAGCAGGTGTTGAAGCCAAACTCTAGTAAGATGGTTTTAGATAAAAATGCTGGTGTCGACTATGTAATACACTTCAAATACCCAGTTAATCTCAAATCGAAAGGAAAAAAGAAGGACGTTTTGTCGAAAAAAGAACTGGAGCAGAAGGTAACAGAGTCTATCAATAGTATTACTATGCGGTTGGCTTCTGTTGGACTTCGCTATCAAATAAGACCTGGAAAAGAACCTACATCTTTGCTGTTGTTGATAAGCTGCCCGCTTCAATCTCTCAAAAAGGCCTATCGTCAAGAAAGGTGAGACTTAAAGACATGAAAGAGCTATCGCTGATGCATACTAGAGTACGCGATTTCCTGTTGGGAGTACGCGTAGATGACATTGATGATGTATCGGATATTCAAACATTTCAGGAATTGACGGAATCAGAGCGCCTAAGATTAGTCTATGAGATCATTACCCATCCAAAAGAAGAAGGTGGTGCAGGTATATCAACAGAAACAGATGAGTATATCGAGGCTATTTTGCCGTTACATAATGATGAGTTCAACCATGTAAGATTGTGTACTTTTTTTTTTTAAAAAAAAAAAAATATGGATATACATATATTGACATTTATCTAAACCCAACAGAAATGGATTACGTCTTGGTCTACAAAATGGCTTATTACAGAAAACGACCTGCTGTCCATCCGAAACCATTTTGGAGAAAAGATCGCCTATTATTTCGCTTTCCTTCAAAATTACTTTTTATGGCTTAGTGTACCTTCTGTTTTGGGTATATTTGTTCACTTTACCCATTCAAACACGCTTGCTCTATGGTACTCAATTGCAATGCTTCTATGGGCCCTTGTATTTTTGGAAGATTGGAAACGCAAAGAAAAGGACCTGGCAATTCAGTGGGGTGTAAGAAACTACTCCAAAAACCAAAAAAGAAGGGCAGAGTTTAAGGGCGACACATGGACTAAAGATCGCGTCACGGGAGAAGATACACCTGAAGTGTCTGTCTATCGATTACTCGGTCGACGTTTGGTTGCCCTGCCTGGAATAGCTGTCGGTGCAGTCTTTTTGAGCTTGATTGTCGCCTTTGTTTTTATGCTTCAGTTATTTTTGCACGAATACTACAACGGCCCTTTTAGTCAATACTTAGTAAGCCCTATAGACTCATGTACAATTCGAATTTTTCTTATACGTCATTTAGCATTATGCGCCTACCGTAGGATATGTTCTTTTTATCCCCAAGATGATAAGCTTCTACAGCAAGTGGATGAAGACGCTGAATGACTGGGAAATGCACAAAACTAACGCTTCTTATGACTATCATTATACACAAAAGATTTTCATTGCAAACTTTTTGGTTGGCTATATGTCTTTGGTAAGGAGCAATTTTTGAAGAGTACACTCATTTGATTTCTTGAAAGTTTATAACTGCATGGCTATATATACCCTTTGGCGACCATGTATTGCCTTATCTTGTTCAATTCAACGTTAGCCATGAGCACAAAACTGTCGATTTCCAAAGATTACGTTCACAGCTTGTTTACTTTATAGTCACTGGTCAAGTCATAGGCTTTATTACTGAAATGGTAGTACCTTTTGTGCTTAACAAAATAAAACCTAAAGCTCAAAGAGTGACAGAAAAAGTTCTGCACAAAGAAAAGACACCTAATTCCAAAGAAATGGCGGAAAGAGAAGCAAACAGCGAAGATGAATTAAAATTTATGCAAAAAGTGTACAACGAAGTAAGTTTGGATGAGTACAACATATTTATGGATTATGCAGAAATGGTTATTCAAGTAAGCTCATCTACACATGTGAATTCGAACTTCTTATTAAGTTCCTTTTCTTTGTTTTGTTTCATAGTTTGGTTATGTGAGCATGTTTTCTACTGTGTGGCCTCTAACCTCTTTCTTCTGCATGATAAATAATTGGGTAGAACTCCGTGGAGACGCTGTTAAAGTTTGCAAATATACTAGGTAAGGAGCAGCTTTGTTTGTACTTTTGAGTCATTAAGTTTTACTTAAAAAATCTATTCAAAAGACGCCCTGTGCCTGCACGAGCAGAAAGTATTGGTCCTTGGTTAGGGAACCTCGAGACATTAGTATGGCTCTCGTCTATAACTATGAGCTCTTTTGCTTACCTTTTCCATCCTTCTACGAATATTCATTCTGCCTATACTCCTATTTTCACACTGTTGGCTATCCTTATATCTGAGCATTTTTATATTGCTCTTCGTACTGGAGTTCGGTACGGTTTTGATGTAGTCCTTCCTCATTGGTCTGAATGGAGAGTCAAAAGAGAAGAATACAGACTCAAAAAAGTTTGGCTGGAGCGTATGGTAGGCGACTATAACACATTTATATCCATAAAAGAACAAGCACCAGACAACGATGATATCTCAAGGGGCCTTTCCGGAAAGATTTGGTCTAAGCGGTTAGGATACCCTGACAACGAGCTTCAAACAGCTGTTCAGCATGTACAGGACTCTTTTAAATCCAAATAAAACAATGAGCGTCTAGCCTCTTTCTATCAAGCCATGTTTTTTTTTTTAACTGTACTATATACATACATATATGAAACTATTTAAAAACACCCAAGTAGTGTACGTCCTATCAATACTCCTTTTTTTTTTTACTGTCTATAGTTATAAAGACTGAGGGCTTCAACAGTATATTGTTTATGTTTATAAAAAAAAAGTTATAGCCCATACAAATCGAGTTAACAACTGTTTCGATTTTCTAAGCTTTTGTACTGACGGGAACCTGTGTACACCCTGACTCGAGCTACAGTTTTGATTTATTGAGTATGTACACGAACTTGGTTTTCATACGAAGGCGAAGTTTGAAGGAGTAAGGTGGAAGAATTAAACGCGCCCAACAACTTTAAAACTCACAGAATTTCTTTTTCTTTTTTTTCTTCTTCTATAAATATGACTACGCCCGACGAAGCGAAAAAATCAGCAGAAATCTTGACTAAAGCAAACGATGCCTTTTTTGACGATGACTATGATGAAGCTTTGGATATGTTCTCTCAACTTGTGATTAGAGAACCTGATAATCCCGAGTATTTGTTGAAACGGTAGATATAAAAACAAAGTGTACACGACTACTTACCCAAAACTATTCCATTGTTTTTGTCTTTTTACAGTTGTTCAGTGTACCAAAAAATCGATAAACTTGAGCTTGCCCTTAAAGACTCAGAGTCTGCTTTGAGATTACTTGGTCAAGACTCGCAAAATCTATTAGCAAGAGCTCATTTACAGACAGGGTAAGGGCACATGGTAAATCTGACCAGCGTTTTCTTACAACTCAAAACCGTACGATAGAATTATTTTGCATCGACAAACACAATACCAAAAAGCTCAACAACATCTCGAGGAATCTCAGAAACTTAATCCGAACGAAAAAACTTTGGTGACTTGGTTAAGAAAAAATACAGAAAAAGTGAAAGAGTTAGAGCCTGCTCCACAACCAACGACGAACTCTGTACCAAATGCAACTGCCCGACATGAATGGTTTCAAAATGAAAACTTTGTTACCATTGAGGTCTTTGTTAAGAAAATAAAACAAGAGGATGTGACAGTCGATTTTTTTGAAGGCTCTGTAAGTTCAAAACATAGCAAAAAAAGGTACGGCTACTCACATTCTTTTTCAAATGTCTCACGACTCTAGCTCTCGTTTGGTGTAAAGCTGCCCACTGGATCTACATATTCTATTGAACTCGATCCTCTTGCTCATAAAATTATACCTAAAGAATCTAGTTATAAGGTTCTTTCTACAAAGATTGAAATCAAGCTGAAAAAAGAAATCTGTGGTATTATGTGGGGCGCATTAGAGAGCGACAACGATTTAGGAAGTGAGTGTCAACGTTGAGTTACAGAGCTGTTACTTATAATTCTATAGTTGTAGCTGCAGCTACAACGGAAGGCAGAAGACAGACAAAGGATTGGAACAAAATAGTGGAGGCTGACGAGGAAGAAAAACCTTCTGGGGACGCAGCTGTAAACGCCCTATTTCAACAAATTTACCGTGATGCAGATCCAGATACCAAAAGAGCAATGATGAAGAGTTTTGTTGAGAGTAACGGTACCTGTCTCTCTACGAACTGGGCAGATGTAGGAAAAAAAAAAGTGGATACTAAGCCTCCAGAGGGAACTACAGTCAAAAAGGTAATGAGAACTATCCGTAAAATTGTTTTCTAAATCTTCCTGTTTAGTATGCTTAATTTTGTGTAGCCAAAAATCGAAAACGGAAAGTGTGTGTAATTCACAGCGCAAATAAAAGCACAAAAATCCCTTTTTTTTTTTTTTTTTTGGTTTTTTTCTTTTTACTAAAAAAAAATTTAACCTGCATGAATACTCCAATCCATAAAGTTCTTATTGCCAATCGAGGCGAAATAGCGTGTAGAATAATAAAAACTTGCCAACGCTTGAACATTTCAACCGTAGCTGTCTATTCTGATAGGTAAGCATAAAGCAATGTCTTGCCTCTGTACTAACTGAACTAAAAAAAAAAAGTGACAAAGATTCAGTCTTTGTAAAAATGGCAGATGAAGCGTACCATATTGGCCCCTCAGTGGCCTCAGAATCGTACTTGAACGCTGAAAAAATAATTCAAATAGCCCAAAGATCCGGAGCTGACGCTATTCATCCAGGTTACGGATTTTTGTCAGAAAATCCGGATTTTGCTGATCGAGTGATGCAGGCTAAAATCAACTTTATTGGTCCTAACCCTGATTCGATCCGAACGATTGGAGACAAAATGCAAGCCAAATTGTTTATTACTAAAAACATTAAAACACTTCCGTTGATTCCAGGATACCATGGCGAAGATCAATCGGTAGAAAGACTGGAGAGAGAAGCCAAGCAAATCGGTAAATCAAAAGCAAGTCAAAAATGCCATAGAGTACTAATAAGTGAAAACAGAATTTCCGGTTTTGCTCAAGGCAGCTGCTGGTGGGGGTGGCAAAGGCATGAGAGCCGTATACGAGTCGTCTCAGTAAGTTTTTTTTTTTTTTTGTTATTGGATTTTTTTCTAAAAAAAAAAAAAAATACATACGCGCCCAAGAAACTAATGTTGGCTTGTTCTCTAAAAAAAAAAAAAAAAAAAAAAAAACAGACTCAAAGAAGAAATTGAAGCAGCCAAAGGAGAATCCCTTCGAGCATTTGGATCAGATAAATTGCTTATTGAAAAGTATTTTACCAGCGTTCGTCATGTGGAAGTAAGATGCCAATATGGGACTTTATAGGATTACTAAGTGACACATACATAGATCCAAATATTTGGGGACAAGCATGGGAATGTGTATCATATTAACGAACGTGATTGCTCTATTCAGAGAAGACATCAGAAAGTGGTCGAAGTAGGTATCAATGTGTCATTACATTTGTTCCTAATTTAGAAATCAGGAAACTCCTTCCCCAGCTGTCGACGGACCTCTCCGACAAGCAATGACACAAGCGGCTGTGGAGCTTGGGCGCAAACTAGGCTACGTAGGTGCAGGCACAGCAGAGTTCATCTTGGACGAAAAGACGAAGCGTTTTTATTTTCTCGAACTCAATACTCGTTTGCAAGTCGAGCATCCTATTACCGAAGCCATCTCTGGCATGGATCTTGTAGAGCTGCAGCTTTTAGTAGCCCAAGGCGCTGACCTAAGTGCCTTGGGCTCTTTGAACAACATTCGTTTCTTTGGACATGCTATCGAAGTACGTTTATGCGCTGAAGATCCAGAGGACAACTTTAGTCCGCGAACTGGCACTATTCTAAAATGGAGCCCTCCTACTGACCTAGAAGGAGTAAGGTTTGATACTGGTGTTCAAGACGGCTCAGAAATTTCAATTTACTATGACTCGATGATTGCAAAGATTATTGTACATGCTCCTACGCGTGCAGAAGCTGTACGACGTATGATTGCTGTACTTAAGCGTACTGTAATCGCTGGCGTTACTACAAATCAAGCCTTCTTGTTGAGTATCATGACTAACCTTTGCTTCCAATCCGGCACTTTTGATACAAACTTTATTCAGCAAGAAAAGCTGTTCCCCGCTTTCTCCATAAATCAGGTTTTGCCCAGTACTATAGCAGCCTTTCTGCTTGACTGGTTTACTCGATACATCAAACAAATTCATTTGAAAAACGTTCCCTCGGGTTGGAGAAACGTCAGGTGGCGTCACAAGCGTGTCAGCTTCAATTTACAAAGACAGAGTCAACTCGTACAAGTTCAGTACGATTATGTCGGAAACGTTCAAGGCCGCCATGAATTCAAGGCTCAAGTGGTAGACGGAAAAGAAGAGTTGGATCAAGAGTTGAGCTTAGCGGTCGCCTTGTATGAGCCTAAGGTCAGTCAACAAAAGGTAACTTCAAGTGGAATACAGGGCTCTCAAGGCCTTTTGCGATACGAAATGAACGGCGTTCAGTTCTGCTTTTACGTTGCAGAAGATATTCGTGATATAAACGATAAATCGGTTTATGTTCACGATTTTATTGGTGGCCAACAAAACGAATTTGTCAAACTAGATCGCCTTAAAAGTAAATCCGCTGCTGCAGAAGATGACTCAGGTACATTTGCATATATATGGAAATACGTGTATTGAACGTTACGATTTAGCGTCGTCTTATACAACTTCCATGCCATGTCGCGTTCTTAAGGTGTTGACACCCACTGGCACCAAAGTTGAAAAAAATACGCCTCTTTTATCAATCGAATCCATGAAAACCGAAATCAAGATTTTCAGTCGAAAGAGTGGTATTGTCAATATGAAAGTAGAAGAGAATCAGCTGGTGAACGCAAAAGCGCTTTTGTGTACTGTTGATGAAAAATAAAAGTTTATTTGTTTACAACTTGAGCTTACGTTCCATGCTAACGTGCAAATCCACAGAGTCGGTCGATAAACTTGGGTCTATAAAAGTATATTTAGTAAACTGACTTCTGTCTTTTTTCTTTTACCATTGAGGAAATCTTCATAGTCAATTGTCTCGTCTTTACCCATCAAAATGTCCAAGTGCAAATTTGAAGAGGGCATGGCAGGTGTACGTTGGCGCTAAAATAAAATTTTCAATATTGTACTATCTTCTACTTGAAGGTGTAATACCTTTTCGACAATACTTCTTTCCATCATGAGTTTGACTGGAGCATGCATTCCGTATGCCTGGCGTGCTAAATTCAACTTTAATTCCCATTGTGTTTCCTCCCACTGTTAAGAAATAAGTATGTATGAAAGGTATTTTTCTAGTACTATATATTTGTCGCCCTCTTTTTTATTTCTTACTTGGCTTAACCTGCTTTCTAAGGGATGGTTGGGCAAAACCTCAGTTTTGATAGAGCGTGTACCATAACGAAAAGCGTCATGTCCACCATATTCAGTATGGGTTGTGTTTAAAGTACTCTTCACTGTTTCAGGGTATGCATCAGGAACAATACGTAAGGCCTATTTGGAAATGAATGTTGTGCTCTTCTCAAAGTTTTTTTTTTTTTTTCAATAACGTTACCATCTTTAAAATTCTTGTTTAAAAAAAAAGAAAAGGGCATATTCATATGCGTCTACCTAAATTTGCTTGCGTGTCGCAGTGAACAGTCACCTACCTACAATTTTGTAGCCCGGTTAGCCTTATAATAATTAAACACTCCTCTTATTCGGTATTTTTTTTTTTTTTTGTTATTATTAATAAAAAGTTTTGTCTAGAGTAGCTACATACGGCCTAAGATAACCTTTAGACACAATCTAATACTGTGCTTACGTTACTATAGAAAGCTGGTTGCCTACTCCCTCTTTAATTAGCAGAACATATACTTTCATGGTCATCTCTAAGGATTTCTTCATTAAGACTACGAGGTTGAGTATGGCTGACCTAAGTTGTTTGATTACTACCTTTCTTTTATCTGAGCGATTATGTTTCTTTTCGTTTGTTTATTATTACTCTTTTTTTGGTTTCAGAGTAAATACAGCGTAGGTTTGCTTTGATCATTCTAGCTTTATTAAAAGCTATCTCACAATTTGTATTGGTTTTTATCGAATGTCTAATAAGAAGTTTACAGGTATTTATTTGCACTGTTTTTATTGTAAAAGTCCACGACAAGCGGATTTGGGCAAGGACTTGGTTTTTGGCTTTCGTAGTTGACAAGATTTTCTGAGATATAAAAACATGTTGTAACAATTTAAGTTTCAGTGGTCTTATTACTGCTATCAAAATGTCAGAAGGAGAAAAAGATTATGCTTATACCTTACTTATTGATGAGGAAACGGATGAATTAAAGCCCAAGACCGAAAAAGTAATGTACAATTGATTTAGAAATTATATGCTCTTACTGACACAAGACAGATCCTTAGAGCGATTTTCGATAACTTTGATTTGGTACGCTTATACAAACTGCACAGTAACTCACGACTCTATGATTGTAGGATAAAGACGGAAAGTGGAATCTGAAAGAAATTCAGGATTTTGCTACAGCTACTAATGGTCGCGCTGTAAGTTTAAATAGATGTTTTGTGCACGAATAATAATTTAAATTCTTTAGTTTGAAGATTCTGTAATTGAAGAAATTGTCGAATCTTTTGAAGTTGATGAAGAAAACAGACTCTTGTACTCAGGTTTCTACCAAATGTACTACATGCAAACGTTGTCAGAGCCAGAAGAGACATTGAAAGATTTTAAAAAGCGTAAATGCATAATACTACGGCTATGGGATGTACTAAAATACAATAATAACCTGTTTTGTTTATATTATAGATGGATATGACAACAACTTAGAACTAGTTTCTTCTCGTACAGAGCAAGAAAAATAAAATTACTCTTTTTTTTTCAACTTTTTTTTTTCTCTTCTCTTATTCAATATATGGAAGAAAATAAGAGACAGGAGTCTGTGACATTACCTGAATCAAAAAGACAAAGAACAACCTCCTACCCTAGTGACGAAGGTGTATATTTCTTTTGTTTTTGTTTTTTGTTTTTCCTTCTTTTTTTTCTTTTTCTTTTCTTTTTTGCCTGCTTTCTAATCAAAACAAACTAGAAATGACCGCAGTGCCTTCTGACATCAACCAATCTGAAGCAAGTGAGCTTCAAGACGAAGAGCATGAGACCCAAGAAGGATTTATAAAGTCACTTGATTCTTCAGAGGTTTGGTTTCATCATTGCTTTTGACACGTCATTTCTCATGAACTTTAATAGATTAAAACTCTACTAGAAAACTGTAGAATACTGGTCATTGGTGCAGGAGGATTAGGTTGCGAAATAGTGAAAAATCTAGCTTTGACCGGCTTTAAGCAGATTGATATCATTGATATGGACACTATCGATTTGAGTAACCTCAACCGCCAGTTTTTGTTTAGAAAGAAAGATATCGGCAAGCCAAAAGCTATTGCTGCTGCTAACTTTGTCATGAGTCGAGTGCCAGGCGTAAAAGTAGTACCGTAAGCTTCACTAAATTTTGAATTTGTTTATGCTTGCTTACAAGTATCGCAGCCATTTTGAAAAAATCCAAGATAAGGATGACGACTATTATAAGCAGTTTCAGCTCATCATCTGCGGCTTGGACTCTGTAGATGCACGAAGATGGATCAATGCCAAAGTACTGGAGATGGTAGATGAGGATGATATGATAAATACTTGGAGACCTCTTATTGATGGCGGAACAGAGGGATTTAAGGGCCAAGCGCGCATCATCCTGCCAACCATCACCTCTTGCTATGAGTGCTCTTTAGACATGCTTAATAAGCCGACTACTTTTCCTATTTGTACAATTGCCAATACACCTCGCTTACCTGAACATTGTGTTGAGTGGGCGTCGGTGCTAGAGTGGCCCCGTGTTTGGGGTACCAAAAAATACGATACAGACAGTCCCGATGATATTAGCTGGCTATACCAACAGGCTTTAGAAAGGGCTAAAAAATTCAACATTACTGGTGTTACCTATTCCTTAACCCAAGGTGTCGTCAAAAACATCATCCCTGCTATTGCCTCTACAAATGCAATAATTGCCGGTAAGATCTAAGCAGCTTTTACATATAGGTTCAACATATTCTCATTACCTATTAGCATCTTGCTGTAATGAAGCATACAAACTCGCTACCTTTGTCGCTCCTCATCTCAATAATTACATGATGTACACTGGTGACGGCGGCATATATACCTATACCTTTGAACACCAAAAGAAAGCAGAGTGTCCAGTCTGCGGCAATGAGTCGAAAACAGCCGAATTAGATCAAAGTATTACAGTCGAAGAGCTAATCGATTATTTGGCTGAAAGAGCTGACACGTAATAAGCTAAAAAAAAAAAAAAAAAGAGGAAAAAAGATATACTCATTCTTATGATAGCCAGCTGAAAAAGCCTAGTCTGCGTACAGCAACCAAGTCAATCTACATGCAAGCGCCCAAGGTGCTTCAAAAGGCGACAATTCCCAACTTGGAAAAGAATCTTGCCGAGTTCGTGAGCGAAAATGAATACATAACAGTGACAGACGCTGCTTTGCCTGTCAGTCTTCAACTTAAAATAAAATGGAAAAGTGCATAAAATAAATTTGGATCTTAGTTTCAATGTCAATCTAAGCCTCAATTTCTGTTGAACTCTATTTTTTTCTTGCTTTTGATTTTTTTTTTATTTGAACCATATTATAATGCCAGGATTTGTGTTGGAAGAAGCTTTCCCGCTCGCACGTTTTAACAAGAAAATAGGCGAAAACGATAGTCGTTTGTTTACAGTGGGGATAGACGCTTTGGAATCTGTTTTGGAAGCTGGACGTGACTCTGATCGTTCTGACATTGCTGATAATGTAGCTATTACTGTACAAGGCGAAGGATTTAAAATTTACAACGTAAAATGAGACAGAAAAGAATGTACAGTACATCTTAGCTTACGTTATTTTGTTTTTGTTTTTATAGACAATCGATCAAAAATGCACACAATCGTGGATTTCGCCACCCGGTGTTGCGTTTGCTGGACCTGCTACACATCAGGACGGAGGAAGAGATCCTGATTCAACCGATTACACCTACGCTATTATCGCTTCTAGCCCAGATATGCCCAAAGAAGAACAACTAAAGAAAGTCTGGTTATGGAAACATACAAAAAACAGTGACACTGACAGCGCTGATCATATCACCAAAACAGTAAGTGGTCTTCCAAAAGCGCTAGATAGCTATAAGCGTATACCTAATATCGAACGGTTATTTAGTTTGAAGATCGACTTCATGCTATACACATCTCACCTATTTTGCAATCTCACGTTATTTTAATCAGCGAAAACGGATCGATAGAACTAAACACAAAAGGTCTCGAGCGCTTGACTGCAAAACAGAAAGCACCAAAAAACGCGCGCGTTGTTTGGTCTACAGTTTTTGTTACATCCAACACCCAATGCTGTATTCCTTCTTCTGTAGTCCCTGCTAGATCTACTATTGTCGTTACCATTAACAAGTCAAGCGACTCGTATAATGTTCAGCTCAACTATGTTAATGTGGAGCGTCGAAGCGTGGACAGCTTGGCTTTGATCGACATGAACTTGACAGAAAAACCTATAGGGTTTACTTTGGACCCTAACGACGGTCGATTGACAGTATTAAGCGAATCAGGCATATGGTCTGTTATGCAACTGCAGCTCAAATACAACTCTTCAAAAAAACTAGCAAGTCAACTACTTAAGCAACTGAATATCCCGTTAAAGGGATACAAGTTTCAAGATCCAGTATTAGGTAATGTTGCAGCAGTTACTCCTTTGGGCGATAGCTATGTGGCCCTTATCGCCCCCCGTATTACCAAAAAGCATGAGGAGCATGTTGTTAGTGTCTGGGACGTTAAATATGGTACACTTCAAGCTGAGCAAGTCGTCAAAACCACTGAAAAAAATACGTTTAACAAGAACTGTGTATACAGTATTGCTGCTCTACCAAGCTCTCACTTAGCAATTACAATCTCTTCTGTTGATTCTCAAAACTCGAAAAAAAGTGGAAGATCACATAAAAAAGTAGTTGATACAAGCTCTTTGGTTATGCTGTGTCCTTATTACAGTGAACCGGTGTCTCTTATAGCAGCTTTAGGAAAGATGAAACAGACAGTAGCTTTTATGGGTATAAACGAAGAACTTGGTTCAAATGAGAATGTCGGATTTTCTCGCAGTGGGATGGAAAATATTACTAGTGACGTAGCCTTTTCGTCTACGTTAAAGGAGTCTGAGGAAATTTACGACAAGTGGGTTTCCAAGGTCAACTCTGGGCTGACTTTGGAGTCTAACTCTTTGTCCCAATTACTTGCACAGGGTGTGGAGGACAAAGAATTTTCCAAGAAATTCTTTGAGTATGTGAGTGTCAAAGTACTATTTGACGAAAGTGAAGACATTTCTATGTCCGAAGCATCTCCTGAAGCTCAAGCAGGCCAATACAAACAGTGGATGATGTCCGGGTTTGAACAGCAAAAGAAAAAAGAAGTCGAACTATCACAGCACTTTATATCAAGCATTATATCTCGGTTTTCCTCATCTGAAAAAGGCAACGGTTTATGGCCTATAGATGTATTACTTTATTTGATGTCGAAATCCTTTGTTTGTAGCAGCTATTTCGATAAAGGAATTGTACAAACTGTATTGGATAGAGAAGAGTGGTCGCTGGTACCTGTTATACTTGAAACTGTAAAAGATATTCCAGAAAATGACTTAGTGACGCTCATCAAGGTGTTGAGTTCCAAATCTAAAGAAAACAAAGAAGAATGGAGCGATGAGCGGTTCGGAATATACTTTAGAAATATTGTGGGGGCCCCAAGAAATGACGTTTTCCTTCAACAGTCATTAAAACGAATTAGCGCTGCAGAGTTACCAATCATATTAAATACGCTTGTTATTTGGTTGAGCGAAAAACCAGCAAGTCTAGAAAACCGTAGCAATGTAAACATAAATTCATCTTTCTCAATATTAACCAAGTACTTATGATCATTTTATAGATTGTCGACTTCTGCAACAGTATATTAGACATTCATTTCCCCACACTTATATTAGAACCTACTCTTCAGTCAACAATACAAACACTGCAAGAGCTAGTATCTAAAGAAATTGAAGTTGTGGATGACCTTGAGCAAATGAGGAATATTTTAGGTGCCTATAGCCGCAAATACAAACACTCACGAGCAAAGAAACAATTAGAAAAGCAAGCAAACAAAGACAACATAGACGCGCCGCAGGATGAGTTGACTCGTTTCAGAAAGAAGAAGAACGGCAAGTTCGGTGGCGAGCAAGGCATACCTATTTATAGAGTTGAGGTGTTCAAATTTTAAATTGGTTAAATCTACCTTTTTTCCCCCTCTAAATAAAGTTCTTTGAAAGATTTTTAGAAAAAAAGTTTTGCAAGCTTAACTTCCAGTTTTCGGATGTGTAGAAAGCATATACAATTGCTTGCTCAAAGTGTACTGCTGACTTTTTTTTTTTAAAAAAAAAAGTAAATCAGGTTCAACTTTGCAAGTGTCACCCAATTAGTGCACAGACTTGAGTCTAAAATGAACTTGAACTCCAACCTACTTTGGATCCTACAAGAAAAGCAAGGGAAAAGACAAGATGTAACACTATGACAGCATACATTTAATCTTTCGTTTTTCTAGAAGTTGCCGGCGGATTACCTAATAATTTTTTATAGGTCTATTAGTGCTACTTGAACCCTTACCGTTAATTCGTATTTTAGGGTTTTACACTCTTGTACCAATTGATCCTTATACTTGACAATTTGTTTTTGTAATAACCTTTATTTTAGACTCGCTATTTTACGCTATTTTTTTTTTTTTATGCACATGAATTTAAACGCGAAATAGTGCACTTTTTTTCTCTTTAGAAAACACTAAACTTGAGATTTTAATTCTGGGATTGAAACAGTAAACAAAAGTCGGGCATTTAATAGCTTTAAAACCAATGAAATCGTTGTCTCTGTTTTAGCTTTTTAATTCTTTTTTTCTTCTTTTCACTCTCGTTTCAATTTTTATATACATTTACAATCATCAAATGGCCGTTTTTAGTCACATAAAGAATTTCATTAAGAGTTCGTATCCAGGATCACAAAAGTTTGAGGCTGCAACTCGTATTGTTCAAGAAGAAAAGAAAGCAAAGGACACTATGCCGAGATTTCCTGGCCTTGAAGAATACAAAGTGACAGCAAAACTTGGAGAGTATGCCTTATTGTTTTTTTTTTTTTTTTTGTCAGAAGAATAAAAGCTAATGACGAAAATCTATCTTTAGCGGAGCGTTTTCTAAAGTATATGGGGCCACAAAATTGGATACGAACGAAAAAGTTGCTATCAAAGTGGTCATAAAATCAGAAATAAACAACCATCAGGTATTATAAGAGCGCAGCGCAACTCCTATTATTAGCTAAACAGCGTTTTAAAGAAATCAAGTGTGTTGAAAGAAGCAAAAATAATGAAGACAATAGACCATCCCGCGATTATTAAACTACTAGACTTTAAAGAAACAAAAGAAGTAAATAACACGCTATTTCTGACAGCATAGTAATTGCAAATGCAACTTTAGCACCTTTTTCTTATATTGGAGCTTTGTGAAGGCGGCGAGCTTTTTCATCAGATTGTTCGTCTGACGTATCTCAGTGAAGATCTTGCGCGCCATTGTATAAGACAAGTTGCTGAGGGAATTATGTATCTACATGACGAAAAAGGAATTGTTCACAGGTAGAAAGGCAAAACCGTCTTTTGTATCAACAGACTAAACGCTTTAAATTTTCAGGGATATAAAGCCAGAGAATTTGCTATTTATGCCCTTGGATTTTATGAAACGAGATTTGCCTTTGCCTCCCAACCCGTTTGATGAGCCTAAAGAGGACGAAGGGAAGTTTGTGGAAGGTTTGGGTGGTGGCGGGATTGGTCAAGTAAAAATTGCTGATTTTGGGCTATCGAAGGAAATCTGGGACCAGCAGACAAGGACACCATGTGGTACTGTCGGTTACACGGCACCTGAGATTGTAAATGACAGACGGTATTCAGTGTCTGTGGATATGTGGGCTATGGGCTGTGTACTCTATACCATGCTCTGTGGATTTCCACCTTTCTATGACGAAAGTATCGGCGTTTTAACAGAGAAAGTGGCCAAGGGACGGTTCACATTTTTAAGCCCGTGGTGGGACAATATATCTCAAGAAGCAAAGGATTTGATCACAAATCTACTTTGTGTTGATCCCAAAAAACGTTACACCATCGATCAATTTCTTGAACACCCTTGGATGAAAAAGCAGGTGGGTTTATATTTATTATTACCCTAGCTTATTTAACAAAAATATCCTTTTATCAGAATGTAAAACAAGTTGAGACCAATGACGTACCTGCAGCAGATAGTCACCCAGGGTTTCTACTGGAATCCATACCCAAGGCTGAGCCCTCTAGTATGCTTAGTGACCTCGCGGCCAGACAAAAAGAAACAGAAGCTGAAGCATACAAACGCATGATCTTAGAGCGCAACAGAGATGAAGAAGAGTTAGAAGCGGCCGCCCCTTCATCTGGGGTCTCATCCGTTGTAAATTCTCGCGTCAATTCTCGTGCACCGTCTATCATTGCGTCTGGTGCTACCACACCTCGAAGGGATTTGTTTTCTGGCGTTACGTCTATGAAGGAAATGTTTGATATTTCTTATACTGTTCATCGTATGGCTGAAGAAAAGGCCAGGCGGAAGCATATGAGTTTACAAGAAGGTCGAGACTTAACATTTAAGCACGTGGTCAGTGCACTGAGCGAAGAGAACGAAGGAACAACCACTGATGAAGAGCTTACAGATGAAAACTCTTCCATAAAAACATCTGCAAGCGAAGGGAAGCCAATGGATGCCAAACAGATAGAGCTTTTAGAAAAGAAACTGAGAGCCATCAGTGATAGCAACGGTACTAAAAAGGCAAGAGCCGCCAAAGCAAGACAGCTTGGAGTTTCTATTGAATTGAATTTAGAAAAATCGGCAATTTTAGAAAGAAGAAAAAAGCCTCAAAATCACGCTTAAGAAACAAACTGCTGGTCGGTTAAAATTTGAGATTGAGCTAATCGTTCCTTTAGAAATACGCAAAAATAAAGTCTTTAGACCAAACGTCTTTCCATTGTAGGGTTTTTAGTGAAATTGTGTGAGTTTTACAATTATTGCTTGCTTATATTTCTGTTCTTTAAAGACAACAGCAGACACTTGCTAATATTTCAATTGATGTACATGCATTTTTATTGTGTTGGAGTTTTTTTTTAAAAGAAAAAACAAAAAATAAAGCGTTTATGGCTTGATAACCACTTTCAATCCAGTACCAGCCTTGAATACTTCCCATGCTTGATCGAACTCGTTTAATTTAAATGAATGAGACACAAGTGCGCTCCAGTCAATCCTTCCTTCAGCTAAAATTTTAACAGCACGGTCGATACCGTATGGATTTGTGAAAGTTGATGTGATTGTAAGCTCCTTTCTATATACATCATATGGAGACACAGATACTCTATCTTCCACTTTGGCTACACCAACCCACACAATATTGCCGCCAGCTTTGGCAAAACTGACAGCATCCTCAGCAGTGTTTGGACGACCAACACATTCAAAAACAACGTCATAGCCTTCACCTTTAGTTCCATCAACAGCAGCCAATGCACCAGGAGCATATGCATAAGTTGCTCCAAAAGTTTTTTTAGCTTGTTCGCGTCTAAACTCGCTAGGCTCAATGACAGAGACCTGGCCACCCGTAGCATTGACGAGAGCAGTAACCATTAGACCAATAGGACCGGCGCCTATAACTAGTACAGAGTCCCCTGTTTTTACATGGCCTTTATCAACCGCATGTACAACACAAGACAAAGGTTCAGACAAACAAGCAACTTCAGGAGTGACGTGTGAAGGGACAGTAATGGCTGCACGAGCTGGTACAGAGACATACTGAGACATACCGCCATCAACAGTAACACCAATACAGAACAGATTAACGCAAAGGTGATATTTTTTATTGCGGCAAAAGGTACACTGGTTGCAAGGCATGTTTGGGTCTATTGCAACCAAGTCACCGACTTTGACAACTGAAAGTGTTCCAGGGTGGATTTGTTCAACGTAGCCACAAAATTCATGGCCAATAACTACTTTCTTGGTAGCTTGCGGCGTTTCTCCCTTGCATATGTGTAAATCCGTACCTGCAAAAACCTTTAGTTTCTTTTTTCTTTGTTACTATGAAGACTATAGTTGTTACTTACCGCAAATACCCGATGCTGCAACTTTAATCAAAACTTCCCCAGCCTTCAATACAGGAACGTTTTTGGATATTAGTTCGATAGTTCCAAGGCTTTCCCAACTGGCAACGGTCATTTCTTTATCGACTGAAGTCATTTTACTGTGATGCTATAAAAAGCTTGAAAGCTTAAAGTTATAAATTATGGAAAAGAAAAATTAAAAACAGAACCCAACTTTATATCAACTGAGTTTTCGCAGTAACAGACTAGCTTAGTTTTAGTGAGTTATGCTAAAAACCCGATTGGTCAAAACGGTACAATTGTACTCTTTAGGAATAATTACCTTATGGAGAAATGCACCTAGTACAGTGTCTCCAGTGTTAAGTTGCAGGCTTAAAAAGCGGAGTGAAATTTCAAAATATGGTTTTCAATTTGTGACGGGTTTTGTAGTGTGAGTGCTGGAAAACTGCAAATTCATGTTTCTTTTTTTCGTCAATAGCTTTTGGAATAAAAAAACCGACACGGCTTTTTCAAGAGAAAAAGAATAAGCACTGGATGCTGTAACAGAATTTTATAGAGATCCGAAAAGCGAAAATCTATGGAAATAGACAATGACGAATATGTAAAGCAAACAAATCTGTCGTGTTTTATGCATCCGAGAAAAGTCCAGTACTGAAACCAATTAAATCTTTTCTAAAGACTTTCTTAAGAAAATAGTAACAATTCAGAAGATCAAAACTGAAAATAATAACAGAAATATCAACCATGCTGGTTGTTTGGGCTTTATATCGTTGAGGGACGCGACTGAAAAGTACTTGTGAAGCTTGAGCTAGGTATTTTGACCACACCGCATTCCAGAGCCAGACCGTCAAATAAGAATTTGAATATTTTACTGTTAGCTCCCAGGGTGCGTTTTGGTTGTCTGTTGGTTTTGGAAAGCCCAACTACCTTCAAAAATTGACATTTTTATCTGCTCAGACAGTCTCAACCAGTTTACAACTTCTGAGCTGGATTTGGACCCTTTCAATAGCAATGCTTGGATTTTGATTATGAGATTGATGTTTTATAAGTAGCCCCTGCTCCAATACAGCTTACAAAAAAAAGGCAGTGTAAAAACGGTGAAATATCACACGTCTTGTACAATTTGATAGATGTTTTAAGAGAAAAACTGAACACTCATTTCATTTGGTTTTTCTTGAACCTTCTTAGCTATATCTAAAACGTTTGTTGATACCAATTACCTTGTCTTCCTCCTCGAAAAGTTATTTGTTCTGGTGATTGAACAAAAGCTAACGGGGTATGTGCCTATCAGCGCTGTCATCAGTATCCTTTTCAGGTATTAGTGTGGCTTTCTTAGATTTTAAGACGGCTATAGCCTGTACGTATACATCGTGCTACCTCTTTGTACCTAATGACAGTGATACTAGAGGTCTAAATAAGCTTAAAAAAACTGGAACTCAAATTCTATCATATTTTTTTCTCATATATATTGGTTATTGGTCACAAACCCAACAGCTACAACAGTATAAATAAACCAAGAACAGAAAATAAAACCGATTGTCGCAGTTGTATCGCAAGGGAAAAGCTAATTGATAGTGCTGATCTTACTGGTGAAAGAACAAGATCAGCTAATTAAAAACTGCAACACAGTAACGCAAGAGGTAATAACAAATAGATGTCATGAGACATTGCTAGTTTAAACCGTTCCTGAAATGGAATATTCTCCTGTTATTCATTCAGTTTGATACTGTACGTTTAGGCGGGAAAGACGTCTGGGATTTTTATTCCGACCAATGAAAAGCTCTCCATTATCCCAGACCAATAAAGCACTGACGTATTTAAAAACGCTTTGTTTGATTTATCGACCCTCAAGAAACGCGATAAATAGTAGAGCCTTTGTGAAATTTGGTATTTATTTTTGGGTTTCTGTTCAAGTTTTTCTATTACTTTTTTTTTTTTTTTTACGTATATATGAGTACCGAACAAGAAGCTCTTTTAGTGATTATTATAATACAGAAAAAACCAGCTCTCATAAAATTGCCCGATTGGCTAGGACTTTTACTGTGTTTGGTACTTTAACCTTGTTCCAATCGCACCGTCACAGAAAATATATGCAGCTTTACAGTATAAATAGCTAATGCCTTGCTACTTGTTTTTTTAACAAGAAAAATAAAACTAACAAAACAATGTTGAAAGGCAATGCTCTACTATACTCTGTAGCATGCTTTGCCTCGCTTGGCCAGTTTTTGTTTGGCTGTATGTATATCGAAGAAGAGTTTCTTCAATAACACTAAAAAGAAAACTAAAAATAATGATGTAGACGATCAAGGAGTTATGTCTGGAATTTTAGTGAATGATCGCTGGTTACAGTTATTTGGCTTTCCGAGTTCTACTATCCAGGGCCTGATCATCGCAATCTTTGAACTGGGCGCTTGGTTTACTGCTTATCCCACTAGTTGGTTTATGGACAAAATCGGCCGTCGCTGGACAATCTTGATCGGAGCATCCATTTTTATTGTAGGCGGCGCTGTCCAAACTGGCTCTAATAACTTACCTGGCATCCTCCTAGGAAGATTGATTGCTGGCTTTGGTATTGGCTTTTTGAGTACTGTATTGCCAGTATACACAGCAGAGCTGAGTCGTGCTCACAATGTTAGTAACTAAAAAAAAAAAAGTAAGAAACTGATGAATTTATAGAGAGGTCGAGTTACTGTCTTGGGCATGAGTATTAACATGTTTGGATACATGGCCTCAGGTAAACATAAATCTAACGTTAACAATGCGGACAATCCCTGTTGTTTGGCCCTGACAGTGCTAAAGAAACTTTTTTTTTTCAGAATTTATTGATTATGGATTTTCTTTTGTCGAATCTGATTGGTCATTCCGTGGCCCCCTACTATTACAAGTGGTCTTTGCTCTTATTTTGGCTGTTGGAACCCTGGCACTTCCTGAATCCCCCAGATTTTTGATTTCCAAAAGTAAAGATGAAGTTGCATTAAAAACTCTATCTGATATGCATGGAAAGCCTAAAGATAGCCCCGATGTACTTGAGGAATTCAATCAGATCAAGGGTACATTGGAGCTTGAGGCCAAACTAGGCGAACCCACATGGGCTGAAATGTTTACAAAATACACTAAAAGATCTTTCATTGCTATTGCGGTACAAAGTCTAGGCCAAATGTGCGGTATTAATATTGTCACGGTAAATCTCTTACTATCAACATAATATATCGCTCATACCATTGAATAGTACTACGCACCAAAAATGTATGAGACGGTCCTGGGACCTGGAAACCGAACAATTTTGTTTGCAGGATTTACTGCACTTGTTTACTTTTGTGGTGCCCTTGTTTCTTCAATCCTTGTAGATAGGGTTGGGAGAAAGCCTTTATTTATGTCTGGAAATTTCTTCATGGTTATTTGGTTAGTTCTTATGGCTGTCTTCAACAAAGTCTCACTCGGTCTGACATCTTCGATTCTTGTTATTGTATTCACCATGATATACGTTGGAACGTTTGGCATAACTTGGGCATGTGTTGACTGGCTATGTAAATATATTTCAAATTTTACAATCTTCGTTTACTCATTTCCCTTAGACCCCGCCGAGATTTTTCCTTTCCGAACAAGAGCTAAAGGTATGTCGCTCGCTGTATCCGCTAATTGGGTAAGTTGTTTTGCGATGAAACAAAAAGAAATTTGAAAGTGTTTCTAACTTTTATCTTTTTTTTCAAAAAAAAAAAAAAAAGCTAAGCAACTTTGCCATTGGGCTATGGACACCACCTCTCCTAGAAAAAATTGGCTGGGCCACTTACATTTTCTATGCTGCATGGAACGTTGTGGCATTTTTTGTAGTCTATATATGGTTTGTTGAAACTAAAGGTAGAACGCTTGAAGAAATTGATGCTATTTTTGATGATGGCGCTGGCGATGTGCCCCCTGAGATAGCGATGGCTATTGACAATAAAGAAAAGCTTCTCGATCAAAGTAGTGATGAGGGCAAAAAAGTGTAAATACATATCAATATATATACGTAAATAAATAAGTATTCTTACCTGGCTATATATTAAAAATAATTCACATAACCTATCACAAAATAACATCTAACAACACTCAAAGCCATTGCCATATGTAAATGCCTTTTTGTTTTAATTTCTTGTATAGGCTAAAGATTTGGTAACTCGGCTGCTGAGCTGACATGTTTTGCGCTTTTTTTTTTTTTTTGGCACATCTTTCTTTTAATTTGTTCAACTATAATATATCAAGTCTCTCTATGCAGCATCGCTATATTACCCAATAATAAAAGAATTTTATTATAGCAATAGTGCAAAAAAGGCTCTCTAGAAAACTAACGGTTTATATTCTAACTGGCGATTTAATACTACATTGTTTGGTATCTGGAGTCAGCTGTAAGCTTATTGATCCGAAACCAAAGAGCCATCAGAGTTAATGAATTTTTAGCAGAAATTCTAAACCGTTAAAGAAACCGAGATTTGGATTTCAATTTGCTGCTTTGGCTGGCGCAGAGAGTCAACTATATTTTTATAAGTCATTGATGTACCATCCATACATAAATATAGTCTCGTATCAAAATGCCGTCGTAAATCAATTTTTGAATCGAAGCTTGAGCGTATGATGGAAAACGTACTATAGTTATTAAACAGCTTCAATATCTAAAAAAAAAAAACTTGATCGTAAAACTATTTATCCAAAGATCCTGTAGGCAGTTTTTTTTTTTTGCAGTCTTTTGACAGTTTTTGTAAACAGATAAAACTATCATCTTGCAAATATCGAAATTGTTCACTATTTTGAAGTAAAAAAAAAGCATTACTTTTTCAACTATTGTCCTTCAAATTAACTTTTATACACAATTGCATGTATTTCATCACACAAGAAAAAAACAGGAGAACAATTAACATCATTCTTCAGCTCAAATTCGATGTTTGGGCTATAAAGCTAACAGCTTCAAATAATACCCTTCACTATGTTTTGATATAATGAACTTTATCATTGCTTTTTATAACACATTACCTATAAAGATTAACATTCTTTTTGGTTGATTTTTTTTCTTTTGTTGCATTCAGTCGCTTATGTTTATACAAAAAAAAAAGAATGTTCGCATATAAAAATATAGCGATCTGATATTTCAGATACCACAAAATTGTTCTGCAAATTGGCAAAGTTATGCTGTTTGTTTGCAATGCGAGCTACACTGGATAATTACCCCCTTCCCCCTCCCATATGCCAAAAAGGAAGGGAGTGAATTTCTTCAAAGTATTTAAATAAGAGAAGTAAAATAACAGCCTTCTTTTGCTCCATCGATATATATATCCAAAATGCTAAATACAAACGAAATAGTTTTTACCTTTATTATTCTTCTCATTTTTGCTTTTGTATTGATTGGCCTATATGTTTTTGTGATTAAAATCAACAGAAAAAAGCAAGAGCTAATGGACATCGAACAGCGTATTAGCGAAGTAAAAGAAAAGCTTGATACGAAAGAAGTTCAAATGTATGAACCGGCCGTAGTAAAGGAAGATATTTATATTCAATCTAATATACCCACCGGGCCTCCGGTTATGACACCAAAAAAAAAAGAAAGAAATTCTATTCTCCATAAAATTTACAGTTTTCGCAACGCATCTACTTCTCCACCAATGTCTCCCCGCAAACCAAGCTCGTTAAGATCTCCTTCATTTTTGCCCATGCAAGAGAACCGAATAGTTCATCCACCTACATACGAAGATTCTGTCGTTTCATTAAGTAACCAAAAGCTCTAATTCCACAGCGCCCCTTTGCTAAAATTCATTCAACAATTTTCATAAGATCATATCAATTCATTCTCTGCCCTTATATTTATATTCAATAAAAATATTTTTCGGTACTAAACTCTTTTCTATAAAAAATTAAGCTAGATACATCTACCTATTAAGTATTACTTGATTGCATTTCAGCATATTCTAAAACATAACAGGTGTAAAAACCCAATCAAGTAAAAACACCAGTATTATTTAAATGTGTAAACACTACTTTCCGATCAAAACAGTAATAAATTAACTCATACAAAAAGTTTACGATATATGAGTTAACATAGTAAAACATTTAAATAATCGTTGAGCATAGCAAGGTTGCTCTTTTGCATGCAGCGCCCATTATTAAAAAAAAAACCAGTTTGTTACGGTTAAATTGCAGGGCATAGTGCAATAGTAAAGATCAAATCGTTTGATTTTCATCGAAAGCATTGTTTTCTTAAAAATAAGCTAGTAATATTTTACACCAGTGGTAAAATTTAAAGATGACAAATTTTGTTTCGATTTACAAAGATCTATAAAGTAACAATAAAAAATTAAATAGCAAGCTGATTTTGGCAAGAGTATAACACATTCAAAGAGTGAAGCTAAAAGTTTTTTCTAATAATAAAAAAAGGGGCTACACTATATAACCTTCGCTACTGATACTGTAACTTTCATAATTTTGAAAGTGTAGCGAAGATTGCTTACAAAAAAATGTTTTCGCAATATTCTTTCTAATAAAAAAGGCTCCGCTCTTGTTTGCGAAATATGCTCAGTTTTGAAGTGATTGGGGACAATCATGCAAAGCACGGACTTGAAAACCTAAATCCTTTTCCGCCGGATCGGACATACTCTGCAAAAGAATCTCATCTTTTTTGTACTAACATCTTTCATCTTTCTTCAGTCGTTTTTTTTTTTAGCCTACTTTAAAATGGTCGCGTCTATTATTGATGGAAAGCTAGCTGCACAGTTCGTTTATTTTAGAGAAATAACTGAAACTTTTTAATAACTTTTATCAATTTTTTCTACTCTAAGAACAATCCGTACTACTGTCAAAGAAAACATTACTGCCTTCCAACAGAAGCATCCTCACTTTCTGCCTTGTCTGGCTGTTATACTAGTGGGCGACAGAGGAGATTCTTCGACTTATGTAGGTTTGAAGCAAAAAGCTGCCGAAGCCGTTGGCATCAAGTTTATCTATATCAGGCTATCTCAAAGTGTGGATCAAGCTGAGTTATCGAAACAAGTTCAACAACTAAATGACGATACTACAGTACATGGAATACTTGTACAGATGCCTCTTCCTGAACAAATTAATTCAGCCGAGATTTTAGAATTAATTGATCCCAAAAAAGATGTTGATGGGTAATATCTAGGGTTTTTCTTTTTTTTTAAAAAAAAAAAAGAAAGAAAAAATACTAAAAAAAAATTACCTCAAAAAGCTTTCATCCATACAACATTGGAAAGCTGAACAAAAAAAATGCATTGCCTTATTTCTTGCCTTGCACCCCCAAAGGGGTAATCCATCTTATAAAACTGACAAGTAAACAAAAAAGACAAAGCAAAACAAAAAGCGTGTGTGACGCGACTAAACAAATATAGACACGACAATTGCTGGAAAAAAGGCTGTTGTTCTTGGTAGAAGCGACATTGTGGTAAAAATATTACAACTCTTTTGTTTTTTGACGAATAACAAGAATGATAAAAAAATGGTATATAGGGTTCCCCTGTTGCATCAATGCTGACTGCCGAAGATGCCACAGTTACTCAATGTCACTCAAAGACAGAGAACGTCAAATTATATGTAATGTTATTATACCTAACAAGAAAATAGACAAACATTACACTAAAGTGTTTGAACTCTAGGTGAGAGAGGCCGACATTGTAGTAGCTGCTATAGGAAAACCTGGATTTGTAAAAGGAGAATGGATAAAGCCTGGAGCTATAGTGATTGACGTTGGAACAAATTATATCGAAGGTAACGCTTTATATCTATACTTCAATAGATCAAGCCTTTAAAAACTAAAATCCTTTTCATGCTCAAGATTCTACGAAGAAGTCAGGGGTAAGATGTGTTGGTGATGTAGAGTACAAAGAAGCCTCACAAGTGGCTAGTGCTATCACCCCTGTTCCTGGAGGCGTTGGTCCAATGACAATTGCATGTCTTATTGAAAATACATACCTGAGCGCAAAGCGTTTGTTTGAAGAGCTATAGATGAAAGGCAGCGCTTACTAGTACGCTACAAATGCAATGTGGCGACTCTATGCATAGACTTTGGGTTTAAAAAGAAAAACAAAAATAAAACATCACTACAAATAAATACACAGTGGCTGAAAAACTACTTTTGTTCACTGTAGCTTTTAAGTCTACTAAAAACCAGTACTAAGGTGTAAACAGGTGAAAGTAGTCGTTTAAACTATATTTGTCAACGTTGTATTAAGTTTTATTAAAGTATTATTTGGGTCTGAATAATTACATTTATGAGTTTTTATATTAATAGATGTATGTATGTATTGCGGTATTTGTAGAGAGAGAAAAAAAAAGATAGCCTTTTTGTATAGTGTTACTGGTCTTCTAGCATGAAAATCCTCTCCATAAACTGTTCATAGCTCCTTTTCGAACAAAAAAAGTTTATGTAAGTAAAGGTTTTTAGGCCCATTTGATTTATCTTACCATGTGGCAAACTTGTGTCTTTGGGTAATGGTACGAATATCATTTGCTCTTTGTGCATACACACACTTGTAAAACGAGTAAAAGTTTGTATGTACAGTAGCCCTAAATGCATCAATTGCTGTAGATCGAACCAGAGGGCCCAAGCTTGCATGCGACACAATCATTTTATCGTACAACGGTCCAAAGTATGGTACCTTAATGATGTTATCAACACACTCTCTTTTCCTTTAGATCGCAAAATTTATTTTCTTACCTTTGAATCTCGATGAATTTGAATAAAATACAGATTGTTAGGCAAGGGCTTTACAATGATTTGTGCGTTGCCGAAATCACCCCCTATAGTATCTGTTCTATATTCGCGTTCATGCTCATTCCAAACTATATGGACATGATCGTTACCAATATGTCGTTTCTGCAGAAAAAAAATAAAGGCAAGAGGGAGAAAACAAAATGGTTAGTTAGTTTTGATATCAAATAACAATTCATACTTTTTTCAGCTGTTTTGGGTCTGAAGAGTCTGTAGGCATTTTAGTGACATCGTGAAAAATCATTTCAAGTGTGGATGAGCAATAGTAAGTGGCTTTGGAGCCATTAGTTAGGTTTTTTTCAAGTCCTCCAAGATAGCCCGGGTGGGTTGCAACATCTACTTCCCATCCCAAACTATTTACGAACGCTTTGTATCGCTCAGATCCTTGGTTATTTTGAAGAATTGCCTGTTCATCCTCTTGCCCATTACGAACATAGATTAGTCCAATTTTCATAGTCTCCCTCCTAAAACCAATTCAGTAAACATATCTATTTTGTTGTCACTTCTTATTTACCCGTGCTTTCTATCGAGTCCTCTAATATCTCTATATAGACCTGGACTCTTATTTAGGATTTGAAAATACCCATCCTTCAAATGGTCATAATTAATGAGACCTAAGTGGCTCATAAGTAAGCGGCTGTACAAAAAAGAGACATGCGGCTCTCCTACTTCTTCTGGGAAGGCAGGAACAAAGTCTTTTTTGGAGCTGAGATTTGCGATTAGCTGTGATTGAATTGGTTCGCTAAATTTGTTTTCCTCAATTTCTGTCTGGCGTAACATACTCATTTTTGAATACCAAAGACGTCTATATACATATTAGTTAGCAGTTCTTTTCAATATCTCTTAAGAAAAGGTTACGCGTTTGGTGCTTGCTGTGTGTTTTGCTCAGCTTCTTTCTTTAGATATTCCTTCAAATGACTTCCCAAATCGCCAAGCGTTTCTAGTTGAAGCGCTGTAGGTGTGCTTGGTACATTTAGTGCCAGAGTGGTATCCAAAAGGCAATCTGGATGTAGGTCACCAATTCTTTTGTTGTTTCATGAAGGTTATTTCAGTGAATTTTTTAAAAATAGCTATTTCTTACTTTTTTAGAAGTTTGGATATCGAATCCTCTTTCGCTTCGCTCACCCTGTAGGTACATAGATAGTTTATGCAATGTTAATCTTGACCTCACTATTAAGAAAGTCACTTACAGTTGATTGGTTGCACCCTCAGGATTTTCAAAGAACCTTTGATCGAGACTGTATTCATTTTCCCCTGTATCCGCACTACTATCATTGTTGTTGATTAAAGTTGTCTTTGGTTCCAGTAGTGTGTCCCAGGCATATCTTCCTGTCAGATCTCGAACAATCATTCTGGTTCGACGTTCTTTTGTTTCAAAAAGCTCAACGAACGCAATAATAGTTGTGTCATTAAAAGAAAAATACTGATATTGCTGATAGTCTATATCATCCTGTGATATTCCAGGCCCAGCAATTGTGCTGCAGAAATGCAAATGAGTTTTCCTCTTAAAAGCCGACTTTTTTTACGTACCTGTGTATTGTAGCAGGGCCATTGGGTGGAGAAAAATTGTTAAAGTGATGCAGCAAGTGCAATAGCAGCGCTTCTGCTGATTCCTACAAAATACAGTATAGGTCAGAATACAAGCCTTAGAATCTTAAATTTACTTTAACACAAGCCTGGTCGCTTTCAGGCAAAGCATCTGATCCAACAATATAATCACTTTGCTGAATATCGGGTCTTTTATCGGCACCTAACTTGAATTTGAAAGTGTTGTCTTTCTTTTTTGAATCTGTATTATCCGTTGTTCTAGGAGAATGTGGTAACAACTTTTCATTACCGTCCTACAGATATATTAGTGAGGATATATACTTTCAATTAAAGAGAGGATATCTACTGAAGATAAATGTATAGCTAGCTCAACAACATCGAATACGAGTTGACAAAGATCTGTTTCTACGAATATGATTGGATCAATTGACATAATCCACTCTAGTAGGCAGCTAAAAAGCTTTGAGATGATAAATTCCCTTCCTGTTTTGGTGTTTTTTTCATAAAACTTCAAGTGTGCACTGAGAGAGTCAATTATATGTGTGAGAACTTCTTGTATAATAATCTAAAAGCTCATTAGATTCCTTGTTAAGATTTATTTAACTTTTACCCCTTCAGGATCGGCATCTACTTTGTATACTTGAGCGAATGTACTAAGACAGTTGGCGACAGTGTTTATAACTGCTATGTTGCACCAATATAAATGATTTACTAAAGACGACACGCACTCGTATACCATATCGTTTTTATGACTAAATTACACTTTTAGAAAAATAAAAAATTACTATTGATTACCTTTGAGATATAGACATATCGTCAAGAACCGATGCGCACAAAGTACCAAATAACATACAATGTACCTCAGTTTCAAGTTCACTAACTGGCTTGTGGCTATTTTCAATTGTTTTTATCAAAACGTTTTTGATCCATGTCTTTATGTCAGCGAACGAAAAAGAATCGAGCTTTTGGAAAGCGGGGGCAAATCCCATATCAAGCCCTTCGAGAGATATAGTGATGTCTTTGAGTTGACTGGTAATTGGTATAAATGAGCCTAGTATTTTGATACAGCTTCTTCGTACATTCAAAGGGACATTTGATCCAGAGCGATTCAACAGCTTAAAGTAGCAAAAAAAATTCATAAGTAAAAGAGCAACAGAAATAAGATGTAGAAAGAAATCTAGTACCAACCTCTTTTTCAATAGCTTCCGTAAAAGGCGGAATTAATACATGTATACTGGGTAAAGAAACGCTGAAAAGCTGTTCTGAGTTCAGTAAAATGGCGTGTACAACCGATGTACAGCCAGACCCAAGTCCAGTCAATATTGCTCTATAGAATGCGGTATAGTATCCCCCAGGCACTTCCTCTTCAGGGATTTGTGACATCAATCTACAAAGACTACCGTATGCTTTTGCTTTGCCCATTTCATATATACTATGTATTACAGATTAGACCTTTTTTCAGAAAAAAACTGCATGGCTTACGTACTTTGTCAATTTGGTTGCTTCGAACAGCCAGGGAACCAGCTCATACATTGCAGGTATAGGTACATCACTGTAAGCCTGCTGAGCTCTTATTAATTTAAAAGTATCAAGAATGTCAACGACACATTGCATTGCAATAGCATGGTTTTGTACTCCCTACGAAATCATTTAACACATCTGCTTAAACCTACAAGATTCAAACCTCTATCTGATTTATATTTCCAGCAGCAAACAGCGCGTTTTTCCATGTAGCCAAGACGCTTTGTCCGTCGTAAGGTAAATTGTTTAAATTCAAAAAGTCAGAACTTTTGAAAGAGCCCAGCCCAGGTGGGAGCTTTTCAGAAACAGCTGTTGAGCTAGGTATCATAGATAGCGCTTCTGCAGCGTTAGTGGATATCCATGGAGCTGATATAGAGGTTCTATTTGATCGACTAGATGCCATATCATCTAAAACGGAGCTAGAAGCACTTCTCTTGTCCCATTCTACCTTTTTTTCTTCGTGCTTTACAGAGTTGTTTTTAGGCACTCCTGTTTGTAATCCGTCATTCCCATGGTGCACAAAACTCAAAAGCTTTGATCCAGAATCTTGCCATAATGAATCGAGCTGCTGAATACTGATTGTTCGTCTTCCGTTCCCAGTGTTTGTTTTATCCTGGCTTCCAGCCGATGAGTGTACACCGTGACTGGATGTGGGATTGTGACTTCCGCTTACTCTTTTAACAGTGGAGGTAGAGGTTGCCAACTGATTTTGATTACCTCCGCTACTACTTGTATGAGAAGAAGTATTCGAAAAAGAAGTAGTGGGAATGATATTTTTAATGCCGAATTTTACGTTTTGTTTAGTTGATGTTGTTTGATCTTCTCCTGTTTCTTCATTATCGGGGACGGAAGTCAAATTAGTTGATTTCCGGTCGTTTTTGAATGTGTTTGCAAGATCTGATAAAGAGGCACTGCTTAGATTTCTCAGTATTGTTGAAACACTTCCTTCTGGGCCAGGCATGCCACTCATGTTAGGATCGAGATGATTATTTTCGGTATTTTGTTTATCTTGAAAACCTGATATCAATTGTCCTTCGCTTCCACAGCTTGATAATGGCCTGCCCGAGGAATTACGTTTGCTACCTGTGGATATGCTATTTTTTGGATTCCCATGAATGCTTAAATGCCGTGAGCGTGCTTTATTTTTGTTACTACTATTTGCTGTTAAAGCACGGGAGTTATTGGTAAAGTGTATTGAATGGTGAGCACTCTCGTCCAAGCTTTTGTTTTTTTCAAGGTCGTATTCAACTTTATATAGTCTTGTTGAAAGCAACATAGTCATGCTTTGCATTATTTTCTAATACAAAATTGTCAAACACACACAGAATCAACTTACTAAGTATTTACCACCCATTGCTGTAGCGCTTGTGTCCATCGCATGGAGCTAACCATATGCGTCTTCAACTGACACCATAATTCTAGATGAACGATTTTGGCTCTTACGAATGCATGAAATACAGTCTCCCAGATATAATTTGCCAGATCTTCCGCCAAGGATTGAATAGGTATACGGCTGTACTTTTCTGGCTGACTCATAAGCCATTGCTGAATGTCTAATAGACAGTGCAGCAAAAGTTCCCAGCTTTCCCATTCAATATCTATACCACCTTTAGACATAACAATAGCGCGATACAAATTGATAGCGTCTTTATACAATGCAACAAGCCCCTCCCAGTCAGTCACTTTTTGAGTGTTTGCTGCTAGAGCGTCTCTGCTTTGCTCTTCTGAAGGCCTATGGTCCTCAAAAATGAGTTTTATCATAAGCAAATATCGACGCAAAAATACGTTAGCGTCAGATTGATCTTCTAGCGATTTTTGATGAATAGGAAACTCTTCTGTCACAGGCGAAGAAGAAAGAACTTTTGTAGAAGTATTTTCAATAATCGCATTGTTGGTATTATTTGTGGAAACGGCCGACGCTGTACTACTTGATCGAGTGACTGCACTTCCCGACCTTTTCAAGAATGAGGGGCGTTCATCTTCATTTCCTAGTATCCATACACCTAGAATATGAATAGCGCCGCGTGTAATATCTCTGTACTGAGTGTTAGTGCATGGCAAAACAAGGGCCTGGTGAATGATTTCATGCAGCATTTCTCGGGTTTCGTGAGAAGACAAAACAATGGATTTTAGAATAGGTATAGCAGGAGAAGAAGAAGCAAAAGCGCTTGAAGACTGAAAAAGGTTTGGCCATTGCATATGTATACCACTACTATCATTATCAAGACAATATCCAATTAAAAACCGAAATAGGCATCTAAGTATAGAAGGTGGGCAAGAAGGAAAACCGCATATATCTTTTTTTTTTTTTTTTTTTTTTTTCAAATTTTAGATAAAAGTGCCTCAATAACTTAGTTTCTTCAGTACCCTACCTTTGTTTTTAGATGTGTTTTCGGTCTGTAAAGATTTTGATACAAGAGGAACAAACTTTGTCATGTAATGAGTTCTAAATATTTTGAATAAAAACTTGGCACTTGCAGTAGCTGCATCAATACCAACACCCGTCGCAATCCCGTCATCAGGTTCAAACTGGTCTCCTAGCGGGTATTCATAATCATCAGGAGGAGGAGGAGAGCCTGCTGCAACGTAGGCTAATCGAACCAAATTTGATATAAAAATATGAAGTAAGACAAGCGAATCGTTGTATGTGGGGGGACTAGAGCTGGGAAACAGCGGTGCAGAAGATTCGTCAGCTAAGATGGGTAACTGCTTTAACTGAATCCGACTAGTGGCAATACGCTCATCCCTCTGTAGCCCATGCTTTATGTGGCCTTTATCTACATGTGTATCTCTAAGCTTTTTAACAAATTGGAGACCCCCTGAATGAAGCTTATTGTGATTACTACTTGCTGCTAAATTGTTAAGCTGATCGTCTGCCTTTTCAGTTGTCATTAAGTTAACAGTAACAGGTGATACATAATTTGCACTATTAGCTGTGGCGGGGCTATTACTAGAAGAGGCGGTAGTTGATTGTACTTTGTCCACAGTAGTTATCTCATCCAAAATAAACAGGTCCAAAGATATTGCACTTGAAAAAAGATTTATACACTCGGGGTATTCAACCACTTGGTCATTTAACCATAATAACAATAGTTGGAATCCGAGAGCTCGCAATCTTGGATGATTTCGGTGGTCCAGAATATGTGTTAAGATAGTTGCAATGCTGTGTCTCTGCCAACCGTTTCTCATCAACTCAGGGACAAACAGAAACACCTTCCTCAGTAAAAAAAGTGTTTTTTGTAGGTTGATAAGCTCTTTCGAATTCCATGATTGCGGTCGTTCTGACCTGTCTACAAGTTGAACCATAGTTTGAGATTTGCGTCAAAAACAACAGGCCCTCTTTTCTCTTTTTTTTCTTTTTTTTTTTGCCTTACGTTTCATTTTTTCTATCTGATGTATACATGTATCGTATACTACTTGAAACACCTGCTCGGCATTCTCTTGAAAAAATCTGGCTTGATCAAAACTATTTGTCGCATCTTCAAACAAGGTATATATAAGTGAAACTGTATGAATATTTGAAAAACTATTACCAATATAGCTCCATAAGCTTTGCGCTCTTGTTTTGACTTTTTGCTTCTCATCCAAAAAGTTCTTTGCCTTTTTCTTTAGTTTTTCTTGCTTGTCGTCTTTCAAAGTAAAGGTTGATGTTGATGGCAGCACTAATAACTCTGGGGCATTACGCTCTTCTCTTCTTTCATGTTCCTGTGTAGCTATATGTCTGTCTAGTCGATGTTGAACTTTTCTCGAAGACGTTGATGTCTGCTTCATCTGAAGAAAACAGAAGGAAAAGCCGATATCTATTATTTATTTTTGGATTTTTGAGGACCTGAATTTGACTTTATTAATTGAAGTCTTGTGACGTAGGCAGAATACAGAATTGGTCCTAACTTGAGCAGATTTTCAAACAACTGAACACGAAAGTATTCAACTATTACGTTTAGCTTTAATCTCCTTTTTGAACTATAAAAAGCAGTCAAATACTAATAATATATTCCGCGCTTAACACTTCAGCCTTATAAAACCAAGATAGATTTACCCTTTGAACCGCTACAATTGGCGTTCCCAGCTACTGAATTTAAATAAAATGTCAATAGAAAAGTATACTCTGAACATACCCTTTGCTATAGGGATTATCGTTGCTATATTCAAAACAGTGTATCAGTCTCCTGCAAGTAAAAATTCTATTAAGTAGATGAAGCTTCACATAAGTTTCGACCAACCAATAGAAATCTCTGCATCTTACTAAGAGCAACAAATTGTGTATGGGTTTTGTTGACGCACCTTTAAAATAGCTGTGCATGTGCCTTGCTTTTATTCAAATCAATGATGAGCTTCCCTTTAATATAAAATAAGGATTAAAGCAATACTTTGATCACAGATGCGCCTAATTATTTTTTATATGCAATAAACAGTATTTCGAGCAATAAATCTTAGTAACTTTCACGATGGATAAATGTACAGTTGATTTGTATTTTTAGTTTTATATTCGTTTGTTGAAGCCAATAGATAATTAAGATCCCGCATAACACTGTCTTCAATTCTGTAGAAAAATTACTAAAAAAAACTAGTAAAGCTAATATAACAATAAGGGCCGTTTCGTGCTGTTGAGAGGGGGTTATTTCCATTACTAATAATTGACCAGGCTCACGAAGTCCTGCAAAAAAAAAGCAACTTTGCAGATTTTTCAACAACTAGAAAGTGAGCAGGGTCCCTTAATCCCTACGGGGCATTTTGTTTACTAGGTCTCACATGCGTGCTTCAACAGTTCGTTTTAATAAGTTTAACATTTACTGTTAGACAGAGAGCCTGTTTTGCATTTTTTTGAAATGATATGTCGTAAGTTATTAAAAAAATTCATTATGCTCATTATGAATTGCATTTATGACATGGAAAAGCCTATTTTATCCTATAACATCAACATAATCTTTTATTCATTTGTTGCTCAAATCGGATTAACATAATGCGTTTATGTTTTGTGATGCCCAAATCTCACTGAAGATTCAAAACTGAGCCTATAACAACTAACAACTTATCATTTTAAAAATTCTTTTCTTCAGTTAGTGCTCTGATTACTTTTGGCTTATAAATAGGTACATTATTCATAACAATACACTGGCCTTTCATATCATTTTTATCTAATGTACTCATTACGTTGGTTAGGTGGGCCAAGGAGCGCTCAGTTCTTGTTCCAGATTCAACGTCTATTTTTACTTCTTTAGCTTACGCTTTTCTTTTTTAGAAGTTGATTCTGGTTTTTTAAAATAAATTTTCAAACTCTCCAACTTCTCACAAAGCTTTAGCTTTAACTCATCCAATGCAGCAATAACATTCTTTTTGACACAGTCAACAAGAAGTTTAGAATACCCCTCAATTAATTTTGAACAAGATTTGTTATAAGATCCTGGAGGTCGTTTTTGCGGATTGTTATTATACGTTTCTACATAATACAGGGCAGTACAAATATTAATCCTAGTGACTAAAGCTGCATCTTTGGCAGTGAAACCATCTTCAATGATTGAATCAAAGAACTTTTTAATTTGCTCAATAGTATATCTCCTGTAAGAACCTCGGCTTTTAGCTACATAAATATTAAGCTTTTTTTTTATGGCACTGACTCTACAAAAAGAAATGCATCTCTAAATAAATCTTAATCTTTTATTTCTTTTGGTGTAGCAACATCCATAAATTCGTGTACATAGTACAATGGATTGTCAATTTGTTCTATTTTCTCAACCCATTCTTTACTCAAATTAAAATCAATTTCAATTTTCTCTCCCTCGTCTAATTTCGTACAATCATCAGATGGATTATCCCTATTATTATCTGAAACGATTCCTCTATTGATAAAAAATTCGTCAAATCTCTGCAAGTCTGTTGCAATATATAAACTAAATAAAAGAAAAAGGTAACTGAATCGTTTACAACCTGATGAGTAATTTTTTTTGACACAAATATCTCTTTTAGCTCAGCCCAAAATTTTTCTAGTCCCAACGCAGATTCATATTCCAAAAACAGTACGCGGACAGAAAAGCTGTCACAAGCGCCTTTTTTTCTGTTTCAATGATTTTTGAATTGAAGGTTGATAGAGATTTTAGACCTAACTTTTATTCACAGATAAATAGCTCCAGGAAATAGCTTCCCTATCTTCTGGTTTTCCTCAAGATAAAACATACATATCACAAAAAGTATTTTCAGACCTTGTTTTAGCAAAAAAATGGAAGAAAGTAGAGTATAAATCAGTTGGTGCTTTGAAAACATGCATTTTTTTGGCTGAAGAGCCAGAATCAGGAGTAAGTAAGTTTATGTTCGTACTAGACATTAATCCTCTATTAAAACAGAAAAAATTATGTATCGTACCTATACATTCTGAACGTCATCTATCAATGAAAGAAATAGGTGAGGTTTTCCATCATCTGTCCCGGGAGAACATACAGTATGTGACAATTCACCACTACATATATTCTAATTTTTTTGAAAAAAAAAAAGAAACGACACATTTACTTTAGCAATCTACTCCTCTGACTCTACTATAGTTTATTATCATGTACGAGCAGGTTTCGGTTTAAAAGAGGTTCAAAAAGCATAAAAGCAAAGCAGAATAACTGCTCCCTGGATTTCTTTGTATCTTTACGATTGACGACACATATACAGTCAGTAACAGCTGTCTGGATTTATTGTGTAATAGCTTAATCCAAAATAGTCTATAATTTTTTCTTAAAAAAAGGAGATATCTTTATGTTGCTGACTACCAATATTCGATTCTGGCACACTACGACTGTTTTGAACTAAGGTTTTTTGTGAAGAAGTAAACAATTGATTTAGCCACTTGTAGTCTTTGTTGAGTGGGGAGGTTTCCTGCTTTTCGCTATCTGTCTTTTCTTTTCCTTTTCTTTTATTCGATTCATGTTGGTCTTTAAACAACTTCGGACAATTAAATGACAATGGACTTTTTTGGAAAATCCCTTCCACGATATTTTTTGTAGGCGAAAACATGTTCACTTGATTGACGACAGCAATGCACCGAGACAATTTTTGTTCAGATTTTTCGCACTGTCCTTCTCTTTGGCCATACAGCTTCAGAGAGTAGATTGCTGCAGAGATTACTATTGGATAAGCTGCATACGCCCAAGAAAGCAATATAAAATCACAACACTGGATTTTCTGAAGCAAATCCACTATATGGTTTACGGAGTCTGTGCATTCAAGCACCAGGTTTTTCGAGCCATGTTGGAGCACACTTTCAGTCCTGATTTTTTTTTCAAGGGGTTCATTGAACAGTATCGATAAAGCATAATAAGAAAGTAATAAAAAATCTATATAGCTTAAGAGGTTTTTCTTTTAAAGCTTTCTCTTAGCCCCGCAAAACCATACCTGATGTAAACATAGCTAAATCAGGGCTTTTTGTTTGTGCATTAGCTTCTCTAAAGGGTTTCTTTTTTAAGACTTTCTCTAAATTTTGCTTCCAATCGGAGGGCATTAAATGTATATGGTTAATTGAAGAGTAGTAGTCAGATTCAGAAAAACAGTGTTTTGGTTTTAGTAAATCGAAATCTTTAGACTTAGACTTTAGTGTTTTACAAAGCTGAATCATTTGTATAAATGACCTGTATACAGGCATCGACTCATCTTTGTATATCTCGGCACTTTCTTTATCTAAAGAAGGAAATCGAGGCATGTTTTGATCTTCCAAAGTCATTGAGTCCATTACTTCATTCCAGTCAGCACACTCTAAAGGATATATTTCTTCGCAATACTTTACTGCTGTTAGCGTCTTATGTTTATATGCTCCTTTTACTTCGTCTAATATAACACAAGGCTTTCCAGACCCCATCCTCATCCAGTAATCTATTACGTATAAAAACCACCAAATACGCTGTTTTGTTTGTATTTCGTCTTTCGAAGCAAATGACCGTAAATCCGATGTATTCGGCTCCAAATCTTGAAACTAAATTTTTTTTGTCAGATGCGAACCTTTCTTTGAAGTGTCCACAAGAAACCTTTACCATCTTTATTTTCTGTTTTTACATTTTTGTGTTTTTAATATGAAAAAGATGAGTGTATGCTACTTTTTGCTGTGTTCTACCTACTACAAAATTCCTAAATCGAGAATATTTCCATTTTCTTGAATCCAAATATAGGAGCTGGGTGAGTAGGTGTGCTTGCAATGACGAAATGCTTGGATCATATTTTGAAGCGAAGTACCCTAGAAGCTTTTCTTCAAGAACCGTTTCCAGATCTTTGGGAAAAGTACAGTCTTTTTGAATTTTTGAGCTATCGCAAAAACGCGATATAGTTATATATTTTGCGGTTACAAAGTATATTGCCATCAATAAAATGCTTGAGGGTAAATTGGGAAGTAATCCACGGTATTCTCTTAAGAATAGCTTTTTGTTTACAACGGGTATATGGTTATGAATATGTGCAAAGTACCTAATGGAAATATGTTTAATTTTTTTTAGCAACTAAATACAACTTTTTCTACACTTCTAATAGTTTATCGCTTATCTCCTTATCAATATCTGCGATACTCTTTATGTGGTCGTTTATTTTTCTAAGCATGTCTTTAGACTGAATTGGAGAATTTCCCATAATGCTATCAGTTTCATTTAAGTCGCTAAAATGTTGCCCTTGAATACATAAACTGTTTGCATGATTTGATATGCTTAATTTTATATTAATAGGCATATAAATTCTGTTGAAAATTTCCAAAAAAAGCTTTTCTTTTTCTGGAAGTTGATAGTTGTTTTTTGAACGGTTGTTTTGTGAGCTGTGATCTCCTTTTAAATCAAGCATACCCAAAACCTTTTCGGCAAGCTCCAATTTTTTTTTCAAAGAAGCTACATAACTTTTGAAAACTTAGATGTTTTCCTTGTCTGTTTATTCTTGTTACCCTTTTTTACGTCCCCTTTTTTTTTCCCTAATTTGATTTGATGAGAAAAAGCAAAATTTGATTCCAAGCTTTTTACTTAAACTCAAAGGTACAGTTTTCTTTTGCGAATAGACAGTTTTTACAAGGTCGAGTATCTCCCAAAACAATGCACCTTATCTTTTTAGTTTTACATAAGTCACTAATTTTTTAATAAAATTAATAGTCAACTTTTTTATATAAAATACTTTGGTAACAAATACCAAGCTCTCTTGTTTCTCTTGAAAAGATTCAGCGGTTGATCTTTCTTTGGAAGAATAGGGATATGGCTCATTGTATTTGTTTATTTTTGCTTTGATATCGAGCTCTCTTTTGAAATTTTTCTAAAATAAAAGTCTCCATTTATAGCATTACGCTTGGTCCAAGCAATGCTTTTTGTTTAACTTAAGCAAATCTTATATAATGCATGTCATCCTCCGCAACGGACTATGAATACATGTTTTTGAGACAAGTCAATTTTTTTTAAAAAAAAAAAATAAAAACTGCATTGTCTAGTGAACTTCTTTTATCTTATATAAAAAATTCCCAAAGAAAGCTCAAAACGGCTCTATTATTGAATCAGTAAGCTCTTTATCCTATCCTGGGTTCGTCATTCCTTTTCTAAAAGTGTTGTTTCCGAGTTGTGACACTGCTCTAAACTTAACTTGTTTAACTTTAAAGCTTTTTCGCTTTATATCATCTTCGTGTAAGAGTAGCAAAAAAAAAAAAAAAACCCCTCTAGAAACGAAAGTAAGCTCTCGAATATATAATTGTGCTCCAGAAAAAAAATTGCTAAAGCCGTTACATATCACTTTCAAGTAACTGCAGTCAATTTCACTTGTTTATTGTGGTCTTTGAAGTCCAGAATTTAAGTTGAGCTGAAGTATTGAGTTTCTAATTTGTTTTCTTAAAAACTTGAGTTGATCGCAAATAGTTGAATGCTTGCAGTAACCATCCTAAGAACAAAATATAACAAAAAGCCACAGATGCTTTAAACATGGCGCATGCTTCATCCATAGCAGTTACCCACGGGTAAACAATTGGATTGTTAAACACAATCTTCCACTGCATGTAATCAGTCCAGGTGCATTCCAAAGCTGAGCCGTTAACCATAATATCAGCGCCAGGTATCTCTGGCAATACTGCTGCAAGAAAAGTAATGAAAGCAACAAAGAATACGGAAGTCTGCATTGTTTTAGATGGGAGCCATGCTTTGTACTTTGGACTGGAGTCTAACGACAGTATTGTACTATAGATAGTTGCAGCAATGGTGGGAATAAACATGTAGACAATTGTAGCAGGATAGGCAAATGTTTGAAAGTTGCCTTTTATTATTCCCGTCGATAAGTAAATACATATATATGTTTGTATATATGTATTCAAAAATTCCAATACAAAAACTCACCATAACCGGCAGCCTCCCCACCATTTATCACAAATGTTTTGATCTTTGAAGATACACCAACTAAAAGTCCAAAAAGGATAACACCAACTAAAGTGTTCCATATGTGGATAATCTGTATTAAGCTCAAAAAAAGCTTCATTGAACTTCAACTAGAAACAGGAAGCCAAATAGAAAAAAGAAAGGGCAAACACAAAACGTGCCAAAAAGGCGGGCGTAGAAAAGGAGAACACTGTGACACCTTAATTAGATGTTTTCAGATCAAGCCCATTTTGGTAAGAAATCCAAAATATATACTTATTAATGTATAGGCAATAAAAAAACAAACGACTGTTCTCAATTATACATACATATATTAAGTTTTGGCCTTCTTATGCGCTATCACTTAAGAACTGTGGATATGTCCTAACTAAAAAATGCACCTCAGCAGAAAGCTTAACTAAAGAGAAACGTTTAAAATAATACGGTTCCCTTTTCTTTTTTTTTCTTTATTGTTTTTAAATCTAATTAACCTTGGCCAGCGATGTTAAGCATTGAAATGCTACATTTGCTTTATTTTCTTTTTCTTTTTTGTAATGAAACTATCTAGTAAAACTAATAAGAATGTATAAACTAAGTGTATTTAAATGGATTGAGTGGTCTAAATCCTTTACAAAATTTTTTTTTTTTAGTTTTAATGAAATATATATATTAAGACTCCTTTTCTTTAATATGTTTAAGACGTTTCTCAAAGAAAAGGAGAGTTCAAATGTGTAGTAAACATATGAGATACAACGCAAAGAAATTTAAACTTTCTTAGTTGTATCCGCTGAGTACGTTTTAAGAAATTTCATATCATATTTCTGTCATCATAGAAGACAGTAACAAGCTCAAACGAAAGTCCGTCTTTATCTTTCGTTAGACAAAATACTCGTGAACCAATATCTAACTAAGATCTGGTACACCTAAAACGTGCAGACATAATATATTGAATATCTGCTACATGGAGATAGCATTTATTTCAAACCAGATTATTCCTTTGTAGCAACTACCCTTAGAATGGATATCAATTTTATTCCACCACTAAAGATCGTAAAAACAATACCGTGCTCAAAATTGCCGGAAATAAAAAAACACCCCTGAATTGCCAATACTGTGTAAAAAGTATGATTGAGTATTTTTTAATATAGTGCTAATCTACAAGGCTTACCTTATTGATAACTTTAAGACAGTAAAAAGAGCTCTATAGACTATTGTAACACTATAATGTACTTCTACCGAAAGATCTTTGGCTGTAAGATTAAATTTAGTTGAACTAGTGAATTTAGACTGAGGCCACATTAACAATACAGAAGAACCCAGTCATTGTTGGCTTTTCAATCTATAGTTCTTCTTAAACAATAACTACACTGATAAATAAAATGCGCTTTTTTTGTGTAAGTGTATCCGATTTTGTTAAAGCATTGATGTTTATTTTTTTATTTTCAAGCTCTTCATCTTTGACTATAAAGTGTCTCTTAAAGAAAAAGTTTTCAACAGTGTTTAAGGATTTTCAGATGCTTTTTAAGAGGTTAATCCCTTCTTTCTAAGAAAAAACGATACAATATGTGCAGCAAAAAATAAGTTTTATGTCATAGAAGTTAGAGAGCTTTAAATAAGAGGCTGTTTTGTAATGAATTTAAAAGTAAGTCAGAGTACTTTAAATCGCATTCTGTAACTGTTAATTTTTTGTTTTTTTTTTTTCATCTTTTTTTTTTACACATTAGAAAATAGATGGCTGACTAATCGTGCTTGAATTTTAAGCGTAAAAGCAATGCTAAAGAAAGAAGGGCCATTTTTACTTTCCTTATCAAAAACATAACACTATAGAAGAGGCAGGCAAAATCGCTTATTGTTTCAAGCCATTACATAATACTTTCTCGTGTGCAGGAAAAAAGGAAAAAAAACAGAGACAGATGTATCATATAAAATAATATGGCACTAACACTGCCTTTTATTGCTTGTTTACTTGCTCCAAAAACAAAAACAGACAGAGAGACATCCCAAATGTCTTGAATTTATACATCTTAATAAAGAAATAACATCTCAATAATCTACATGAGCTAAGAGAGACGTACTAAATTATACCTCATTCACACAATCCAAGGGATATTTAATAATATCTAAAACAATATATATGGTAAGATATGTCTATCTATACAGCCACTTCAAAACCTTTGGTTTTTTGTTTCTTTTTGAAATACTCACATATTTTAAATACGCCTCAATATTTTAAATGTCAAGATATTCTCAAATATAAGAAATTGCTTATTTTGGCTAATCTAAGAACAATAAGAAACTATTGTAGATAGAGGCATCTCTCTAAGCTATGCTTAATTATTACGAAAACACTAGACGTCAAAGCAAACACAATGGTGGAAAGGACACAAGATACTGAACTTACTGTTAAAAATGGACAACAGTTATTTCCTTAAAGAAAAAAAAGATTTGAGATATATACAAAACTCTTTGAGTTAAGGCATCCCTTTAAGGAAGTTTGCACCTTGAAAGAATGACCTACATTTCCCCCCAAAAAATTGTTTATATCCCATTTAGAATTCTTTTAGCACGATTATTGATTTGGAGGCTAGTGCTCGAAAAAAAAAACAATCGTCAGTAGTCAGTGTGAGTTCTTGTATTGTTGATGTATCTTGTTTACAAAAACACCATTTTTGAGTGATATTAGATACAGTTAATGTTTTGGTAAGTTACATAGCTTTATTTTATGAAACGAACAAATAAAATATTTAACATACATGTATGTCTCTTCAGCAAAAATAACAATTTTGTTATAACAGTGCACAGATTGGATTTATGATTTTAAAATTGAAATTTTTTGAAAAACGGGTTTTTGGTTCTAATAAAATGCTTAAAATCGATATAGCATTCTATAGCGCAAACTATACAGTGCTTCCAAAATCGATATCGCGTTTCATAATACAAAATATACAAAAGTGTACGACTTTGGTTTTGGAAATACTGTATACAACATTAATTTCGGAAATATTCTATGGACGTAGAAAAATGTCGTCATTCAATTTGTGTATTTTTAGAATATATTTTATTCACTTTTCAAAAGGCCCAGTTTCAAGGCTCTATATTTAGAATTGCCCCCTCTATATTAGTGTGCCTGTAGATCGCTATTGTACTACACAGAACTTTAAAAGGAGAAAATATACAGTGTTTCCAAAATTGATGTCGTACATTTTTGTATAATTTGTATTATAAAACGCGACATTGATTTTGGAAACACTGTACACGAGAACCGCCTTCTTGTATACCTTCCGTATGGAAGCTGTGACACTGCTTTATAGCGTTGGTCAATATAAACGAATATTAAGTGTCACCCTACAGAGCGCTTTATTGCATCGATCGCAAATTGAAATCAAACACCAGGGTCTCAAGAGTTTATCATTGCGAGTACGAAGTTACAGAGAATATACAACTGTTCCAAAAAATAACATCCTATTTTTATCTAATCTTTACTGCAAAATTGTTATACAAAATATACAAAAGATGGCATTTAGGTACAACATCCATTTCCCAAGGTGTTATACAGCACAACAGATGGGGCTGTGAAAAGCTACATAAAAACAGATTTAACACTAATTAGTAAAAAAAGACAAAGGCCTATTAAAAAGGAGCCTAGCAGTTTGTATTTGTATTTTATTTCTTAGATGGAGTACAATAAGCAGCCTTCTGATTAGTAACTCCTAGAGTATTCGTATAAAATGGCATAGAATTGATCTGTATAAAAAGCAAGCCTCGTAATATTGGAAGGCTTTGGTGTATTCTAATTTTCAAATCAAATACCATATGATACTCATACATATTCGAAGTGCAATATACTTTTATGGCATGTAAAAATCTACATTTAAATTTGTGGTTGGTATTGGCGAATTCAGCAAAACAAAAAAAAAACTACGGAATTAAACCTTAGCACACTAAGATATGTCTAGAGCTCAATTTACTTTTCTACGGTTCAAAGCAAACTGTTTTCTATAACATTGCCTAGCCGTAGAATACTTTCATTTTTCATCATTTTAAGAGAGTTTGTTTGTTATCAAACCTAAAAATTTCATTAAGTCTACAGATATGGGCCTTTATACATCCTTTGTTTAAATATCTTGAAAATAGCTACTTGAAACATAATAGCAGAGTCACTGAGTGCTGGCATACAGACTCATCAAATACTCAGCTGGCATAACTTTCTTTTAATAAACATTATTGAACTAAAGACAGCGAGCTGTAAACATCTGAGTACCTTCATGATGAAAATAAAACCGCTCAAAGTATATACACAAAATCTTGCAGGTACAATATTTGCCCATAAAGCACCGCAAAAAATAGTCGTTTTTACAGCCAAGAAGAGAAGAAAAAAAAGCTGCCCAAATAATGTGTAGCCTATATCAGTGGGTCTTTGTAGACAGTAATAAGTGGCTAACAAGTATATATATATATATATATATATATATAGTCTTTTGGCCTACGAAGTTCGTAACTTTTACTATTATAGTACTTTGCAGAGTTTTTAAAGCATTCTTTATAAAAAAAAAACACTGTTGGCAAGTCTCCGAACTTCGGCTGAACATATCAATGTAAAATTATGTTTTATCTTAAGGCGCGTTATGTTTAAATAGATCTTGTATAATAGCGATGTTTGCAAAAATCAAAAAACTTCGATACTTATTCCCCAGAGAAAAAATGAAGCCAAAATGATTAGCACGAAGTACACATTTAAGAAAAAAATTAGTGAAAGTGAAGCATCCTCATTTAAAAAAATATGTATTGAACTGTCAACGGAAGCGAAGACCGAATTTAGGAAGGCTTTAGAACAATACTAATACCAACGAGAATGTGAATATTTATATCTGTATAACTTAACTGGTATTGTCTTTTTTTAAAAATAAAAAGTTCCAATATATTTTGTAATGCCTTAAGACTTAGTGGAGTAGTGTTATCTCAAAAAACGAAACCAATCTTTTTTACGAGGTTTTACTATCCTTTAGTATTTTTTACTTCAAGCATATTTCAAAAGAATAAAAAGACGGAAAAAAACCGTAATATACATAAGATAGTAGATAAGAATTTGATTCTATATCTCGTGTTTTAGTGCCACTCGTAAAAACTGTTGGATTTCAATCAAACACCATCTCTTGTCGCTGCTTTAACTATAGCTTTTAATTTTACAGCTTTCTAAACAATTTGGAGCTTAGTGGTACATTTTTTGAAAACAAGATGAAACGTTATAACTAAATTCAAACAAAGGCTGGATTTCAATTTAAATGTGGAGCCAAAAAAAAAAAAAAAACAATAACGTTTTTATACAATAGACTCTATTTAGGAAATCTTGCTTAGTCTGAAATTTCAAAAGTGATAGTAACTGCGGTACAGAAGCTCCCAAGGAAGTTGCTCACAACTTCAGTCAGCTAATAAGCCATTTAAAAAGGATCTTAATTGAGAACTTAGATTTAAAAAACTGGGTAATTATTATCTAAAGCTCTCTATGAGTTCATCAGAAATACAGTTTACATCTTTGTGCGTTTCATAAAAAAGGCACCTTTGTATTAACCAGCTCGTTTTTTTGGTTTGGCCCTTGAAGCTTTTCAAAAAGATCTTAGTGCCATTTGGTTTTATGACTAAGAAAATGCTTACAGAGACTCGTAGTTGTGATATTCTATTATATAAAGCAGAAAGTCAATGCATGTATTATGGTTATTGAACAAAATATGCAAATATAAGCACACAATTTCATTAAGTACGCAAGCTAGCTCGTAGAACGTGGTAAGTTTTCTCCTAATCGTTGCTTTTGTGAATTCTTTAGATTGCGTTGATTGTCAGCATTCGTCTTAACGAAAACTTTGGTTGCTTAAGATTTTAGGAATGATATCGAGCATAAACCAATTGAAGTAAGCCAAACAGTGAAGGGAAACAACAAGGACTACTACTATTTATACCCTGAAAAGGTGAATTTAAATAAACGGTCCTTAGATACGATGGAACTTACAACAGTTTCTACCAGCTTATGAAGCCCAAAATGCATTAATAAAAATTGATGAATTTTGTAACGATTTTTTCTATTGTATTTTGCTATTATTGTCCATTACTAATACAACTGCTTGAAGTGGGCCCCTTTCAAAAGTAAACGTCTTGTATTTCAAAAGGTGTTTATATCAAGCTTTTGATAAGCATTAATGAAACTTAGTCTTGTCGAAATTATGTTTAATGTTCGTTTAAGCCTACTTGGTTTAATGCTTTATTTATTTTAAAAATGTACGGTATGGTTATATTGCAAAAAAAAAGAAAAAAAAGGTGTTTATTTCAGAGAATATGGTGCACTATAGCTTTGATCTCAAAGTCTCTATTAAGATTTTTTGGGCTTTTGACTGCATTTTTGCTAGCCTAAGTTTTACACTTCAGTAATTTTTGCAGCACATTTTCTTTTTAATACTCCCAAAATTGCAGACTACGTTTGTGTTCACAAAATTGCCGCTAAGCTTTAATCGGCATAATTTGCTACCATTCATTTCATCATTTGATTTTTGAGTAACTCGACATAAAAATAAAACATTAGAAGTCTGAGAAACAAATGTTAATTGGACATGTCAAATCGTAATAAACAGAGACTTTTAAACCTTTAGTTAATTTACATTTACTTTTGAGCAAAACTATTCATAACCTAACCGGCCTGATTTTTTATACTTTTACTATAGGGAAGTCATGCGTGCCATTTGAGTTGATACACTGCTTGGCAAGCGTTTTTTCAAATAGACAAGTCAACTTGCGATTTGCAATAAGCTGTGTGTAACGTGGAAACAAATAACCAAAAAAAAAGAAGATAAAGGCCTTTGTAGCAAAAATAGAGATTAGAAAGGGGCCTCTTTGCCCAATCAATTTTATTCAAAGTGAAACCACTATGTATAAGCGCTGAGTAGATACAGATTACGGAGAAAATTCTTTTTAAACTAAAAATAAACTGTCTATTAGACAACAATCAGAAGCAAGCGCGTTTTCTCTCTTTACTGTAGCAAGAACTTTTGTACATATGGTATATGCAGTGTTCAAAAAAGAACAAAGGTGTATAAAGCATGGTTTAAACAGGTATATCGGTATGCATTGAGAATGTAGCTTTGTCCTACATGTTCTCCATGTATAGAGCAATGACTTGCTTTGAAAGCATCATTTCACATAGACTTTTCATATCCCTTAGCAGTGTCTTTGGTAGTGAAAAAAAGATGGTTAGGTATGGTGATCATTAAAGATGCTCTCCTGGTCCTCTAGTAGAAGTTTACTGCTTTTTTTTTGCCTAGTTTGTACATATTAACTAATGAAGCAGTAGTAATGATCTCCTGAAAAAGCAGTGTAATGTAAATCAATTCGGTGTATGGAAGTATTTGTCTTACGATGTCTGCTTTTTTATTGGAAAAATACGTTAACGTATTTCTATCGGACATTAGTGAGCCTCTCAATGTTTCTTTGTAAATTTCATCGTATGTTTTGGCTTATTTGATTTGACTTCAGTAATTTTTTTTCTAAAAAAAAAACCGCAATATATTGCCCCTGAATCTATATTGCGTTCTCTTTTTTTTTTAAAAAAAAGAGAGCGTGACATGAATTGCAACGTTACTAAAGAACACACACCGAAACAGCGTGTCTTTATACAATTATAATGACCGTCAGGATACTTTTTTATTGCAGCTTGATGCTTCATCCGTCTTGTTCACGGAGAACCTTCCTTGTCGACTCTACATTGCTACATGGTAAAATTAACATCGTCCAAGACTCTTGCTATTTTTGTTTCTTTTTTGCTGCAGTAGCGCTAGTTGTGTTTGTTCTACCATGGAAAATCCAATTAGTCTGTATGTACTTTGACTGCATTTATTTTATGAACATGGAACACAGTCTAGCAAGATTATGTTTTTAGTAAATAATGATTGTCACAACAAAGACGTTAATCAATGAACATATTTGCCATAAGAGAGGGGATGCTACGTTATCAAATTCCTATTTGAACATGATTATTTCCTTTATCTTACCTCGCTTAATAGCCTATAGTTTATATTCGACCGTATCCTCCCCACTGTAAACATAATATTTATTTAAACTATGCCACCTGATTTATCATCCTTAACTCTTATTAAATTCCTATTAGACTTATACCATTATCAGTGCTATCTTCCTGTTTGGTGTAATAAATGTGAGTATGAGAGAAATAAGAAATGTTAAGAAGGGTTGTGAACGCAGTTATTTCAAGGTACTACAGATGGCTATTGTCTACGGCCCACCAGTGATAAGTTGGATATTATGGGTGGATCCCCTAACATGAATAGCTTCTATATCATGATAGACAATCTTCCAGTTCAATCCCCTGATGCAATTGATCCTGCCATAAATGAAAGAAAGTATATACCTCTCTACCTTTCTCCCTACTGACCTGAGCTAAATCCTATCAAGATCTTCCGAAAGTTTTTAAAGATAAGAGTAAAAGGAGACAAGTCAAGTAATATGATAACTATTACTTCCAGAGTTATTGAAGGAAGAAAATATGTCCCAATTGAGCACTTGTAAAATTCTAACTAGCATTTCATCGATATTTTTCCTAAATGCCTCAATAAAAGTGGTTGATTTATTCTCAAAAAGCTGGGCAAACTGGCTTCAAATGCCTGATCAAACTAGTCTCATTGTTTTGGGTAATTTAATCTCACACAAATATCCAAAACAATTCAAAAAAGTGAGAGGATTTTCCAAAGATTCAGTAAATTGAGAGTGAAAGTACAGTACTAATTTTTCTTGTAAACATGAATCGCTAAAGCTTAATTTATTTTAAGTTTTTTGTATGGCTATAAGCTCTCTGAGAAAAAAACTAGGGTGTTGTCTCACGAAAAAAAAAGGAGATTTTGTCTCCTATTTTTCTGTTGTGCTCGAAACTATACAGGGTTCAAGAAGTACCTTCAAAGCAGCAATGTTGATCCTAGAACTTATAGCATACCTTGAAATAACCAGTAAGCTACTATTCATAATTCTTCTATCGTATGTTTTTTGGTTTCTTTTATAAAGTAAAATATAGTTTGATATGAATATGTTTTTTTTTCAACGATATGCCGCATTTCCTAGAGTGGTTTTGCATTTTAAAATGGAAAACAAACATATGCACAGGCTGCTTTTTTTTTAGATGTGTATTATATCTTGTTGCACATGTAAACTGATCCGCCATTTCCCAGTGCTTTCAAACACAGATTGTTTTAGCATACGTGAGTGTTAAAACTTTTGTGGTACAAGAGGAGTTGTACTGCCAAAGTAAAAGGAGTTTCTCGCAGCCAGGACCATTGAATTCCTAATTACAGACAAATATCGATTGTAGATAAAAAAATCGATAGCCATTATTTTTTAATAAAAGAGTAAAAAAGAGTATATAAAAAACACAGTATTGGAATATAGGTGCAGTCCGATTTATTTATTTATATACTATTTTATACTTCATTGGTCTTGAGAATATTAAGACGCTTTTAATGAAAAAAGGGCTTGAAATATTGTGTGTAATACAAAAGTGAGACATTTTGGTTGGCTACATTTTTTTTTTAAAAAAAAAAATTTCATGCTCCACAATCACCAAGCTAAAAATGGGACACCCATGGAAGCCAAAAGCATATGCAGGAAACATCTTTTTTTTAGAGGCCGACAGCCATTATATCCGGCGCACGGTAGAGGAAAAACGTATATATAGAGCGCGTTTCTGCTAGAAACTTTTTACATTATTCATTCAATCAATCAAAGCGAGTTTTATACTCTCGAACTCTAATCTTTCCTTCTCATACTCCTCACAGTTCTTTTTTTTTAAATCGAAAATGGTTTCATTCATTTCTATTTCTCAAGGTGTAAGCCTCTGTCTTCTTGTCTCTTCAATGATGATGGGATCTTCAGCTGTTCCTGTTTCTGGTAAAACTGGCGCTTCTGATTCCTCTGTATCTGTATCTGGCAACTTTACTCTCCCTCCTGTTATTCTAGTCGTTGTTCTCCTCCTTCTGGAAAGAGGCTAGCAGCGATCTTAGCTCTGAACCTTATTTCATCAAGAAAAACACTGATTGGTATGCTTCTCATGGTGGAAACATGACCCAATCAGCAAACGTGATGATAATGAAGTTGGTGGTATGACTTTGGATTTGCCTGAAAACGTCCCTGCTATCCCAAAACTTCACCAAGATGGCTCCGTAAAACCTGCCACTGCTGCTGAAGTCCAAAACTTACCAAGTATGCTGGTGTTGCTGCTACAGCATACTGCCGCAGTGTTGTTCCTGGTAACAAGTGGAATTGCAAGCAATGTAAGAAGTGGGTTCCCGATGGCAAGCTTATCACTACATTTACTTCCCTTCTTTCCGACACTAATGGTTATGTCTTGAGAAGTGACAAAGACAAGACTATTTACCTTGTTTTCCGTGGTACCAATTCTTTCAGAAGTGCTATAACCGATATTGTCTTCAACTTTTCAAACTACAAGCCTGTTCGTGGAGCAAAGGTTCATGCCGGTTTCCTTTCTTCTTATGAACAAGTAGTAAACGATTATTTCCCTGTCATGCAAGAACAATTGACTGCTTACCCTGGTTACCAAGTCATTGTTTCCGGTCACTCTCTTGGTGGAGCTCAAGCATTGCTTGCTGGTATGGACCTTTATCAGCGTGAATCAAGATTGTCTCCCAAAAACTTGAGTATTTACACCATTGGTGGCCCTCGTGTTGGTAACCCTACCTTTGCTTACTACGTTGAAAGCACCGGTATTCCTTTTTATCGTACAGTTCACCAAAGAGATGTTGTCCCTCACGTTCCTCCTCAAGCATGGCTTCCTCCATCCCGGTGTCGAATCTTGGATTAAGTCTGGCGTTAATAACGTTCAAATCTGTAACTCCAATATTGAAACCAAAGACTGCAGTAACTCAATTGTACCCTTCACATCTCTTCTCGACCATCTTTCTTACTTCGGTATTAACGAAGGCAGCTGTTTGTAAAGCACTTGATGTCTATAATACTTTTTTTAATAAATCAATATAATTTTAATACCTATAAATGTTTATCTACGCAATAGACTTGGTGCATATTGTACCTTGTCGATATCTAGTAGAGGGAGCGATAAAATTTCACATAAACTCTTGAAAGTAAGGCTTACTAAAAGCCTAAGTTCATGTGAAATCTCCATGCATGATTTTTTGATGTGTCCTCCGTGGTCGACTGGTTTTGCATTTCTCGTTCCTGAGCACAGTCTAAACTCACGAAAATGGTGTCAGTCCAACCCTTTCACATGCGTTTGTGTCACCAAAGTATTAAAAAGTTGTTGGGTTGTACATCCCCAAAATAACAAAATTGCGTAAAACATATATAAAATTGACTTGTGGCAGAATAACCAATGCTCTTACTGCTTCTCCTTTTGTCCTTATTATTTGTACAAATTGAATGAGCATTTGTTTATATCACTTTAAAAAATTTGCTAAAAATGTCAATGTGCTTTATATTGGTAGTAGCTTCAAAAAAATCTGAGCTTATATCTACAATCTGCTGATTGCCAAGTTGTACTAAATTGAGACATGCATATTCCCAAATTTTGAATTTGGATTAAGCGGGAACTGTCATTGCAATAGCCAAGTGGGAACATGAATTATTTTTGGATAAAAAAAACTTAATTAGAAGTTGTACCAAAACCCTTTAAACAGCGTTTTGTTAATTCAGCTACCAAGTCAATAAATATATCCCCTAAGTGTACTTTTGATGAATGTAACGCGCAACAAGCGACCCAAATGTACATTGTAAGACCAGACACGCAGTTCTGCGTAGTAAGCTTAAATCTATACGAAACCACGTAACGTAGCGTACACTGAACTTTTTTGTCAAAGCAAATCCTCCTGAAAAAAAAAGACTTCACCAAACATGGCTTTACATGTGACCAATTTATTTTGGCTATAGGTATAAACTTCTTTATTCTTAAGATCGGTTGATAACATATTTATGTAGCATAACCCTTGGTTGTTGGAATAATGCACAGCAAGGTATTTTATCCGCTCCAAAAAAACGTTATTCAATTACAATACTTAAGTTCACTCCTGACTTTTAAACGAGTATAAACGCCGAAGACAGAAACATACGACAATGAATTTTTTCCAGTATCAAATTTTGTAATGTCATATACATTATACAGTTAAAGACTGTAGAGCACTTCAAATTAAAATTTTGAAGTCAAACAAATGTGCAAAAAACTTTAGAAAAGTGAGAGTTTTCGTTATTAAAAGTCAAAGATACTGTTTTCATATACTATATAACAGCTGGCTATATATATATATATATATAACAGCTGGCTATATATATACCTCTGTAAAGTGTATAACTCGAAAGGCGCCAGTTAGTAGGTAAAAATTTTCTTTTTTTTATTCGCATATTTGAGAGAGAAATCAACCACAACCCTTTAATTATAGTTTATATGTATCGGTAAAGCATGTATCTTTGCTTAGTTTTGTATATGTAAACGATAAATACTGAGTAAAAAAAATTAGTAAACCATATCTCAAAGAAAACTTTTTACAGCTAAACTACTTCTGTTTTATTTTTGTTCTTAACGTAAAAAAAGAACAAAGGGTGAGTATGTACAAATTCCATATCTCTTTGTGTGGATACTTATACCCATAGCTTCTCAAAATTTATTATTACTATCTGTTCTATTTATTCTCTTTTTTTTATTGGAAAGCAATTTTCAAAAAACAATGAATTCAAATGAATGCCGCTAATAAAATATTTATTTTTTAGTTTAGGAGCCTTGAAGCTCTATTGTTTTTGATTTTATAGATATGAAGCATACTTCTCTGCCATTGGTAGTAAGCTGGTTTTTTTTTTCGGTCTGTTTAAACATCCTTCGTTTTTTCAAAAAAAAAAAAAAAACCCCTATTATTGAGCCAGTTCTTGGTAACAAGTTTTTGGTTCTTTTTTGAGTTGCAACAGGCTAAATGTTAGATATCATCTTTTGATATCTTCATTTGAAAGCGCATTCAAGACTCTTTCTTAAAGTAATTTTTCTTTTACAGTTAATTATAAACCATTCGAATCGAAAAATATACGCACCGGTATGAGAATACATACCTCAAGTCTTGATTATATGTATTTCAATAAATATAATGTTGACTTTTAAAGCACATATCTTTAACTAAATAACAATATTCTTTGAGCGACAGTCCAAGTGCAGAAAGAATTCACTTTACTACAAGCACAGACCTGTTGAGTTGACTGTTGGACAAAAAGCCTGCACGACATCGAATTCCAAAACAGCAGGTATATCTATAAAGCACCTGTACTACTTAACCTTCCGAGTACTGGGATATGTTCCTTAAATGGAAAATTCAGTTTGATGGAAATGGTCTATGCTCCGATAGCATTGGATCGGATATTCAATATAACAAAACTGTCCTATAATGATACTCTCCGAGTCGGAAGTGCCTGACGTACGCCTCCAGGAGGTAGTCTGAAATTGTGTTCCTTAAAACAGTGTTTCGAGTTCAGATTCGGATTTTTTTTATGGATACTAAAGACAGTTTTTTTGGACTTTTTTTTGGACTTTTTTTTTTGGCTTTTACGATGCTTATTTCAGATAAGACATAGATTTTACAGACTTACCTACTTTTTTGGTCAGATGTATTATGTTTTTGTATTTGGGGTTTTTTTTTCTAATTGTAGTTTTCAGATCAGCAAGTTTGCTCAATCATATGACATTGTAAAATTTTGAAAGACTATCTTTCCTTTAAATTAGGATTTGTTCTTTAGAAATAAAGAGGCCCTAAAATACAACTGAGCCTTTTGTCTGTCCTTGAAAGCCCTCTACAGATACGGTTTTGCATGCAGTGGTTATTCTTGAGATTAGCTTATCATTTTCAAATAAAGGACAATCGATTTTCACACAAAATGATCTTGAACCAATATTCGTCTATTTTTTTCATAAAGTGTAAGCATGGCAGTATAAATGGCGGTTTATAGGGACTTTTGATCACAATAAATTCAGAACAGTGAGTTCTAAAATTATTCATAACAATGTGTTTCTTTTGTTTATCCAAAGTGTTCATTTTTTATCCGATAGATCCAAAGATACAGTAAGAGGTGTTGACTTTATCGATCTTTTTTTTTTAGCGCGTTACTGTCTATGTTCAATTTTCTCTTCTTTTCGTTGTCATATAGCGAAATTTTTTTAATCTTCTCATCGATTGGTTTCAAGGGGTCTACTCAGTAAAAATTAATAACTTTATGAAGATGTACTCTCAATAGTTGAGACATTAGCACTTTTTTTCTTGGGGATTCTTATTACTGCTGGTTCATCAGTTTTTGATCACTTACGGACTCTTGTTTGACAACTATTAAAGTCGACACTTTTATAGTTTAGAATGCTGTCCAAGTAGTTCCACAAAAAAACACAATACGACTAGAGTATACTGCACTCATACGCAAAACATACGGGTATTTTTTTCTTCAAGCCTACTTTTCTACAGTCATATATACCGGGAAAAACAAAAAGGGTGATACACTTGATTTAGGTCCAGATTCTGAAGATTTTATCCATACAAGACAAACTTAGTATTGTAAGGCGACAAGGAAACTCTTTGGGTCGAATCGATATAATAGCTCAGTTATTGAAAGTATGTATATTCCCTATTTATACTGTGTAGATTTAATACATACACCTTAATAATACAATTAATTTGTAAGTGTTTCTATACAAACATTTAGGTTGTTCGTGATTAAAGTTTCAAATGTTTGTTTCAAACGATTGTTTATTTTACACCATTTTTTGTAAATAAAAAAGGAGACTTATACTACCCTTGTATAAGTATTTTTTTGTAAATATATTTGGACTTGGAATACTAAAAGTTCTTTTGATAGACATTTATCCAAAAATTTCTTTGAATGTTTAATTCGATCTCGACAACCTTACACAGTAACAGTAGCTCATACAAAATTAATTCTGGGCGTAAGCTGATCTATATTAGATACTTGACATCTTCTAACGCTTTCTTGATCTTTATCCAATGCTTCTTCAAAAGGATTGAGAGATAACAAGTAATTTTTTAGAAAGAGAAGTTTATAAACGCTTTTATTAATCACCTCTACAGAAAAACTAGAGTTGATAATTCTCTGATTATTTATTACAACGAATACTGATTTTCTAATTACAAAATCTAAAAAGTAATTTCTATTAGTCTGAGAAACAAAAGTGTGTACCTGGATTTTTGTTTATACAGTACAATAAAGAGTAGCCCTCTTTTTTTTTTTTAGGATAGCTTGGATTCCGCATATGCTTTACTTCAAATCTAAACGCTTGGCAAAGTAAATTACGGCAACCAAGCCCTGTAGTCTTAGGTGGTACACAAATCAACCAATCACAACTTTTTATTGGCCGGAAATGCGGACTACAAGGTTCCATAGTCCACGCTACCATTATTGGTCCTATTTCTTTCAGCACATCGAAACCTGATATTATTAATGTTGATATAAGAGAAGAAAATCTTAGCGTATGTATTGACAGCTCTATTGTTTTTAATCAAATCAGCCGTTTAACTCAATGAAATTTTGAAGTTGTCGCTAGTGCGGTTTTTATTTAGTAATTGGTCTTTCAAAAAGAGTATGAGGTTTTTCAATTATAAGGTGCACTTTGTACCTCATTTAAACACCACAGCCATTGAGCTGTTTCCCATGGCATATATTTTGTAGCTTTTAAAGTATATTTTTGGTGTAACAGAGAAAAGAGTATATAATCTAGTAACAACTTCATTGTTTGTGCTTTTTTTTGTACAAATCACAGACATCTCAAATAATGGAAGGAGATACAGAAAGCGTGGTTGAAAGCACAACCTTAAGAATCTTTCATTATACTCCTAACAAACCACTTGCTATTGTCAGTCTGGTTACCTATTTTATGTTCATGGTTTACTTTAGCTTCAGGATCTTTAGAACAAGAAGTCGCCGTTTTTTGTATATAGTACCTTTCACTGCTTTTATGGAGCTGGTTGGATACCTAATTCGAATTCTCTGCGTTGAATACACTACTATTGCCCGATATGCTACCATGCAGCTGTTTATACTACTAGCGCCAAACGCTTTAGCTCTAGTCAATTACAAAACCATTGGAGAAGTGATTAGGTTATCTGAAGTTAAAGGCTCACCTTTCTTTTTACGCTCTAAATTTGTCACTTGGTTTTTTTTTGCAAGCGATGTTTTTTCTTTTTTGCTTCAAGGTTCTGGGAGTGGTCTACAAGCTACTGGAGGAAAGTCTGCTGATACAGGAAAGTCAATTATTCTTGCTGGACTCTTCATTCAGCTAATATTCCTGGCATGTTTTGGTGCAATTGTGATATACATCAGCCGCAATGACAACTATGTTTTCTACGTTGAAGGTCAGACAGCTCATAAAAAACATCTTATAGCTTGCATGTCGGTTACGTTTATCTTTATCTATATCCGGTCTATATATCGCGTTATTGAATTTTCTACAGGCTATGATGGCCCTGTTGCTAAAGCAGAATGGGCATTTTATGTATTCGATACTCTGGCTATAGCCATTTGCTTTATTGTATATGCTGTCTATTTCATTGGAAACTATCTTCCAAAGTGCAAAGATTCAGAGCAAGCCTCAACGCGCTCCATTTCTATAGATTTTACAGAAGCCAAAAAATTTCATTCGCAAAACGTATAAAAATAGTATAAAAATACTCGAAAAAAGCTAAAAGCTTTATGATTAATATACGCTAAAAAACAAACACAAAATAAAACATTAGATTTCTGCTAATTCAATTCTAAAAAGTCTGTCTCTGAAACACAATCAGTAATGCGTTACTGAAAAAAGAGAAAAAAGTTTAATAATTGATAATTGAAGCCTGCTCGTAATTTAAGCAGCAGGGAAGCCGGCCTTTGCATAAGCAGCAGTAATAAGTGAAGCGTGAGACCAAGTCAAATCTCTTGCTCCTGCAGACATTCCAGAGCTACGATCGTATTCTTCAGCGAGAGATCCATTAGTAAAAGCGTGCATTTGAACAGTAGAAAGGAAGCGATCTGCACCAAGAGCAATATTTTGGGCGAGTTTGTTGAAGTCTTGCGACCCAGCAATGTAAGTTTTACCAGAAGTAGCACCTGAATCAAACTTTTTAAAGACTAGTAAGTTGACTTGAAGCGAAGACCAAATTTAGGAAGACTTTAGGACAATACTAACACCAATGAGAATGTCAATATCTATATCTGTAGAACTTAGTTGGTGTTGTCTTTGTTTAAAAAAAATAAAAAGTTCCAATATATTTTGTAATGCTTTAAGACTTAGTGGAGTAGTGCCATCTCAAAAAATTAAACCACAATCGTAATACACATAAGATAGTAGATAAGAATTTGATTCTATATCTCGTGTTTTAGTGCCACTCGTAAAAACTGTTGGATTTCAATCAAACACCATCTCTTGTCGCTGTTTTAACCATAGCTTTTAATTTTACAGCTTTCTAGGTTGTTGCTAGGTGAGTCTTTCTGTTTGGTGAAAGGAGGGAGAGATTGCGTGGGTGAGAGATTTTCTATCTTGGGGATCGAGACGTAGCCTCATTCGTAGTTATCTTTTTTGGATCTAGTTACATTTTGGCTTTCTTTTGGATATG